>VXAZ01001524.1:193703-251107 GCA_013399875.1 Gymnorhina tibicen
CAGCCGCCGCGGCGCCGCCCACGCCGCGCTACGAGGAGCCGCCGTGGGGCAGCCGCCCGCCCGCCGGCTCCGGGTACGGGCTGGAGGTGCTGAAAGGTGGCGTGGTGCTGGGCTCGGTGCGGCTGGAGGACAGCAGCTGGTTCCTGGTGGGGCGGCTGCCCGGCTGCGCCCTGTCCCTGGAGCACCCGTCGGTGTCGCGGCACCACGCCGTGCTGCAGTACCGCGGCACCGGCTGCTCCCCCGACGACCCCAGCGGCGCCGATGCCGCCGGGTTCTACGTGTACGACCTGGGCAGCACCCACGGCACCTTCCTCAACAAGGCGCGGGTGCCGCCCCGCACCTACTGCCGGGTGCGGGTGGGCCACGGGCTGCGCTTTGGCGGCAGCTCCCGCCTCTTCCTCCTGCAGGTGGGTCGGGGCTCGACCTCGGGTGGCTCCGGAGCGTGTGCGGGGGTGGTAAGGCTGGCCCGGATCAGGCTCAGGAATTTACCCGGCTCCATCGGGCGGTTGTTTCACTGGGAGAAAAGCTGTGCGTACCTGCTGCCGGCTCTGCAGTGAGGTGTGGGGTTGCGGGTTTCTGCTGATGCACAGTGAGTGTAAAAGGCATTTCTCTCCAACAGTGTCATGTATTAGGAATGTGTTTCTGTCGCTGTGATGCCCCACTAAAATAAAGAGCTAATATTTCCTTGTGAGCACGGGGAACGCTTATTAGTAGGAACTTTGACAGCACGTCGTGTGCTGTACACGCACCTCAGAAGCTGCTCATTCCTCAAATTCACCCGTGTAGTTCTGATGGGCATTTTTGCCTTCAGCCTTTACAGTTATACATGAGATGGATCTGACTACAAGTACACAATAATGCTTATTTCTCCCTTCCCTGCTTTTGAAAATGCTATTAAAACTAATATATTTTGGAATGCAAACCAAAACTAATGGTCTAATAATTCCACTTTTTGAAGAGCACTGTAATGATGTGTTTACGTTATTATACGTAATCTGCACATGTGTTGGAAATACTTGTTTGGGGTTTTTTAAAAACAGTTCTGCTAATTTTCTGTTTGGCCTTAGGGACCCAAAGAAGACCAGGAGTCTGAGTCAGAACTAACTGTGACTGAACTGAAGGCACTGCGCAAGCAGCAGCAAGCAAAATTAGAAAAGACAATGTTGGGAGAGGACTCTGATGAGGAAGATGAGAAAGAGGAGAGAAGTGAAAGGAGTCAGAATAGTGATATGAGCTGCTCGTGGGGAATGGGTGAGTGATGATGTATCGATTGACTGATATGCATTAGAAGGTCTGTAAGCCAGTTTTCACTGAATATTAGGGCTGATATTCCAACTGGCTGCCAAGAGTCACAATCCAGTCAAAATTTTTGAGTACAAATTAATCCTTTTGCTGTTAAAAAGAAGGGTATGTGACGAGCTAACATCTGGTGAGCTCCTTTTAAACAGGAGGAGGTAATTTGCCTATGCCTATAAAAGGCCATGAAACTTAAGAGTTTAATTAATGCTCTTTGGTTTGTTCTTGTGATGATGTCCACACTTTTGCCCAAGAGGTGAAATTTAACTGCTTGAGACTTCTATGCAGGATAGCTATCTTTTCTATTTAGACAGGAAACCCACATTTTAAAGCTAGATAAATCGTAATTCATGAGCTTTTTGCAACAAAGTGAGTTGGTTTTTTTGAATGAAAATGTATAAGCTCATAAACCTTTGAAAGTACTGAAACTGACATGGATCTGCAAAGCTGTATATGTTGGAATAACTAATAGCAAAGAAAAAGGGATTTTTTTGGATTGGATACAGAAATAATAAAGTTAAGGGAAGTAATTTCGTGACATAGCTGCTACTTCTTTCAAATTAATGCAAGTTGAAGTATACTGGTGTTCTCCTTCTGATGTTTCACAGGTTTTTCTTGCACTTTGTATGTCTTCTAGGTGAGGATGCTGAGGAGGACGAGGTTGAAGAAAACCCTATTGCTGTTGATTTTCAGGATGTTCAAGATGCCTTTTATCTGAAAGATCCTAGGAAGGCCTTACAGGGCTTTTTTGATAGAGAAGGTAAGTTTTTTTTTTTTTAATTAAATGTGCTTCTTTTCTACTTAGCAGAGTGTTATTTTGTTGCTTATTTTGCAGGGGGATTTAAGGTGTGATGTGGGAGCAAAACTTTTCTGTTGCATTGTGGGTAACATTTTTTGTTTCATTACCTTTTGGTGGGGATTTGTGGTGGTTTGTTTTGGTGTTTTTTTTTTTTAAACTTGGCTCACCATTGTACATCTGAGACTTAGTTACTGATTCCTAAACTGGGAATTGCAGTGAGCACCTTGTATTCTTCTGGAGTAACACTCAAACTTCACCTATGCTTTGAAGCTATGTTGAAAAATCAACACCCATGAATTTCCAGACTATTTGCTTTGGAGATGGCTATAATTGTGTATAATTGTAAAATGGGAAAATATAAAAAAGACAAAAGGCAATAACTAAGTGCTCTAAAGTTTCAGTGGTTGCTAGTGAAACTTAAAGAATGTTCACTTACTTGCTAAAGGGAAAAATCAATCTTCAAGACGAACAATATCTGTGAATTCAGATTGCAAACTGTTGTTGCTTCAGCATCATTTACTTTAATACATACAGAGACAAGATTGTTTTTTTCTTTGAACTATGTGTTCCTAAACAGGCCACTTAGAGATTTTTTGATCTGAAAAAGCCTTGATTTTGAAAAAAAACCCAAATGAGCATACCAAGTGAAGATCCCATGGCTTTAAAAAAAAAAGTAAGGCAAAATCATGATGTGTAACAAGAGCTTGTTATCCCTTTTGTTTACAAGAATGTCCCATGACATTCTTCTCTGCTGTAAAGATTATTCCTGCTTATTTCAATTTTGGTTACTACATCAACTTTCTTTTCTTCTGTAGGAGAAGAGTTAGAATATGAATATGATGATCGTGGGCATAACAGCTGGCTATGCAGGATCAAGTATGTACATCTCCATTCCTTTGGTACATGGAAGTTGACTGTTGAGTTAGCAAACAAAAGCTGAAGGAATTACTTGTTGTGCCACACTTGGCAAGGAAGCCAGCTAGAATTAGACCTAAGCACTGATACTGAGAAAAAAGTTCAAGGATCAGTGCCTAGTTCAGTGTCTGCACTCCTTTTTGTTCTGACAGGATTTGGTTTTCCTAAGGGATGAAAGTCAGGAAAGCAAGACTCTAGGTTCTTTCAGCTCCCCTTGTTTTGAGCAATATGTGAAATTGAAATACAAGAGAAGAAACTAGGAGACAATTTCTTTCAGTTCCTATTGGGGAAGATAAAAAAACCCCCCAAACTTAATTCTACTGTGTGCCCAATTTCAGTTCCTATATGGTATAAGACAGTTTTTGATGGGTTCCTGCTAGAGACCACTAGTGTCATTCTTTTATAAGACAGGAGAAGGTGAGGTGGAAATTAAATCAACAAGTTTCAACATGGTAGTGATTGTACTGCTTAAAAGTCCTTTGCTTCACCATGGAAACTATTTGTTACTCATGCTGTATGGATACAAGATACCTGTACTTAAAATGATTTAGGGATTGACATTTAACCTTTTAACCTCCTGTATTTCCAATGGAATAAATAGAGGAAAAATTATTGTTTGGACTAGTGAAATATAAATTTACTTGCATGATTAGGAAATCATGCTTGTGTTTTGATTGGTTCTGTATGAAATGAAAAGTGGAAATATTTAACACAAAAAAAGATTAAAATGAAATGGGAAGAACAATGCCATTGTAAAATATCTGAGTAGCATCCCTGAAAAGCTGATCTGTTTGAGCTGTTCTCTGATCCTTCAAACCTAACAGGTTGCCTGTGGATGATGCATCAGGGAAGCAGCTGGTGGCAGAGGTTCTCCATTCAGGAAAAAAGAAGGAAGCAATGATACAGTGTGCACTGGAAGCTTGCAGGCTGCTCGATGCTCGAGGAGTACTGAGGCAAGAAGCAGGTGAATCACTGTGATCTTTCTAAATGTCCTAAATTAGGGATTTGAGATTGCTATCTTGAATTTGCTTTATTGCTGAGTGGTATGCAAATCATTTTGTTTCTTGCCTTCTCCTGTGCCTTTCTCAGTATCCCGAAAAAGGAAATCAAAGAACTGGGAAGACGAGGATTTTTATGACAGTGATGATGACACCTTCCTCGATCGAACTGGTGCTGTGGAAAAGAAACGACTGAACAGAATGAGGAAAGCTGGTAAAATAGAAGAAAAACCAGAGACTTATGACTCCCTGGTAAGAATAATTATTATGACATGTCAGGGTTACTCTCTCATGCCTGTATTATATTATGAATAAGAAGAAATCTTAGTGGATCATGGCAGTGGGTGAATGAAATGCCAGAACTGGATACTTTTAAATTAGTTTTAAATCATCGGAAAATAATTCCAAGCTTTTAAGTCCACAGGACACATCCCAAGGAAATATCTCATTCTCCTTCAAAGAATAAGAATCCTGGATTGACAGGCATATGACAACTATTAAGTCCTACAAAGACAATAGGGTGTGAGGGATAGGAGGGGTTGGAGGGTGCAGTGATGGTACAACACTGCTGCAGAAGAATTATGCATACTTTCATGTTTCAGAGACTGTTTAAATAGTTTTCTATGTCAAGGAATGAATAAGTTGTTTAGGAACAATCTAGACTTCTAATTTTTTTCAGCCCAGGAAGTCCTGGTTAAAGCTCAGAAGTAGAAAAGTGGAAGTAATTTGATGGGATACTTGAGTAACTGTTAAAATGAGATTTTAACAAGATAAAATCTTCTAAGCATGTTGTTCTCTCATAGGTCACAAAGCTAAAAGAAGCAGAAAATGAACTTTCTGAGATAACAGAGAAGCTGAAGGTTTCAGGGAAAGGTAAGCTGTGAAGTTTATTTGATCACACTGCTTTCCATAAAGAAAAATACAGACCCGGAAGTTATCTTAGGGATTTCTCTTTTCAAAGGTTTGTGGTTTGGGGTTTTTTTTCAGTGTCCACTTTTCACAAAGGGGTAGGAAGGTTTGCAGGTCACTGAGTTAGCTCGAGAGAATCCTTACAATCTTCATCCAATAGTTTATGTACTCTGTTTATAGTCACTTGCTAATGAATGCAGTTTTTTCCAAAGCAAGCAACATCTAAGTAAGGTGGCAAGTGTACAAGCTCCTGGAGTTCTAAGAAAGTGAGTATTATTATTGTTTATCTGCCCATATTGCTGAAAGTGACCCAATTTGAGGAACGCTATCTTTTTTCCACTCCCTTAAAAAACATAAGGGAAGAGGAAAAATCTCTCAGAAAAGGTAATATATTTTATTTTACTTCTCTAATTGTAAACACCCTGTAGAAAGGAAAGGTGGGAAGAGAGAAATGTGGAGACAAAGCAGTTGATACTTAACCCGTACGTTTAGTGAACATGCCAGTACATGAGGGTGCCATTCAGGTTGTAGCATTATGCCTTTGTTTCTGAAGGCAGAGCCTTTCCAGACCAGTGATTGTATCTGTTAGTGAGTTAGGTTTAAAAGCAAACTGTACCAATAGCTGCATTTTGCTTTCTGTTACTGATGATGTCTTGTGGAGTAAAAGGAAGGCAGGAAAGAAATGTGTTTAGGCTGGTTCTTCACAGAAAAACCTTTTTAACAGAGTTGGCCTTAATAAAGGTTGCAGCATTAGTTTGTCAGAAGTTTCTCTCCAAGAAGCCTAGCAATGTGACAGCTGGGCTATCTTCTGTGCATTACACGGCTGTGTTTCTTTCTAGTTATTCAGCTCCACACCAAAACTCATTTGCATCAATGTTTTTGTTGGTGACTGATTATAGCAGATCCCTGTTCAAAAAGCACTACTATTCCACCAGGTATTCTAACTGATGTTCAGTGTGTTTGAAGGAATTATTCTCAGCCTTATACTTCTGATAAGTAGTTAGCAATTGACTAGCAAAAGAAGCTAATGCTTAGATTGTCTGAGAGGTGTAATTCCAAGCTTTCATATGTTCTGATACCTTTGTTTCTACTGATACTGTTTCTCAACAAGACTCTTGAATTATATTGTAGTAGAGGCTGGGTGAAGGGAGAGTCAGTTCATTTTTATAGTTCTGCTAACACCATATAATGCTGCAGTCCCCCTCCCCACCAAAACTTGGCCATGAAAACCCAATAAATGTGTTTTTGTAAGTTGTAGGTGGTTACACAGCTAGTTCAGAGCCTTGAAATAAAGTGCATTCTTGGCACTTACTGAAGTACAGAATCATTCAGTATTGGATGGGAATTCCCTAGAACTAGGCCAGGATAAAACAAACATAGCAAATATTGCATCAATCAGCTGCTTTGTTTGGGTGTTTTCTGGATCCTTGGGGTTTCTCTTATTTGAATGCTTTAGGTTAATCGCAGATTTTGAGAAAGCCAGGAGCAGGGTTATTGACCATGGAACATTCTTACCAATGTCATGAGCTATCCAGCAAAGCTGCTGCATTACATACAGTTCTGAAACCTTACTGCACTTCTGTTTGCTCTAAATGATTATTTGGAGCCTAAAGACAAGAGTGTAGAGACACCAGTGAGTGAATGACAGGCTAAATTGCTACACCTCTTACCAAGCACTTGGAGAAATTAAGTAGTTGTCTAAAAAAATCTCAGTCGAAATTCACAAATTGTTCCCTGGGGTTCTTCAGAACTAATTACTGATGGACTGACTTGGCATCTCTCATTCACTGATGCTGCTGAATGCAGATCAAATATATGGAGCCCTTCAGTCTCATCTTTGGTTGCCTGTTCAGGAAAAAATATCAGCAAGTTGATGGTGCAGTAAATAGCCCTGTAACTTTTTGTCACTGGGATATGAAGTATAATAGACATGATTGATTCACCTCCTAGAAATGTCAGATTTTACTTCAGTAGTGCAGAAAACTGCTGCAACAGATCAGGAATGCTGACTGTAACCCTGCAGGCTGAGCTAGCTGGTGTTAGGCCCTGTTGGTGGAATCGAGCAGAGAACGCGATTTGCAAGAAGGGGCGATCCGACTGCCTCAGCATCACTCACTGACTGAAGCACCTACACCGCTCTGCAGTACAGCTGCGAGCTCTGGATTTCATTGTGGAGCTTTAATTGTTCTAAATAATATGACTACTCACTAAACCACGTCTTTGATGTTTAAATCAAATTATTATTCTGCTCAGCTCCTGCCTGCAAGGAGGTTCAGACTAATTGTTAACAATATCTTTTCATTGTTGGTTTTTATCTTGGTTCATATAAATAGCTGTGATGAAAAACAAGAGTATTTCTATCAGAATTTCTTTTATGGCATGTTTTGTCATAATTTATGCTTGCATGGAGGTGGATACTACAACTGTTTCTTATCTTTTGAAGCCTATTAATTCTGTATATCTTTGAACAGTTACTGTTACGGCTTTCATGTATTTTCAAATGGTAAACACTGTTTTGTTTTACATCAGAAATATCCTTTTCAATTGAATCCATTTATAAGCATGAGTCTTATTAGACTTCCCTCTAATTATTTAAGTCTTGTAAAAGTGCTCAAATATGTACTCTTTAGAATAACTTAGTCTGTTTTATTTTTATGAATTTAAAATTTTAAGTGCTACTTAATTAGCTCAAGCTGAACTGAAAATAACTCATTGATCAAATAATTATGCTTGTGCATATATACAAAAACACAAGGCAGAAATACATATTGGGTTTGCCACTTTTCATTTAATATTAAAAGGTAGAAAACTATCTGTCAAAAGACTTGTTAAAATTCTGGCAAGAACATTCCTCTTTGTTTGCCTCCAGGTTATTTTTGAATACCATGTAACAACTTCTAAAGCACTGTTCAAGCCAAAGAAAGGCATTTTTCTGGATCTTTTTGTTTGGTTATTTTAAATCCAGGTGTTAGAAGTCTGTATTTATTCTTCTTAGTCCTTAGAGATTTCATTTTACCACCTGACTTTTATTTTAATTAGTCAAATATGCATAACATTATTAATATCTTGAAATTAAGTGGAGTAGAAAGACTGTCATTACTCTTTTTCAAGTTCAAAGCAGTTTTCTTGCAGAAAATCTAGTCACAACAAAGGTAAGTTCTGTGTGATTGGCCAAAACAATGGGTTTTGTATGCACCTTTTCAGGGGTAGAAGGCGGCGTTGATTGATTTTGAACTTTGCAAATGTTATGACATAAGCATTCCAGGAAAGTCAAAATCGGATTCCCTATGCAGTAGGTTTTCTTGTAGCTGGGATTATTTTAGTTTGTGACTACAAAAAAAAACCCTAAGCCATCTTCTTAGGGAGAGCAGATCTAGAAGTGAGATAGACAACGAGGAATAGTGCTCACAAAGAAACATTCAGTTTTAAGAGAGGCTTTGTTAGGTAAGTGAATTAAAGTTTCCTTTCAGGCTTTTGTTAGGAGAAATGCATTCATCTTTCCAGGCCTAACAACCTCCATTATTTCACTATTCAACAGAAACTTACAGAGAGGAGAGTTGTTCTATGTTCCTTATTCTCTAAAGGCAGGAGCTGATGATTACAGTTCTTATCTCCCCACCATAACATTATATATCTCCCCTTTATCTTACCTAGTCCAGTCCCATCCAGGAGCTCAAGATTCCTTGGATGAATTCATGACCGAAATAAAATCAGGATGCACCTTAGACAGCGTGGCACGAAAGAAGCTTCACTTGCGGTCATTTGAACTGAGGAAAGAGCAGCAGAGACTGAAAGGGTTAATAAAGCTTGTCAAGCCTGCAGAACTGCCTGAGCTGAAGCCCCAGTAAGTCTTGGTGAAAACATAAAACAATTACTTTTCCTTTATTGTTATCCATGGGCAGCTGTGCAAGCCCAATAAATAGACAGCTTTCCAATCACAAAACCAGGACAGCGTTCCAGACTACCTGGCTCGTCTCTTTGAGGAGCTGCTGTGCCTCTGGGCTAGTGCAGCATCTGTGGCTGAGGGAAGTGCACACCACTGGAGTAAGACCAGCCCAAGCTGGCAGGATGATGCGGGTAAGGGACTGGAAGCATAGTGTTAGCTTCTTTAATTTTATTTTCTCATGTGCATCCAAAAGGAACTGAAGAATTTTACAGATATTATGTACAACATGAAACCCGCTTTCACTGTGAAATGTATTGGGAAGTCAAATGTAGTGGCTGTTCAACTACTGCCTGCCAGCACCACTGCAGTTTGAGAGGGTGTGTGCTAGGTTCATCATTTGCTAGTGGCAGCTTGATTAGAGGTTAATTACTTAATTCATTTAAATTAAGGTTCAGCCTCCCAGCGTGTTTTTATATATAAATAGGGGTGTGTATGTATGCAGTTGAATTTAAGGGAGTCTATGTGATGCAGAGGTTTTTTTCCTTGTTTGTTTAATTTTTGCTTCCTGTTAATGGCACATGTCTGAATTCTACAACATATATGTAGGATGGAGGAGTCATCTCTTGCGGCTTCCTCCGTGGATGCTGCAAGTGGGAGAGAAACAAAAAGATTTTTTATATAGCCACTTCTCATAGGCAGACTTTTTTTTCTTTTGCATTTGTATATGTAAGATTTGTTTGATACTTTGTATACTGTTTTCCTTTGTGTCTAATTTTTATTAGGAGTGGGAGTTACAGTCTGAATGCAGAGAACAAGCCTAAAAAGATGAACCTCCCTCTCTTCGGTGCAATGAAAGGGGGGAGCAAATTCAAACTGAAAACTGGAAGCCTAGGGGTAAGTTGGGCTTGTAAGTGTTGCAAGTCAGTGGCTGTTTTTGGGACACCTTCTCGGGCTATGGAGGCTGTAGGTGGCAACTGGGTCTTCTCACATGCATGGAAACAGCATGGAGGTACAGCCTGTGGCATTGGAAGGTGCATGGACAGTGAGCAGGGACTGTTGCTGCCAACAGTTGCCATTCTGTGTCCTTGCACAGCCAGTTTCCTGGGGCCCAGCTGTGGTCAAAAGGCAGTGGCTCAATAGAGGCAGTCTGGGGACATCAGGCTGAAACAGTGCTCGACCTCAGCAGCTGGTCCTTTTCTTGTTCTTCTCTGTCTTGATAGCCAGGCTCATATCCATGACTGATTCAGTTTGCAGTGTCCCTCTTATGAAAAGACTGCACTTCTTGTTTATGGACTGGATGTATCTTTTCATCTTCCATCTCTACTAATAACTTGTCCTTGAAACCTAACTATTTGTCATCCTGAGAGTGTTTCCTTACCAGCTGTCTCTGACAGTAGTGTGTATGCTTTCTCCTGTAATGAGTCTCTGTGACAGCTGCCTCTTTCTTGGCACTGATGCACAAGTCTTTGTCTTGCAGAAGTTGCCTGTTAAGCGTCCAGACATCCCTGAAAGCTTGTTAAAAACGAAAGATGATGGACCGGAGGAGGAGGAGGAGGAAGAGGAAGAGGAAGAAATGGAAGAGCAGCAAGAAGCAGATGCGGTAAACAGCAGAGTATCAAACCTGGAAATGAAAATGACAACAGAGAAAGAAACAGGAAAAGAAACTCATGCTCCTGATGGCTCTCCTTGCAATAACAAGAATCTAGAATCCCTTCAGGATGGTAAACCGTTGTTTCTGATTTTTTCAGTAATGAAGATGAGTCTGTTACTGCTGAATTTTTAAGAGCTATGTGAATCAAATGTTTGAGCCACAGGTTCTCCAGCCTATTTCTTTTCCATAGTTTTTTTTGCCATGAGTCCAGAGCCTGTGTAGCAGCGGCTGAGTTTCACATGGTTCTAGTTGAAACTGTGCTTGGCAGTCAGTGTTTCATGCTTTTTGGTAAAACAGAATAAATCTCCTGGATGTAAGAAAGTCCTATTTTGACAAGCCCTGTTTCCATTAAATTGAGTGTCCAAATGAAAACAACTGCAATGTTTTGCTGGCAGTAAAAGTGACATAATAAGAAAACAAATGTCTGTGCAAAACTTCAGATCCATTTGTAAGGAGGTAAAACAATTTCAAAAGTGGTAATGGAAAGGTATCTTTGAGGTATCTCCAATCCCTCCTTATCTGTATCAGCCTGATGCATTTGAAAACTCAGTAATGATGTTTCTCAGTGAACAATATGTTTGATAACAGAAAGCTACTTCTAGCTTTTTGGCTTAATGCTGGGCAGGTTGCTGTTGAAAAGTGTTTTAACAGATCACAGAATTTTCTTTATCATATTGCAATGGACTTGGTGCATGAAATAATTCGGAAGACTTTTGAGAGTTCTTCCTGAGACAAATGTAGCAAAGAGTTCCCTTCTGTACTTGGTCTCAGGGATGCACTCTGCTCATCAGAGTTACTGCAGTGCCCACCAAGCTCTTTCTTTTTTCTGTTACAGGGGTTGATTTTCTTCCTGAGCCAAAGGTACTGAGGAATGAATCTCAGATGGGACCTTCTCAAGAGAAATCCCAAGGTGAACAGTACAATACGGACTATTTTGTAATACCATGTGGGTTTAGAAACTGACTAAAGGACTTACTATCTAATGTGGGTCAAAGGAAACTGAGCCTAATCTAGAGCCTAAAGAATCTAGAATTGAACTGAAAGATTGTGTTTTGCTTGGGTAAGTGTATGGTAAAGACAAGTCACTTCCACTATATTAGAGTTCTCCTTGCTTTTCATAGTCATTAATTGCTTTGAGATCCTTTGTTTTAAAAAAATAGCGTGAGAAGAAGAATTAGTTTAGGAGACTATGATGGTGCTTTTTCCTCTCTTATTCTCTTGCACTAGCTCTTAACACTACAGAAGGACAAAACTTCCTTTTATACAGTGACAAATGCTACATAACATTAGGTAATAATCTGCTAGTGACTTAGATAATGCCTCTGCATGTATGCATAAAAATCAGATCTTCAAAATGAAGAATGTTGGGTGTACATGGAAGAGATTTTTATGACCTTTATACTTTTTCGTAACTCAGACTCCTAAGAATCTATCCTCATCATCTCACCCACAGACTTAAGCCATGAGAGTATCAGTATTTCACAGGCTAAGTGGAAGAAAACCAAAGAATTCTTCTCACCCATCAACTCCGAAGTTTGGTGGTTTTTTTTTTTTTTTAAAGCAAATTGGTCCTGCGCATTTCCTACTCCTTCCTTTCTAAATCAATCACTGCAGTAATTACAGGTAGTGTCTTTTAGAAAATGAACATCTGCCATTAGCTAAAGTTAATGTTACAGAATCACTAATAGAGGATCTTATTAAACTGCATTCAGTTACATGACTGACAGTGTATTTAACGTAAGTTAAATCTAGGAACACAGATGTGCAGCAGTATTATTCTTAAGTATGAATTGTGGTGCAGTGAGATATCTTGGATTTCCTTACGGATGTATTAATTTTTATGTGAACTTCCTGTAAGTCTGTTTCTGTAAACTGGGCATTTGTGCTGTGTCATAAAAAAAATCTGCTTTCTTCCCAGCATCCAAGGCAGTAATTAAGGAACCTGAAGAGACATCTGAGAAAGTTAAGAAAATCAATAGCTCAAGCAAGGTCAGTTATGACACTATGACTCCTGCAGCTTAAGAGAAAGTTATTTCTAGGCTCTTTTTTTAGTGAAAGACTGCCACCAAATTGCTACTATAACTTGATGATAGTACTGCTTCTCTGCTTGACTAAGACCCAGATGTAGAACTATATTCTGCCACTGAACAGAGATTCTGGAGTGTCCAGTGAAAAGGTAAAGCACAGCATTTCAGGCATGCTAGAGGCTCTCTGTTCAATCACAAAAGTTATTTTTTTCACCTTTTCACTTGGCAGTTACTAATTGCTGCTTCTCCTGTATCACAAATGTTGTAGCACATAGGTGCTCTCCAGACTTTGAAATGTCAATGCAAAGTTTTCCTTGGAGAGTAGCCTGGAAAATACATATTGGCTGACACAGAACACTCTGTACTAAAGCTGCAGTTAGTCTGTATCAAACCTCATCCTTCTCTGTAAGATGTGAAAAGAGATGAGTCTAAGAGATTAATGTCTTTTGCAACCAAGTCATCACTGAATTTGAATGGATGTACCAGATAATGTTTCTCCTGTGCATAAGATTTGTATTAAAATGTAAAGTATGTGAGCTTTGCACGCTTTGGGACTCAGTCAATTGTTGCCTTCCTGGAGCTGGGAAAGATATTCTGTGACAGCCTAGTGATTATTGTGAGGCTGTTCCCTTTAGAGGGCATCCCACCCTTCTGCTGACTGCCATCAGAGGAGATGACTCTGCTTGGTGGACCATGAGTTTTGACCACTGGGACAGTTTCTTTGTGGGGACCATCTAATATTAGCCCTGCAGCACTTACTGAACCTCAGTTCCCTGCATCCTGTGTGTGCTGACTGCTGCCTTGTTAGTCCTGGCAGAGGACCCAGGAATTGGGTAGGCACAGTCCTCAGAACTCTTTTGTTGCTGACCTTGCTAAAGATGCTAAAGAAATCAAGAGTATATTTATAGTGGTAAAGCCCAAGTTTTACCACTTTTATGAATATGGGAGGACAAGGCAGTTTTTCATGCTGAGGCAGTCAACTCAGCACCTCTCATCAGCAGAGAGTTTGCTCTAACACTGAGCATTCTCCAAATGCCAGATGGCTTAGATGTATTCTTTCTCCCATCAAAAATCACTTTTTCCACATGCTATCTCTGCCTTTGGGCTCAGATCCTGCATGGAAAGTATCAACCAGAAGTCAGCTTTTTCTTTTTTTGTAATATTTCAATAACTTTGAATCATGTAAAAATGGAAAAACAATTTTCAAGTGATTGTTCACAAGCCATATTTAAAAGCTGTACAACTCTGCAGTCTAATATTTTGGAAAACATTAGTCTTCTAAAAAAGCTGTTTTAGATGTTAATTTGGGGAAGGAAAGTTTTTGAGGGAATGAAAATTTGCTTCAAATGCATAACTTGAGACTCTAATGATGCTACAGAGTAATGCAAATCAGTGCTGAGTAAGTTGGCATTATTTTGAGCTCTTAAGTCTTGCACTCTACGGTTGTATGATTTTTTTACCTGCAGTTGTTGAAAACAGAAGTTGTTGAGAAATGATGCTGATGTGGCAAAACTTAAAAATCTAGGGACAAAAAGATACTTCTGCGTCAACAACTGCATTGCAAGTGACCTGTTTTGGTTTGCTTTAACATTTCAAGATGCCAGTGAGAACTGAAAAAAAAGAGCGTTCTTTTCTTTTTGAAAACTAAGTTATCCTTATATAACAGCTGAACTTTTATAAACTCCAGTTTGAAAGCCACCTTAAACCCAAAGTTTTCAGTGGCATTGTGCATTGAAATCAGTAAAACACTTACTGAAAATCCTACTCTAAAGCTTTTCCCTGCATAAAAAAAATGCTATGTCAAATGACATCACCAAACACTAGGTTTATACTGTCCAGAAGTGGACAGGTGCTGTTTGGAGGAGGAAATCAGCTGGATGACCTCCTCCCCTCTAACCAGCATTTCTGTTAGTCTGTGACTGTAATAGAAATGAACTGGATTTGTTTGAGGGTTTGAACTTTCTTCTGTGTTACTGTTTTCATCCCTGACTCTTGTAGAAATAATCTTCACCTCTCAGTACTTGTCTCTGAATTAGTGAGAGGTTTAGTGGCTGTGACACATTGGTGGACAGGTGCAGCACCTTAAAAAGTCTTTACTCTCTTTGCAGGTCCAACAACCATTTTTTTCCTCACAGTACCCAGATGATGACCCAGACTATTGCATATGGATCCCTCCTGCAGGTATCAACCATTTCCTTACTGATTTTAGTCTCATAACTCAGGAATCTTCCTAATAAGTCACCAGGATGTCCTTGTAAGCCCTTGAGAAAAAGCTAATTCAGGAATACTTTACCCAGAATGTGATGTTTTGTGGCGTGTTGTGCCCCCTGTTTGTTGTATGGCCATGCAAAGTCCTGCAGTGAAATGCAGACCGTATCTGTAGTAGCTCCATGGCAATGGAGAGATACACCTGAAGTTTGTTTTTCAGTTTTGTAGCACCTCAGACATGGTGGTATGATGATCTAGTTGAAAGACAAGCTCAAACCTTCCCTAGGGATAAATGCTCCAGCAATGTTAGTATTCTCCGTTTTCATAGAAGTCTGTGGAATCCAAAAATGCTTCTTTGCAGTTTTTTTGCAAAAATCATTGGTATACAAACACTGGGTCAGCTGTTTTGGAGAAAAGTGTTGATAATGTTTCGGTGAAGGCACTGAATAATTGATGCACTCATCCAACATATGTTAAACTTGAATAATTCTTTATCTTTAGTTCCAGGGTGTTTTTAGCTAGGCAAAGTTATTCTTAAACAGGGTTATGAATGTTCAGATCCTCTAAAATAGAAAACTCATTTTCATGCATTGAGGTTTTCAGAGTAAGTTCAAAGCTTAGCCTTCACTGCATAGATTCATTACTATAATTTTTGTAAGGCTGTTGCAAGGTTATAGAAATAAGAATAAATTTCACTGAAGAAAACTGTAATTTCGTGAATCATGCTTCAATGAAAAGACTGCACGTCTCTGGCATATGAATCCACAGGAACAGAATACTGGATTCAGGTCTGATCTGGGATAGTTAAGCAAGCTGTGTCCATAAGAGGGAGCTCTGTTTTCTGGCTCTGCCTGCTAATAAATAGTCAGACATTCCTTCTAAGCTGGCATTATAAGGACTCCAGAAAAAAAGCCCAAACAAAACAGCCACAAAACCAGGAGTACCTGATGTAATCTTAACACTGTTAGTAAAATTGAAATGAATTGTAAGTGTAAATCAAAAGACACATTGCAATATGCAGCCTGACTTTTTCTCCTCTGTGCTTCTATGCCTGGTGTTACCTAGAGACTATGTCATACAGGGATACACATTTGTCTTAGATCAGGGCTAAAAGGAATAATGCAACTCTTCCTCTTTGTCCATTAGGTCAAAGTGGTGATGGCAAGACTCATCTCAATGAAAAATACGGCTACTAAGCTTCCAGTGCCCCAGAGTACATCTGAGGCTCGAAGGACTGCTCTGTTTTGGACTCTTTCACTACATGTTAAGTGAGGGATAAGAGACTTGGGTTTTCAGATGCTGTTTCAAATTCAAGGGCATCAGCAGCTGCTCTGGCTCTTAGCTCTCCCTGGGCGTCCTCTGTTTGTCTTCCAGATACCTTTTTAAAGTAAAAGCCCACACATTCTTCTGCCTCTTCTTTCACTTTTAGCCTTGCTATTGGGTATTTTTTTTTATTTGGCTTGAAACTGTAGGCTCATTTTTCCTTTTGTAAATAAAAGTAGACAAAAATATTAAAAGAATACACATCTGTATACTTACAGGCTTGATAAAATTTATTCATGTTGGGTTTATGCAATTAAAATAAGAAACACTACGGTTTGTTTCTGTGGCTGCTGTTAGAAAATACTGTCATGGTAACAACCTAAAACTTGAGGGTTCTTTTTTTTTCCTTTCCTATGGAAAAAAGAAAAACTTATATTTTGAAAAGGAAATTGCTTTCATTTCTCCCTTGTGCAGTTGTTGGAATACCTGCTATGGAGTGGACAGGAAGTGGTGAGTGTACAATGTTATAAAGGTCCAGAAATGCCAAAGAACTGAAGAGGCTGGCACTGCTTGAGTCAGGGGGTAGCAGAAGAAACAGATGGGAGGATATGCTGGAAAAGCCTGTAATGAAGCCTGTTCTTCTCGTGTCACAACATGAGCAAAGTGCCATCTTAGTGCATTCGAGGCATGCCTGCTCTTAATTTATCATTAATGTAGTTTTGAATGTGTGTGCGATTAGGCTATGAAATCCTTTGCCATCAAAAAGTGTTAGAGACACAAATGAAGTCAGGTTCAAAGAGCAAACAGGCATCTTTATAGAGAGGTGACAAGTGTTTCCTGGAAGCTCCTAATATTCTCCCTGTCTCCCAGGGTCCATTGGTGCAGGCAGTCCCCTCCCGCCTCAGCAAGGGCAACCTCCTCATGTCAGTGTGAATGGAAGTAATCAAACAAAAGCAAAGGGCAAGTCCACGTCCCCAGCCTTCTGAGCCTGCATGCCAAATCCTCTTTGGGGTGGGGGGGGAGTTGAAGAGACCAAGGGAGTGTGAGCAAGCTGAAGTGTGCCCCAGGGCTATGGAGTCCTACAAGAGGCCAGCAAGGGACTGCCAGGACCCTGAGAGCACTGCCAGACCTGTCTATACCTGCCCAGTCCCTCTGGGCTCTCACCAAAAAAATGAGTATTTTCTGTCTGATGCACTTCAAATCCAGCTTCGAACTTTTAAGCAGCACTTGGGACCTACAGCCTCCAGCTCAGTAACACGGCCATCACTCATCAGCTCACCTAAGTAATCTTTGTCTGGGAGGAGCCCCTGGGTGACTCAGGATTGTCCCAGAGCCTGTGCTGTGGTAAAGGCGTGGTCATGCAGATTGTCTGGGGGTTTAAATGGCTGTAGGCACAACCATACAGAGGCAAGGAAAACTGTAGAAATGGCAGTCTTGCAAATCACTTCCACCAGGCAGTGGCTGCATCCTCATGGACAAATCACAGGAGGGCACGTCAGAAGCTGCGGTGAAGGGATAACCATACAGCTCCTTACTTAACAGGCTCAAGCTACAAAACAGCATCTTTCTGCCTGTAATCTTCAGCATACGTAGCAGGGTTTTGTCTGCATCTGCACACCAGGCCGGGCAGCCTAAAGCTTCCTGCTTCTGGCAGAGGCATATCTTTATGTAATCCAAGGAAAGGCTGCTGCCTCTCTATTCAAAGTGCCAGACCTCATAGGTTTCACAGCCATAGCCCTTCCCCAGAGCCTAGTTCAGTTCCAGGGTACACCAGGCAACTGCAAGGGACTTCTATTCATCAGCAGCAGGCCTGGCAGGTTTCACACAGGGAAAATAATAGTTTTCCATTTATGCTCATGAGAAGCACTAGGGAAAAGAGCCCATGTAAGTACACCTTTATTTTTACCAGTCTAAAGTAGGTGGGCAGTGTATCTTTCCATCAGGGGCTGCTTTGTAGCACAGACAAATGGCATTGACCTGCTGCCAGAAAACACATCTCTGGGGATAAGGGCCTGGACAGTTTGGTCCTGGCTAAGACCATGAGCTCCCCATCTGTTTCTTTTCATAGCAGCTCACTTGTGCTCCCATCTGGATCTGATGGCAAACCCTGCTTTCGCTGGGCCATCCATCTTTCGTTTCATTGTGTAACATGAACACCCAAAGGTCGTCCCCACTGGATGGTTCCAGTCATTTTCATGGTGGCACTCAATAAAACCATGGAGAAAGCACCCATTATATTTTAAAGTTGTCCTCCCACTGATGATCACTTTGCCACCCCAGAAGCAGTTTCTCACTCGATACCCAACAGCTGTGTAATGCATGACGGGTTTGAATATTCTCCTTTTGGGCCAGGTATGTATGTCATTCGTCAAATACCTTTTTCCTCCAATAAGAGCTATAAACCAGTATGTGGACATGGGAGTAGAGGTCACCATATTACACAGAAAGGGATCTACACAGCAATAAAGCTTCACCTTTTCATCACTTTCTTTCTCATCCACTGTGTGACGGGCCATCACCATAATCTTATCTCTATGATCTGCAGGCCTCCCTCCAAATTTTTACATCTTGCTGGCAATAGTAGCTTAGTTCTTCCTGCAAGTCAAAGATCTCCTGATGGTCTGTGTGCATGTCAAGAATTGCTTTTTTTTCCTTAAGCACCACACTGTGCACCCTATAATAATCCTCTTGTGTAAGAGGGCCTATGTAACTCTGATTTTAAACAGCGTCGAAAAAACAGAGGAAATAACTTTTGCAGCCCTTGATACCCACAACTTAGGGAGGACTGCTTAGTTTCACGACTAAAAAATGTAGAGCCTATGAAAATGAAAACTCTGCTTGCACATCAGTTTAACACCCTGGGTAATTAATTGCAGACATGTTTTTTTCTTTCAGCAGCTGGCTGACAACGGAGCAGCCATTATAGCCTCTGGCGTTAGAAAAGTGTAGCCCTGAAACTTGTGTCATTAAGCAGCTGACTGAAGTCCACGTGTCCCCTTAAGCTCCCATTCTCCTTCAATTTTCCTTTGAAATCCTTCATCCCACGGGGCGCATCTGGCACTAACTCCATGGTAAAAATGTGCGGTTTCCTGCTGGTTTGCGAGGTCATTTTTTTCTAGATGACTTGGTGACTTTGACCCAGCACTGCTGCATTTTCTCTCCATTTCTTCTGAAAGCACAGATTAGAGCAAACAACCTCCAGATGGAGCTCACGATGCACAGACCTCACCACACCTGAGGTGTCCTCCGACCCAAGGAGGAATCCAGGCTGTACCTGTGGTTATGGTGCCTGAAGGATGCTTCTTCTTACTTATCTAAGGAAAACTGAAGCTACATGTAACACCCCGCTTTTTGGAAAAGAAAGGAGCATTCATAAGATTCTTCAAAGCATTCAAAGGAGCAGAACACTTTTTGGTTACCTGCTTATCGAACTGTGTTTACAGCAATAAAAAGCTACAGGACACAGAGAGATGTCATTAACGAGCAGCCTCTCCTGTAGCAGCTCGCAGGCCTTGCTCCAGCATTCCCAAAGCGATTGTTTAAAGCTGCTGTCTCCTGCACAGAGGGCACGATTAGCTCGTATTTTCGTTGGAACATGTGTTTACCTCATTATCATACTTACTTTCCACTGCTACAAAACTTCCAGTTCTGTATTCACCTAATAAATACTCTCAAATTTATGAGGCATCAATGCCCTAAGGCCCTTGAGCACCTAATGTTTGGGCAGCTGGCTGCAGTTCTGTGTATAAAGAGTATATATTTTTGATACCTGTGTAGCATCACACTCTGCTGTTCTGAGGTACAGAATACACACTCAGCATAGCTGTAGACTTGGTACAGGGGGGCATTTTTAGGTTTGTTTTTTACATTCTGAAAATGAAACGCTGTCTTAAGAGCTCTCAGTTTCATTTTCAGTGAAGTGAATGTGAGGTAAGACGTTAAAAATGTTCTTTAAGTCAAAGAAAAAATCTATATATTAGCCTGATTTGCTTAATTATGCTTTTTAAATTGTGGAAGTGTTTTGTTGATTGTGCAGCTGTGTGGGTGTACATGCAGGTGTATGCACACTTTCAACCATGAATATATTACTTTGTTCCTCTGCTTTGACCTGTTAAACCGCTTGAAACTCAAGTTTATTCTTTTGCTGGATGCAGTCTGCTGAAACTGCAGTCTTAGGGCATTTCCAGCAGCTCACCTGTTTATGCTGAGTACCTGTTTCTAATCCAGTTTCTTGTAACACCCAGGAATGAGACATGTAGGCTAAGAATAGCATACGATATGAATCCACCTGCAGGTGACTGCTCAGGGGAAGTCTAATGGAGATTAGGCTCATGGAACAGCAGATCAAAACTCATCTGTGCTGGCCCAAGCGATGAGGGTGCTTGGATGCTCATTAGAAGGCTCACCAGCTCCCCCAGACCCAAGGCAAAGAGTTGCATGGATCATGTTTATATCCCTGTGTACAATGATACACGAGGCTGAAGCCCTGACCGGATGGCCCCCAGGCAGCGTGTGCAGTGCTCTGGTTTGAATGCAACACATGGACTCTGACAAAAGTTGATGTTTGTGTGAATCAAAACTCTTCGTACATACGGAAGGTTTCAAGAGCTGGCATGTGTAATACAAGCAGAGCAGACTTTGCTCCAAAAGGGCAGTTCCCAAAGGGAAAGATTTATCCAGTGGCTTCTTAGAGTTTCTTCTGTTTGGCAAGGGATCATTTTCTTTTCATGCAGAAGCCAGGGACTCGCAGACACCTCTTGAAGCCATCCCTTCACAATAGCTTTCCTGATTTAATTTGATCTTGTATCTTTCTCACACCAGGCTGTTCTGCTGCTGCTGCTTCTTCTCTGTTCCGCTGTTGCTTTTCCTGTATATTGAATTCAGTTCAAGCTTAATTGTTTCCCATGGGACAGGACATCGTTGTGCTGAGCCTTTTCCTTTACTCATCTTCATTCTCGAGCCCAACTCTCCTTACCCATATGGCAAAACACCCCCTTCATACTTTTGTCCTGCTCCTGACTTGCACAAGTGGTTCTGCTGGGAGTTGAACTTAACCAGAAACCAGCCTGAACCATTATTTTTTTCCATCCATCAAGCAGAAACTGAATCTGAATTTGTATTTCAAAGTTTTGAGAGGAGCTTCCAATCCCCAGTGGAACCTGAAACAATTTTTGAGGTTTGTTTTCTTTTGGAAAAGTAGAAAAGTAGGGGGGGACACACACACCTGTGTCCTAGTTGCTCCTTTTCTTTGGGATCTGTCGCATCTTTCTTTTTGGAGTGTCCATCTAGCACAGAACAAAGTGGGCAGTATCTGTGACTAAACCAGGTTTAGCTCCATCTTGTGCCCTTACCTCTGCCAGGAAGGGCTGGCTCCCACCGTGGCAGCTGTCCTGGGCAGGAGCTGTGTTTGCCGTTCGGGCAGAGCTGAGCAGGCTGCTGGGGTCTGAGCCAGCAGTATGAAGTGGCACAACACTAAACAGCCACTGCCAAATTTCTCCCTTCTTGTTCTCCCTCATCAGAGAGGAGTCAGGGAAGAGCTGAGATTTGCTCTTATGAATTTCTTCGGGCGGGAAATGGCAGAGCTGTCAGCTTGTGATGGGGTGGGACGACACTTCTTTGCAAAAAGCCAGAGGATTATTTATCTGAAATCTCACAACTCACTCATTCATACCCTTATTCCCCAACCACAAATAATCACCCCAATCCCATTACACCTCTTCAAACAGCAATTCAGGCTGCTCCATGACAGCAAGGCAGTAACATCCTAATTGCTCTTACATGTGAGGGTAACTATAATGGGGTCTGTGGTGGAAAGATGATTTATTTTCCAGTGTTGAAAGCACAGCTGTAAGTACACAGACCTTCTCTGTGCTTTCTCCTGAAACAGCTCCCTTGGCTTCTCAGGTGTCTTGCCGCAAGACAGATGAAACCGTTTTCTCCCTCCAAATTAGCAGATTTGCCTGAGAACTGTCATCTGCTCTTGCAAAGCAGTCAGACAAGGAGACACGTTGTGAAGCATTGATGCACTGCACGTTCTCCTCGACTGCTCAAAACACACAGACAAGTATTAAACAGTTTAGGCTCTGGCCCAAGTAGAATCAGCTACTGAGATTGCACCCTGACCCACTCCCAATCTCTGACTTCCTTATGGCATTTACCTCTCGCTGTCCGACACATCCAGCAGTAAAATGGGGCTAATTTCACAGAAATGCAGCTGTACTCAGTGAGCGAAACCCTGATCTCTCTGAAAGACACTGGCAGTACATGTAGGGCCTTTGTGAAGAGCTTTGTTAGCCAGGTGCAACCAAGTGTCTCCTCCCCCTGGAGACGGGGTTGGTGTTTGGAGTGGGAGGGAGAGAGGGGAGGATGACCAGATCTCTCGTGTGGAAAATAGCAGAATTTAAGCTATGCTTGAAATTACTACAAAAAAGCTTTCTATATACTTTGATGGGCCACTAAGAGCAAATGGGCAGGAGATACAATTTTATTATGCCAAAAAATCTACGCTAGTTAGCTGTTGTGGCACTGGGATAACTAAAATCCTCTTGGAATAGGCCCTGGTTGTTCTCCAAAGACAAATGTGAAGATGTGCTCTTCTTAGGGTAGAGCATAATGGTGGGAGGTTACAGCTCTGACTGTATGATTGCTTTCATGTTATAAAATGAGAAAAGCATGAATGAAAAAACCTCTAACATTCATTACGGAGAGAATTGGCTCGGAGGTCCGCAGGTACAGATAGATTAATCTCCATTTACCTCTATCAGAAATAGATTCCGTGCCTGTGAACACTAGCCATATATTTCTCTCTAATCATCCTTTCACAGGCTAGGTCACACCAGCTGTGGTGTGTTTGGGGACAGAACAACTATGAAATCCCGAGCAGCTTTCCCAGCAAGAAGATTGTTTCACAATCAAGCAGCTTCATCATTTTTGCCTCTGTGCTGGGAGATAGTTTGGCCTCATTCTTCTTATGGCTCCAAGCCCAAGATATATGCAGCTATGCCCAAGCAAGTCCTTTGTCCAGCAGGATTTGATGACAGCTCATCTCCAGTCCAGTGCTGATCTGTGGTGGCTACATAGAGAAAGAGAGGCAAATATCTACAAACAATACTGAGTATCTAAAAACAATATTGTTATCTTGTTTTAAAATTATACAAAATCTCCAGCAAATTGGATTTCGTTGTTGTATCCTGCCTCCTCTTTATCTAGAAATTGCCAAAATGTGCAATGCATGACAGTAGGGTTAACTACTTGACCAAACCAGTTGAACTCTTTTAATTATGGCTTGGGATCCTTCCTACTAGCTGCAAAGACCTGCTTAATGTTCTGTTGTGCTTTTTAACAAGCATCCAGTGTCAATAGGAGTTCATTAAAGAGGGTTTTTTTAACTGTAGTTCTCGCTCCAGTTTGTGTTTTGTAATAATCATGCTTAAAGAGGAAAGAAATGTCATGTCCTAAGCCATGAGGGGGGCATGTGTCTAAATAATACAAAGGAACTGGAGCTGTGCAACAGCAGGAGAAAGAAGAAAATGCCAGATCCTCCCCACAGTCACTCAGAGTTTACTAGAAATAGGAATAGCTGCACTGGGCCAGAGCAAGACTCCACTTGCTTGTTATCTCTCGCATGCACGGAGGAAGGACAAAAGAAACCTTGTGTGTGTGTTTATGTGTGTATATGTGTGTGTCCGCAGATGTACTCACACGTGTGTGTGTCAGACTGTCCTCAGAGGTGCATGGTGGTAGGGCAGAGGCAGCAGTCACAAGGTGCAGGAAAGAAAATTCCAATCAGGAAAATTTCTTCACATCTGGAAGGGCTCGGCGCTTAACTGGACAAGGGCCTCAACAATCAGGTTGGGCTGTCTTTCCAGGGATTAAACATGATCACCTCCAGAGGGGTTTTCCAGCCTGAATTATTCTAATTCATATATATGTATACACATACACATGCACATTCACATATAGACTTTTAAAATATATGAAGATGCATGTATGCATGTATGTGGCACACTCCCTCTTCATATTCTGTATGGAAAGCTGTAACTTAACCTGTTGCACTGCTGGCTAGCCTTTTCAGGGAAAAGAGAGAAGATCTTTGGGACAGGACCCTCCAAACACATGTGTTCAGCAATGCCATTCATGCAAATTACGCCTGAACTGAGGAGGGTTCCTGGCGTGGGCCGTTCTCATGAAAAGGTTTGCAAGACCCGTTTTAGAACTGTAATTTAAAGTCGAACCAGAGAAATCACACTACAGAAGAGATTACCCAGCTAAGTGACCAGTTCAGCTACTGGATCTTTCCTTTTTGAGTCTGAGCAAGTGTTTGACCAGTGGATAAGGGTGGATGCTGTGGAACTGGAAGGTACTGGGGAAGATGATGACCTTTCTTCTGTAAGGAATGATAGTGTGAAATGAGCACTGTGCATGAGGGAGTGAACAGGCTGCTGTCTCTCAAGCTCTGGTTTTAGTTCTTCCTTTGGATCCTATTACCTTTTGCACAGAAACTTAGTTTATTTCTGCATTCTGCTTCAGCCTAAAGCAATTTATAAGTCTGGTTCTTCCCCTTGTGAGTGGGTGGGAAGCTTTTATTTCAGAATCCTTCAAATAACCAGATTCAATTTCACCCTCATAAATTTGATCTCCTACACACATCCCCTTACTAAATAAGCAAATATTTTTCCTAAAACAAGTTTGGCTTATTCCTAGGTTGACCTTTTGTCAACAAAACATGAAGATATTATCATGATTGGAAAAACTTCTCTCAGGCCTATAAACTGTCAAAGAAAAAGGGGAGAGAGGAGGAAGGAAAGGCTGGGCCTTTGAAACCTCATTTTGGAAATGTCAATTGGGCAACCAAATAGCGTGAATCATAAAAACAGTGAAAGAGGCAAAGAGACAATGTGTGAACATTTATTGCAGTGAAAGAGCTGGTAAATCATTATATATTTAACAATCTGTCCATTAGGCTAGGAAACGATATTTCACTTAGTCCCGTGGCACAGCCAGGGTTTTTCCAAGCAGCAGGCTGGGTTCAACTGGCACAGACTCCTCAGGCCAGGCACGGCAGGGGGTGACACTGGGCTGCCTTGCAGGGGTCCTCAGCTCGTGTACCATCATGAATGGCTCATGCCAGCTTTGCCAGGAGGGTCATGAGGGATGCATGGGGTCCCTCCTCCAACCCAAGTGTGGCTGCCAGCCTGCTAGGGAATTTTCACGTGCCACAGGTGAGGGAGAAGCTTCTCCCAGGTGCCTGTCATCTTCCTTTGCCAGAAAAATTAAAGCTAATGGATGTTTGCTCTTCAGTCCCCAACAAGAATTATCCTAGTCAGGAGTGCAAGTCCTGCTGCCTCCTCCAGAAGTCTTCCAGAGGACCTCCAGACCTCTCCTACCTCTGCTGGTCCCCAGAGGTCCAAGCACAAGGTTTGAGCCATGCAGTGGCAGGATTCCCAGCCAAGGGCACTAGGTGGTCTCTGTTTTTCCTTTCCTCGTCCATGCCCAGGCAAGGGTGAAGTGAGGAGAGTGATTGGACACAACCTTTTCAAACAAGCTGCTTCATAAACATAAATAAAGGCTTTTCCAGAAGCTGAGAAATGTTCTTCCCATGATTTTTAATGTAATTGAGAGGAAAGGCCTGGGGAAGTGCAGGAAAAATGATTCAGTAAACTCCAGAGTGGCATAATCCCTGCTTGGGAAAGCTTGCTACTCATCATACAGGACCTCAGAAGCAGCAGGAAGGGATAACATATGTCAGTGACCTCTCTTGAATGTGCTTTCCCAGCTGACTCAAACCCCTCTCATCACAGCAGCATGGATTGGCAAGTATGTGCTGTTGGGGAACCAGGAAGGACCCACCACCAGAAGAAGTCCCTTTTCAAGGGATTGAGAGGCACTTGCATGCTGACAGAGTTTTCCTAATCAACCACTGACATCAACCTTCTGGATCAGCCAGCAGCTGCTTTTCCTGTGATACTGACTGGGTATCACAACACCAAGGCTTAGTGGATAGGACAGTCCTGGCTATAACATCCTGGAGCCATCTGGGCATCGCTCTGTTCAGGGAATCATCCTCTCCTGAGCTTGTGAGTCATCCCCTCTCTTCTGGCAGCACAGGCTCACTCTGACACATGCACACGTGAGGCATCACTGGCCAAAGCACAGCAAGTGAAGGAGAAGAAATGTGATGAAATTCATTGTGGAGTCAGGTTAGGTCTGTTCCCCTGACAGACGTTTCTTCCTTGCAACAAAGCATCACAAGGAAGAGGCAGCTGGGCAGCCGTGGGGTCAGGCAGGCGGTGGCTATTTGAGCTGAAGTTGCTCTGACCTGCTCCCATCTTTTCCTCCTTGCCTTAGACAAGCTGCATCCCGGACTAGCCCCTGTGCGTCACCACCACCAGTCACCATCAACTTCAAAATGACACAGGAGAGTTGTTGAAGAACCAAATGGTGAGCGTACAATGCTGCACTGGAGGGTCAAGATATCACAAAAAGTACACTCAGGACTGGGTGCAGGGCAGATAGTGCCCATTATCGGCTGTGGTCAGTGAAGTTACAGGGGTCCGACTCTGCTTTGGTGTTCCAGCTTGCCATGCTGGGTGTCTCCCTGCCATCATAGAGGGTAGAGAGGAGGGGGAGATGAGAACACAGTTCTTAACAGATTTAGGGAAATGCCGAAGCTGTAAATCAAGATCTTCAATGCATTTCATCTCCTTCCCTTTCAGTACTCAGCAAGAAAATAAATGCATACCCAGGAAATAAGGAACAGATGCACAGGCGCATCTTGGGACACATAAATTAACATGGAAGTAAGCGGGCAGGCGAGAGTAGCAATGAAGGGTAATCAGACCACACAGGCACCACCAGCATGGGACTGTATCTCCAAATATTGCCAACACCCAAAAGCTCCACAGCAAAGTGAACTCTTCCATTTCTTGCGGTTACGGTCCAAGGCCAGGACGTTACTATGAGAACCTGATGCTTTGATGACTGGATGGGTAGTGATGCTCCCCAAGAATAAACAGTCGCTGAGGGAAATGAAATAGAGAGAATGCCCTGGTTCCCTCCTTTTGGGGCAAATTGCCTCTTCCCACAGAAACTAAGCTGTGAAACCAGAAAGAAATCAGGGCAGGTACTGGAAAGCCATTGTAAACTGTAGCTGCTCTTGGGTTTGAGTGTGGCCAGCATGGTCATATTCCACCCTGTATGCAGAAAGGTTTTTTTCTACTGAATCTATTGAGTTTGAGACATTTTTCCCTTGTGGCCAGTGCTCCATAAGCCCTTATTCAGCAGTGTCCCGGAGCACCAGCCTGCAATGCTGTGCAGAACACAATCCTGCAGTGCCCACAGAAATGAGTACAGCCTCAGTGAACTCCTCAAAGGCCAGCAGCAGTCCTTAGGTCCCACGGAGTCTTGAATGGCAGAGCAGAGTTTGACTCTGAGCACCTGGAACACCTCAGGACCATGTGCTTATCATGCTCCCACCTTGCTCTCCTGGTTTCTGCCTTGTAAACGTTGGACCAGCATTTTGTATGTGCTTTACTCAAAGGTCTGCCCAGCCTTTCCTGAATAAACTGAAGGCATCCTGTGGCACAGTCACCATAGTGATTCGTACTTAGGCCCAGGTAAAAGTGAAGCTCAGCTGTGAGTGCCTGTTTATTCCTTTACATTCCCCAGGTTTGTTTGCATGCACTGGACTGCGAATGCAGGAAGGTTGCGGTTTGTATTGCACTTTGTACATTTGCTGAGCCTGGGATGCCTGGGAACTGCATGGACTGCAGGCTAGCAAGGACTGTGCTGTGTCAGAGCACAGAGGGATGGCCTAGGGACACCTGAGGTGCTACTGCTGTCAGGAAATGGGAAAAAACAGCAACACAAAGGCAGCAGTACCTGCACAGCACGTCTGTTGGAAGGGCAGCTCTGCTTGTCAAACACTGTGGGACAGCTGACCCTCTCAGGTCATCATAGCCCACCAGAGCCCCCAGAATGTCCTCACTGCTCTACTGGGCCATGCCGGTTCCCTCCATACTCAGCCATTCAGGCAGCTTGTTTCCCACCATGCACGAGGACTGAGATGGCATTTCTTTATCCAGAACCATCTGCACAGTTTCCCCAAGGTACTGTTTGACATGGGCTTTTGCCCAAGGCCTCTCTTGCTCCAGATAAGTGCAAGCTGCTTTCCAGTGAGACCAAAGCATTTGCTTAATATCTGAGTTAATTCCTATGTTCCCCAGATAGGGCAAAGATCAGGCACTTGGAATGAAATATCTGTACAAGACCTCCCTCCCAAATTACAAATGACAGAAGCTTGCTTTTTCTTTTACCCCTTCCCTCCAACCACAATACATATTGGTCCTCCTCTGTCATTTATCTCCCCTGGATCTTTTTTTTCCAAGTCCTAGTGGCATTCTTTTCTCCTGTCCTGTCCTGTCCTGTCCTGTCCTGTCCTCTCCTCTCCTGATGCACATTGCACAGATCATCTGCCCACACAGGCAGGAGCTGGGTTTCATCAGGCCTCTAGAGTTATCATGCTCTTTCATGAGCTGCCTGGAGAACATTCCAGAAGGGCATTGTAGGCCGTCCTTCAGTGGTCAAGCACTTTGGTGGGGTGTTGGTATGAAAGCCTTTGCAAGTCAACAGGAGAAGTCTGAAAGTAGCAGCAAATCATAGAATGTTTGGGTTGGCAGGGACCTTTAAAGGTCACCTAGTCCGACCCCCCTGCAACGAGCAGGGACATCTCCAACTAGCTCAGGTTGCCCAGAGCCTGACTTGGTGCTGAGGATGATGGCCTGATGCTGGCCATCTTCAGCACAGTGCAGTGTGCGGGCAGGAGGGATGTGGTACTTCCCGTTATCAGAAGAGCATTTTCCTCCATGCCCTCCAGCCTTTTGCTGGGGGGGAAATATTTTTTGTTTCCTCCACATCTCCAGATCAAAAGGACTATTTCCCCTCCTGCCAAACAGACCATCTTAATGCACATGCATGTGGTCTCAAAAGTCACTTCCCCGAGCAGCCTGCGCTGGTGAGTCTCCCTCTTTCATCACAGGGCAGCGAGAACAGAAAAGACCTAGGCTGTATCTAGTCCTTTGCTGTCACAGGCAAAGGCCAAAACCAGGCCATAAAGTCCTCTGCAGAGACTCACCCTTAGCTGCATGGAGCTGTTCCGGGAAATGTTTGGTTAGCAAGAGTAATATTTATGTTAAGCATGAATGAGAATCAAACATCAAGCACAGGTTTCAGTTCTGGTTTGGCATTTCCTGAGCAAAATCCCAACAACATATGAAATCTTTAAGCCTTCGGGTTTGCATTTCACACTCTCTCTCGTGTGAGTGTGTGCCTCCAACCAGGCTATCTTGGTATTCCACAGCGTGGCAATAACAAGCTTGCATTTAGCTGAAAGACCCTGCTCCCCTGTATGCCCCACTGAGTGGGTCCCAAGGTGCACAACAGGCTATGGAAAGGTTTCTAGAAATCACTCGGGGTCCTGCTGAGAAGCAGGCACCTCTGAACATATTGCAGCACTCACTGAATGGCTTCCAACAATGTGAGAGCTTCATTTGTGAGACTCCTAAGGAAATTGCATCCAGTTGTCATTGCAAAAGAGGGAATTTAAGGCATGCACAATGTAATTATTCCCACTGGGAACTGCCAAAAACAACAGGGTGGCACCCCATTGCTGGTGGGGGGTGGAGGAGCGGGGGAGAAGCTGTAGAATATCTCCTGCTGTGTGTGGCCAGGACTTTGATGTCCTATCTCCTCTGAGCACAGCCCATCCCCACAGCCTCTCAGGCCCTCCCAGTGCCACAGGAGAGCACCAACTGGGCTGGAGGCAGAGGCGAGTCCCACCAAGAAGCCACAAGCTGTTCGGCTGCCTCGTGTGGGAGCAGGGACCTGTACTCCGGCAGAAACAGATGCCTCAGGGTAAGGCCACCAGCAAACAGCTTGGAAGGTCACAATTTCATTTACAACATGTTATCAGCAAATCACCTAGATCCAAGTAGGCATTTAGGTACTGAGCTCTCGATTTAACAGGAAATTGGATGTCCAAACATTTTTGAGGACCTGTATGTAAGACGAGGCTTACAGCACCTCAGATTTTAAGGAAGGTATTTCTGAGGTGACAGAAGCTCTGCCTGGCGAGGTGGGCAGCACTGGCGGACACAGAGGGCACTGCTCTCCTTCCCCAGGCGCTCCCCGGCCAGCACTAGCGCAGGAGGCTCTGTGCCACCACCGCTGCTGCCCTGCCACCCAGAGCACTTCCTGGCAGTGCTCACAAGCCACAAGGCTTCTGCCTCGGGTGGCTCGCTGCTGTTGCAGAGGTCCTGATGCACTGAGCCAAAGACAGCCATCGCTGGGTTGTCAGGCTGGAAAGTCCAGGGAAAGAACACATCTGTAAGCTGTCCCAGGCTTCCCCACCACCCTCTGGGCTCTGCAAAACATCTTCAGTTGTCACCAGAGTTTGAAAAGACCCGGGAAGCAACACCTGGATCAAATCTAGGCTTCATTAATCTGTAAAATGTCCTTTTTTCTCTACCCAAGCTCTTCTCCTCCCAGTCTACAAAGCAAAACATAGCAAAGAGCTCTGGGGGAGGCTGGGCCTGGAAGAGGCTCAAAAGAACCTAATCTCGTTCTTCTGTGTATGTTTTTGCTTTGTGAAGACTTTTGTATATGTTGTTGCTCCAGATGTCAGCAGCTGAAGGGAGCAGTCAAGCTGCAGGCGACAGAGCAGCCACGGGAGAGGGATGCCATGGACACACTGCCCAGCCAGGAAGCATCCTGGCAAAGGTGGCATGGCCCTCACTGTCCCCGCAGCAGCACCCAGCTCCACTGGCATTCACAAGCCTATTCCCAGTGCTGACCCTGCTGGTTTGAAAGACAGCCTGGCCATTGTTGTTAAGAGCAGCGATGTCTTAACTAGCCATATCTGCTCTCAAAAAAAAAGCTATATCTCTCTCAAAAGCTATATCTGTCCATGAGGAGGACAGCCCAAGTGAAACCACTGGATGGGTCTGAGCAATGGCTGGAGCTGGATGTCACAGGCGTGACACTGTCCTACCAGCTGCCAAAATGAAGGAAGCATTACACAAATAACCGGTTGTACAGTGAAATGGCCAAAGCCCACACTGATTAATCTCCAGCATTGGCTCTAGATTTCAGTAGTTGTTTTGATCTGTGTGTTAAATAACACCAGTGCCTTACTGAAAGTACATTCGCAGAGGTTTAACAGCAATTAAATGCATATGTATCTCTTGCATGGGAGCTGAGCTTCACTGAATATGGTTTCAATAATCAAGTGGTATTTTGTTTACATGCTGTAATTATGACATTAAAATCTGTACCTAAACCTCACTGGAGACAGATTTTTTAATGCGTGGCAGCCTTTGCAGTGAACAGCAGGATGCAGAGGTAAAGGTGACAAGATGGATGTGGAGCAAGCACTCCTAAGATTACCCAACACCACAGTCACAGCTGAGTGGGGTTCCTGGCATCCAGCAAGATGGGCACAGCTTCCAGCTCTTCAGCTGAAAGCTACTGGATGGCTAGCTGGAATCCCTGAAAGATGGGCACTAGCAGGAGACTTATTTGGGATGCTCTGTCTCCCAACAGGGTCACAAGATGGATGAAGTATTTATCCTTATACTGTGGCTGTAAGATGCACACAGCTAGGGCTCACACCTAGCATGAAGATTATGCTCCATGCAAGTGATAGGATGTAGGCTGCCGAATCTCAGCCCTTTAAATTTGTCTAGGCCTGCTAGGTAGGGCTCAGAGTTGCACAGGGGAATTTAACATTTGGAGTAAAGTTTTCTGCAGAACCAGAACCATAAATCAAACACAAGGTACTCGATACCATCTCTGGCTCAAAAGCCTTCAGCGCTTTCCCTCTCTGGATTTGTATCTCCCTCCTTGTGCTGTCTGCTCAACCTGCAGTGTAAGCTTTTGGAGAAAGGTGCTCGGTTGATACCGAATGCTTGACCCAGAGATTTTGCCTAACAAGCCACAGTCAGTGCCCCAGTGAGGACATATCCAGCACATTTAGCCCAGGAGATAATCAGTAAGAGGTGGTGAGGAGAAGTATTTGAGATCTTATATTTTCTCTCAGTTGTGAATGTGGACAACCCTGCCTCCCTCCATGGCAAAGTCAGATCATGATGGTGGGAACAAACCTCCATCTGCCCACTGGGACTGGGAGAAAGAGCTCAATGCAGGCAAGTAAAGGTGAAAAGAAGTTGTGTTTTCATGCTTTTCATCTCTATACCTCACAGCCCATGCTTTTCCCTGCCACCTCCCACCAGCACCCCAACTACACTGCAGAAAGGAGTGACTGTAGACTGCCTGGTTGGGATGTCTTCCTCCAGCCTCGGTCGAGGGATTTGGTGGGGAAGGTCAGAATACAAGTAGTAAGTGAGGGCAGAAGCTCTGGACAAAGCCCCTGCATGGGCCCAGGCAGTGTAGGTGCATTCTGTGCCTGCCCACAGCACCAACATAGCTGGTGCCTGGTCAGATCCTGCCAGGGACATGCCAACCTCGCCATGCCAGTAAGCTGGACACCACGGCCCAGGCTCTCTGGGCTGCATTACACGACCAGCTGAGCAGGATCCAAATGACTGCTCTTCTCTTTAAAATCTGTGGCCACAAAGGAGAGTTAATTTCTTTGTCATGTGTTGAGTTGATGAATTTCCTCCAAGCAGAGGAGCTGTGGGAAGAGAAACAGTCAGGGGCTGAGATTAAACGGTACCTCCAGTACTAAAAGCGAAGCAGATTTGCCTGTAGTGAGCTTTCCTTTCCAAAAGCTGTGCCTGGATAATCTCAGTTTCTACCTAAGAGATAGCAGAGCTGTCAGGACATACTGCGTGCGGCCACACAAGAAAACACAGACGTGACCCCTTGGCTCTTAGGAACAAATGTAAGGGGGAGGGGAGAAAAGAACTAGCAGGGCAAAGAAAGCAACAAAACCCAAATTCATACAGCAAACAAATGCAAGAGCTTCTATTTTTACTCGGTAATCCACATGCCTGGCCACCTTCCTATTTCTTCCATTTTTAATCTACAACAAGTATCTCTGAACCGTGCTGAGACAATAAATCTGGGGCCCTTTGAAGACCTTGGGCGGCAGTGCAACAACAATACACTTAATAAACGAAACATTTTAGAGATTCATTTTCCCTTTGATCTGCAGCATGGTACCCCCACTGCATGCGTGCGCACACCCCGACGCACGTGCATGTCCTGCTGAACCCACCGTGCCACGGGAGGTTGTTCCCCCACCACTGGTGATGGACACGAGAGAGGTCATGGATGGCTGTAACACACAGCGTGCACCCACTCGGGGAGGCACACGTGAGCAAAGCTCTTTTGGTGAAAGGACACTCTTGGAGATGTGACCACTCCAACACTGGTAAACAGCAGAATTTAAGGTCACAGTGGCAGAATTAATTGTTCAATGGTAGGGGCAGGAAGTGGTTATAAGCAATAGGGTTTGTTTATTTTTAAAGCACAGTGAGAGAAGAGGAAAGGAACTTTATTGCATGGTATCTTCCTTGTACCCGCAGGAACCTCAGCAGGGTCATGTCCATGGGATCTACTATGCAGCCTTCAGCCCCTGAACTATCAGAGTAAGTGAGGGCAATAGCTATTTGTCATCCTTTGTGTAAGCCTGCACTGGACACTTCGCCTGTGGGGTTCACAGACAATAGTTGACAGTGGAAAAATAATGAGGCACTGATCACTTCACCACTCTAGTGGCTGTATAGCTGAGTCCACTGTGGCCTCCCACAGCCATTGAGCTGAAAGGATGCAGAGCATTTATGAACTGCATGTTACTCACCAGTGCATCACCCAGTTAATTCCCAAATACAGCTCCCCTGGGCCAGCAAAATTTCTGTAGATTAGAGAGCAAAAGGGATCTCTAAGCACAGCAATTTGGGGCAAGAAATACAAAAAAATCCACAGCTCAAAGAAAGAGAGCGAAATCTGGCTGTGAGAGGTGTGTGTGGCCCAGGCTCATATTTCCCAGTCACAGAAATGTGAAGGCCGTGTTTCATCAGCTCAGTCTCCAGGGTCAATACTCACAGAGCTCTGTCACAGTAGGCTAGGGAGATCAATCCTACTGAGCCAGAAAAGAGGTGGTCACGTCTGGAGACACCCTGGCCTCTTCTCCGAGGACTCTCAACCAAGGGCCAACCTGGATCAAACCTCTTTGACTTACATGAACCGACAGGATCATGGTAGGAGTGAGGAGATCCATGGGTGTGTCACCTATGCTGCAAACAGATCAGCTACAGCACTTGCTGCGTGATGCAGATATTGGAGATGTTAAATCCTGTGGAAGAGACAGAAGGTTGCTGCCTGTCATTCCTACTCATTTTCTGGATAATCCAGCCACTTGCTACCCTGCCATTGTGCAAGCATCAATTCAAACTCCAGAATACCAACTTCTACTGCTTTTTTGGATTCATTCCTGACACCTATGCCCAAAATGGTTGAGCTGTCACCAGGAGGTTTCCCCTCACTTAATTGATTCTGGGGAAGAGCTGCACCAGGCACACATAGCTTTGGGGCCAGAAGAGCAGGGCAGTAGCTGCAGCATATTGATCAACAGCATCCTCCAGCCCCTGCCCTCCAGAAACCAAAGGGAGGAAAAAACCCAATCGTTTGACACAAATTAATTTCCTGCAAAGACTTCAGAGCGAGTTAAAAGCACACGCGAGTGCACACACGCAGAGCCCAGACCCTGAAACCCGACCCGGTGCAAGCTGCTGCGAGCCAGCCCGACACGGAGGGAAGCGGGACGCTCTCCATCCCTGCGGGAGACGGATGCGAACTGTGCTGCCCCTCGCCGGTTTGAGTCGGCAAGCGGAGGGAAGCGCCAGTGTTTGGACAGATGCAGGTCTGTGTCACAGGCAGAAGGGCTGAGGAAAAGGCTGATCCTCCGCTGCCCACTATGGATCCCTCCATAATAATTTTTCAGGCTCCTTTTAGCCATCTTAGAAAGGCTTGTTCTCCAGCTGCCTCCCAGGCGCCTCTCAGACTAGGTCTTGTAACCATGAGGATTGTCAAAGCCAAGCTTCAGGCAATTCCCCCCAACCAAAATCAGAAGATCCTTCTTAAAATGTAAGACTTCTTTTTAAAGGATTGAGGTCTTCTGTTTGCTTTCTTGCTGTGACGGCTACACGCAAGCTTTCCTCTCCCCTCAGGAGCCCTGTTGTCACTGCTTCGAGGACCTGAGAGGTGAGAGCCACGTGTAAGCACAGTACTCCAGGAGCTGGAGCTTCAGCAGTATTCAAACGGCGAACCCCGAGGAGAGGGGGCAATTTTGTCTCTGGTGTCTCAGGTCACACACAGGGGCTGGTTGTACAGTGCCTGGGAGCGGGTGGGAGTGGTCAGGATGTTCCCCCAAGCAATTCATTCTGCTTTCAGACAGTTCACGTGGAGAATAAGTATGGGACTAAACACTGGCTACATGCTCTGTACAGCAGAGAATTTAGGGGTCAGAGGAGCTCAGAAATTAGGGCTGGAAAAGACTACAGGAGGTTGTTTAGTCCATCACCAGTCCCAAGAGTGCATCAGCTACCGCTGCACTGCTTCTGACATGTTTTTCCAACCTCTCCTTTGAGATACATCCACCAATGGATTTCCACCACTCTTTTATCCATTAGCAGGGGTGACCTAGGACATGTTTAACAACTTAGGCAGGGAACAGAGAAAGTAAACCCTGGAGTGGCTTTACTTTCCAGGATGAGAGAAGTGAAGAAAGTCAAACAGAAGTAAGGAGATGGATGGGAAAGCTGAGAAGAGCCGCAAAAAACTGCCAAGATTTTTAATTTTGTCTCCTTCCACCCTCCAAGAGCTACAAGAAGCCCAATCCTCCTCTCACCACATCTGGGGGCCCAAAAGGCTTCCAGATGGTCGACAAAAGACGAGTCAGAGCCACGTCAGCACCGCATGAGGTCACATCACCCCTGGGAGGTGATGCATGAGACCGTGACTGTAAAACCCCCGTCTTCGTCACAAGCCAGCGCTGACCCCGGTAGTAAGGTCGTGTTGGGGAAGACACGTCCCTGGTGAGTGGCACTGCTCTCTCCCATCCAAAAAGCCTCTTGAGGTTGTCAGGTGTTGGTGGTGCCCAGGCCAGGGCCTCAGTGCTGCAGCAGCTCTCCAGCAGTTGGCTCATTGCAGTGCAAGGTTCCAAGCCTGTTACAGCCCCGTAACAGCAGAGCAACTCCACTTGGTACAATTCAACATTACCACTGCTGTTGATCTTGGCGTATTATTTATCCATCTTCTGAGCCATAAATTTCCTTCCTGTTCTCCGTGACTTGCTTTATAACCGCGCTCTTTGCACTGAGACTGCAAAGCCCTGGGGACAAGACCTTTGCCTCCACAATTTCTATTTAGGGCCATGCAGCTTTATGACACTAGCAGAAAGAGTAACTTCCCAGATGACTTTTCAGCCATCACAGAAGTTTTTTGAAATTCTACTTTTTTGGCTACTCAGAAGGTCACCGATAAGAGCAGGGATAAGCCTCAAGCCCAAGCTGCTACCACATGGGGAGGAGGAGATCCTGGTAGCTCGCTTGCAAATATGACCTACAACAAAGCATAAACTCTTTCCTGTGTTCTCCCACATGGATCAGCATGACATTCCCCCCCAGAGTCTCATTACTTGGCCTCTGTCTCCCAAGTTTGAAGCCTTTAAGGAGGTGAGTAACCCCACCACATTATCACTGGAGGCTCAGCTGCCTGCACAATCTCTGCACCAAGCTTTGGGAGCTCAAGGGAGATCAAGGTTTGCACTGCACACGTTGGTGTTGGACTCTCAGAGAGGCCCAGAGCTCACCAGCCTCCCAGCTTGTGCATCAGGACCAGCATCAGTTGACTCATGCTCCAATCCCCATCCCAAAGTCAGTCATCCCCACCAGCCTTCTTGCTCTGGACCTCTGCAAGGGTCACTTTTCACTGGGGTGAGGGAACCTCAGCAATGCTTTCCATCCCTGCCTGCCTCAGCTCGGAGGGGTCCCTTGAGCACTCCATGAAAGGAGAGGCACATCTGGGCTGGATTATGGGGTGGTGCAGTGGCTTTTATAGCTACAGATTCCTGCATATGTTTCTGTGGAGGACATATATGCTCATAGATAATGCAGGGAGCCCCCAGGGTTGAGGGCCTTCATTTACAGGAGTCATTCTAGGTTGCCCCCTCTTTGGAAGGCTCAGCTATGGACACCTTGGCAGGCTGGGGTCAGTGGGAGGAGATCCTCTGGCCGATGCTGTGGCTGGTGCTTTCCCACTGGGCACAGAGAATTGCTTTCTTCTGAGAACAGAGGCCAAACGGAGGGAATCATTTATACCATTGAGAAGTGGGTGTAACACTGCAATTTACTGGCATATTGCAGCCACAGAGGCAGTGACTTCGCATGGATAAGGAGAGCTGTGAAGAAAACAAGGGAGGAGGCAATGAGGCTGAGAGTAAATCCACAGAGATCAATAATGTTACATTAGATTTACGCCAGTTAGTAAACCAAAGGTTGTGGTCTGAGCGCTGCAGAACTGGTTTATCACAGCTCCAGATTTTATGCCACGGTCACTGCAAGCAGGATCTGTCCCCTGAGGTTTTAGAAATAACCTCTTTCTCTCAAAACCCTTTTCTTTAGCTGTCTGTGGGTTGAGAGAAAGAGACAATGATGTGTGGATGGAAAAACAATAAAAAAAAGAACTAAATTAAAATTAAAACGCAGCAAGGCTCCAAAGAATTTACAGATGTCTCTCCTCTCCTTCCCCCCCTGCTTCTCTGTGGTCAGCTGTAAATATTTATCTGGCAGACTGCAGTGAAAGGCATGGCCCAAAACACTTAATCACAATTCCAGCATGGCTGCCCTCCAGAGCACCCCAAACTTGGGGGACGGTGGTTTTATTCTGCAGCATTGCTAGAGGAAGGTACTTCTGTCCTCATGAAGGCAAACAAGCACCTTCAAAAGCAATTCATAACATCTCCAACGTGGTTTGCTGGGTGCTTTGTTTGTCTTCTTCTTCGGATTTTTTTCTTTTTAAAGGGCCTGATTTTCTTTTTTAACCTGAGTGGTGAAGGTGGGCAATCCCTGTCACCCCACTGTCAGCAGCAGCCTGGTGCTGACTGGCAGGCAGAAGTGGAGTTGAAGTCGGACTGGATCAGTGAGGAGGTTTGGGAAATATTCTCCAGAATCAAAGGAATCATTATATTTCTATAATTCACCTCAAACTGTTCCACAAGTATTGATCAGACCTGCCCCTATCTCCACTATGAAGGGTGGCTGTCTCCAGGGTGGAGCCTTGGCAGCTTCCATGGGTCACTCAGCAGAAATTTGGGATGAGTGGAAGCACTGCTAGAGGCTGGCAATTGTAGGGGCTTTGCTTTTGAGGATGCCCAGCAAGAAACACTGTTGGCACGGGGATTGCTGTGCAGCAATAGGTACCTGCAAAATCAGGAGCAAAGACCATGGGAGCAGGGACTTGCAAGCCTCACTCCCTGGTTCTCACCTTCGTGGCGAGTCTGGCCTTCTGACGGATCTCCCTGCAAGGATATTGGGAAGATTTCCCCATCTTCAGTTGCGCTGTTCCTCCCCACACACAACCATTACACAGGGCTCTAAACCCTGTATATTTATATTTTTCCATCTCCTGATGGGCTCACTCTCCTGTTTGATATGGAGGAGCTGGGAGAAGAGAAAGGACCATAACACGCAAGGCTGTGGCTCCTGTGGAACAGGGCCTCCCTCTAAGTTTGCTCCAGCCCCACAGCCAGAGGCTGGAGCACATAAAGAGCCAGTCAACGTTCTCTTTGTGTCCCAACTTCCAGCCTCCCCAGCCGATGTGTGGCAGAGTCTTCTCTGGGAGAAGAAATTAAACGTCCCACCAAAAGCTTGGTTGCTACTTCACCATAGTGATTATTGCCTCCGTTTCCAGCTGAAACACAAACGTATTTTGTTTTTACAGTTCTTTGCTATTTTCTGCAGGGAGTGGCACACTTTGGCCAAGCAGAGCCATGCATGACATCATATTTTCTTATTGGCCTTTATTGCACTGCAATTGCCTCACCACTTATTGCCACTTATTGCCAAGTAGCTGTTTCACCACCTGATTATTTATCAGCCTGCCTTTATGCCTTCCTGGGCACTGAGATTCACTTCACTTTCTCCCTCTTCCTTGCCAGTGTTTCCAGTGGAAATGATGCTTTGTCAGCACATCTGCAAACATGTAGATTTCCTTGAAAAGGCAAGTCCACTACTTGCTCATTTAGAGCAGGTGATCAGTAACCACACAGATAAATTGGTCTGGGGTAAATATATTATCCTATCAGGGCCTGTTGCAATTTTTAAGACTCAGAGCCTAGAGAACTGTTAAAGCCCCCTCCCTGTAAATATAAATATATGAAAATCTCAACTTCCTTCAAGAAATAAACTCCCCTCCCTGCAGTAGTTATTGTGACCTTGCCATTGCAATGCAAAGGGTACCTGAAAATGCAGCCCAGCTAAATCCAAAAGTTTTCAAAACCCAGAGTAACCAGAGTTCAAATTGCACAGTTTTTTAATCTATTTTCAAAGCCAGTGCTGTGAGAGTTGAGGCCTTCTTTGATATTTTGAAATCTCTGGGGCTGCTAATACTGTAGCAGTTAACTGTGTGCACTGACACCAACTGCAGCATCATCAGGGGGCTGTGGGATGCTCTGGGAACAGCATGTCCTCCTAAGGCAGGCTTTTCCAAAGGGCTCTGTTTGCTTTGACCAAAATGGACTGCTGGCTTTTTATTGCACGCAGGGCACTGTACCATGAGAGATTTCCAGTCTCCCTAGTGCTGCCAATGTCTGAGCCCACCCCGCTGGCTACCCAGCATCACATCCCAAAATCCCTGAAAGTGCCAGGCTCACCTTTTCGCCTTGCAGTGTAATAAACGGCAGGGCGCAGGGGCATGTGGGGAAGGGCTGCTTTTATGGCAGCCTGGTGCCCCGGGCAAGACAGGGTGAAGGTGAGGGGTGGCTTTGCATCATCACCCCTGAGGGCAGCCCCAGCAGTGCCAGGCGCTGCCTTGGCGGAAGACGGGGCAGAGCTGTGCTCTGTGTGCCCAGGCAACCGGGACCTGCTGGTGCTCCGCGGGGTTAACGCGGTATTGCGTTTACCCAGCTGTAATGCCCATCATCTGTCAGTAGCTGGTCCTCATGTCCAGCAGTCAGGCACTCGGGGCGGCTGCTCCATCCATCGGTCCCCGGTCCATTGGGACAGCCGGTTTTGCTGCCTTCCTACGGCTGAGGCAGACCATGGCAGGGTGGGGAGGGCATGTGGGCAGAGAAATATTCTCCATACTGCAGCTGCTGCCAGGCTGACAGCAACAGCCACAGCCGGGCTTTCCCACGGTTCCTTCACCTTCCCGTCAGTGCCGGGGATGAGATGCCAGCCTGGCCCCGGCTGCTGGCCAGCTCTCAAGGGGTGGGGAAGTGGAAGGGGCTGCCCGGGCTCAGCTGGAGCTTCTCTGACCCAGACATGAAGCACGATGTCGTTTTGGCAATGCAGTTTGTCCTCCTGTTTTGTGAGCCAAGAGTTTATAAACCCACAGGGAGAAGAACCTCTTCTTCCTCTCAGGCACCAGCAGTCCTGCTTTTGGCTGCAGGCACTTCTTTGCTGCATGCCCCTGAGCTGAAAATGGGTATCTGCTGCCACTCTTTCTCTTGGCTTATCAAAGGAAAAAAGGAAAGAGAAGTCAATCAGATCTTTGCTGTTTGCTTTTCCTCTTCAGGAACTGATTACACAATGGGAACAGCAGTTTGTCAGCCTGGCCAGTGCCAACCTCCTGCCTGCCCCTATTTTGCCCCAGAATCAGCAAAGTGGCTGCTCCAGGTAAGTCCCTGAGAAGCAGGAGGCTCATGTTGCCTGCAGGCACCATGGGGATCTGCTGACTGGAAGGCAGCTCCACATGCTCCACCATCTTCAAGGGACATCTTGGGTTCAGGGTCACATCAGCTCAGGCACATCCCCATCTGCCTGGCATGGGTCTCAGGGTCTTTCTGCTGTTCACAGATACAGGGGCAAGTCTGTGCTGGCAGCTGTGGTGGGACGCCTGGACACAGAATCGAAGAGAAAAGGAACCTTCCCTCTGACTCCACCATGAAGGGAGTCCCCACCACAGCTGCACACCCCCAACAGCCTGGCCCAGCCACGATCATGACATGGAAGGATGACTTGAGCTATACCCTGTGTATTTCCATCCCTGCTCTTTCTGTCACAAGCCCAGGAAGCCCAAATTATTTACCTGATACAAAGGGAAGCAACTGAGTGATTCAGAGATCAAGAAACTTTTCATTTCTCAGAGGGAGGAAAAATACTGCTCCTTTGCAGTAAGTAAATTGTTTGGCAGTGCCAGCACCAGGACAAAATGTGTTGTTCTCCTGGTTGATGCAGGATTGTCAAGGCCCGGCCACCAGTGACCTCAGCCATCAGGCAGAGGCAGTGCTGGCATCTCCAAAGCCTGATGGGGGCTTCCAACCTGTACAAGTCTTTGAAGATTAATTTCTGAGTGGCTGTTGTAAGGAAAGGGCTAAAACTTTACCAGGCTGCTGCAAGATGCTGTGGGAAGGTGAGATGAGGAGTTACCCAGTCCATGGTACACAGCCTCTTACAGTGGCAAGAAACCACACAGCAAGTGACCCCAGCTGAGAAGCCCAAAGTCTCTGGCTCATGTCCAGAGCATTTCCAGGCACCCTGCAATGAGGCCAAGAGCCTTGGTCAGCCTCACCTCCACAGAGCAGCAGCATCATTCACAGACCAAAGGCCTGGTCCTGCAGGAAGCCCTTGGAAGCATGCCCAGCTCAGCACCAGGAGGTGCTTCCCTTAAGTCCTGGGTCCAGAACATAGGAGCTCAATGGAGCAGCTCTTGCCCTCTCCTGGCCCACATTCCCTCATGAGAGGTATGGAGGGACTCTCAGGTCTCATCCTGCACACCCTGGACAGGCTGCAGTCCTGGTTCCTATAGCCCGACCCAGCGCTGGGCAAAGCCACTTAACTGCCCCAGCTCCCCACTCTGCTGAAGAACAGCTGTAACACCCTTTGGCACATGGACAAAGCTCGCTGAAGGAGCAATGGGAAGTGTGAAGCCTCTCTAAATACCTTGTTCATGGTGTTTAGGCAGCACTGGCTATGGGCCAAGGCACAAAGAGATTGGATTCCCAGGGCCACAAATTATGGAACATGTTCTTCTTTTAACTGGTGCTTCAGATGATCCCAATCACCTGGGATCAATCGTGGTGGTTAACCACTCTGCAGTATCTACCTCAAGTACCCCGATTAGTGCAGACACTTCTGCCACCTGCTTCCCTTCCCACTTCAGCCACAGCTGAAAGTCTTTGTGCAAACAACAGTTTCTCTAAGGAACTAAACTATTTGCTTACTCTGTTCTGCATTTCAGCTCCAAAGGAGGATCTTTCCTCTGTGCAGTACCTGTGCGGTTCAAAAATAGCTGGAAAATTCACTATTTTGGTGTGCACAAGTAAAATCCTATTTACCCCAAATATTGTGCTGTCTCCCAGGGGCGATCATAAGGCTACAGTTTGTAGAGCACCACAGTAATGAAAGCCCCAGAAATACCACTGGAGATGGAAAGGTCAGGTGATTTAATAGGAACCATACGTGCTGCTCTGAGTCGTCTGAGTAATCCAGCTTCTGCATGTCCTCGCTGCATTACAGACATGATGCATTGTCTCCCCTTTCCTGAGCTTCCTTATGGGGAATGAATCTCCCCCGAGACCCTAATTGCTTCAAATGCTCTCTGCTCTGTTTATATTTGATTTTACCCAGTGGTTTCAAGTAATACTGATCCTGAATGACTGTTGATCTAGGGCTGTACCCTGGCTGACATCTGCTTTGAAGGAGTTGTGTGCAGGTCTGTTTGAGAAACATTACACAGGGCAGAGAGGACTCTGCTCTTTAATTAGAGGCTTTATAATGATCCAGTCAATATAATGTTTTTCTTCACAGACAGAGCCATGTGACCACAATAGTTTTCATATCTGTGGACTTAGTTTCAGGCTAATGTGTATCTTTCCCCTATCTTTGTGTGGGGTCCGTGCCTCAGCTGCTCCCTGCCTCGGTTTCTCCCTCACAAACTGGTTGTAGCTCCCCTCACTTAGGCCAAAGTGCTGCCAAAACCTTGATAACCCACCCTGCCCTATCTGAAAAGAGACCTTTCCTTCCCTGCCCGGTGGAAATATCTGCAGCAGGCCCCACTACCGGCAGCCCTGGCATCCAGAGGTGGAGAACATTTGTTCCCTCTCAGTGCACACAGTCCTGCTTCACGGCCTGGGCAAAGCGGTGCCTTCCCTCTGCTGCTGCAAGGACAGAGGCACAGCTCAGTCTGTGTGGTGGTGGAGGGTGGGGGGCAGGAGGAGCACAGAAAGCAGACAGATGGCTACACAGCCAGCCCGGTTATTACTGGAATAAATTGGGTAAATCACAGGCTAAGCAGTTGCTCTCCCTGCGGTAGAAGAGGATCTGACACTGTGATTGAAAATTAGCAGCATCTCAGAGGCAATCATGGCTGGGAAGCTTGCTGTGCCGGGAAGCTCCGCTCAACCAGGTGTTGCACTTGGACTATGTTATTACTGCACCTTAAACCACAAGAACAAAATGTTTGGGACATGCTAATGACACCAGGAGAAACAGAAGCATTTTGATTTGGTAGTAATTGTAGTAATTATTTGCTACCAGGGCAGACATGAACACAATATAATGGGTCTGATTATTTATCAGCATTCAACACCAGAAAGAAAACAATGCTGGTAAATAGCAGAGGGTTTATTTTGGGGAAATGTTTAAAGCCAAGAAAGGACAAAGCATCTCTCTTCAAAACAGGGCCTGTGGAGGCTCTGTGGCGAAGATCTGAAAAAGGCTTTCAGGATTCACAAGAGGTGTATATGACTGAGGTTTGGCCCTGATGTGTTTGGCTTGGTGGCATTGCCAAGGCCAGGTTTGCTGAGCAGCCTGCCCTTGGGCAAGGCCCTGACCAACATACTGCCAAATGTCACCCACTGGCAATGAAACCACCCAGGGTAGAACACTCTGGCAACCCATTTTGGAAAAACCCGGCAAAGATGCTTCAAACACTTGCAGGAGTGTCACAAACAGGAGAGCTGTAGGCACACCAGGACAGGTCTCACACCAGCAATACTCACCATCCCTCAGTGGGGAGCAAAGGCCTGTGACAGCCCCTGCTGTAGCCTGCCAGCACGCTCCCAGGCCACTCTAGACCAAGGACAGATGCTGACCAGCCTGCCTTGGAGTGTCTACGGCACATGCCAGGGCAAGGTAGGCATTGCTTCTAGGGGACCCTTTGGTAGAAAACAGCTTTCCTCCCATTGCAGATGGCAACCACTTTCCTTCCAAAGGGGCTTTGTTGTCTCCATTCACCTCCCCACTTGGCACCCGGCTCCCATGGCACTTTCGGTTCCTCCACTCATCCAGCCTCGGAGCTACTCTGCTGTGAGCACATCAGAGAGGAACATGCAATCAGTGCTGGCCAACCCACTAACAGACCCAGCTATTATTACAGCAGGCACTGATGTGAGCAGCCACAAAAGCAAACAGATCTTTGGGCTCCTTGTGTGTCCGGAGCTGCCTGCACATCCTGCCCCGGGTTAACTGAAAACATGTGGTCAGATCCTGCCAGGCTGGCGTGCAGCTACAGCCAGAGCGAGCTCTCAAAGCATCTACAACTTCTGTTTCCTCACCCCTTTGCTTGAGTAAGCCCACTGAAATTTAGCTTAGGAAATGGTGAGATACCAACATGCTTAAATGTTCTCGTCGTCACTGATGTTACTTCTGCAGAGTCTTGCTGCTTCAGCTGCATCCTCTTTGGCTTGCTGGGTTGAGGTTTACCACGTGAGGGTTACCAGTCACTGGAGGATGCTTGTCCTTGCTTTCCTAACACGTTCCTGAATTTCATAAGATAATTACATGCATAATATACCCATCATAAGCCTGCAGCAGTGCTCAAACCAAACTCACTTTGTTCTATGACACATGAACACTGGCCTGCCACCCAGTCCAGATCTCACACACTTCAGAAACCTGAGCCTGAGCTATGCCTTTGTGACCAACCTCTGCACACAGCCAGCATGGATGATTCAGGCTCAGCCTGGCTGTGCCAAGGGACATGATGGGTGCCAGACAGCCCTGATGACCCAGGGTTATCCCAGCAGGCCCCAGCACCCACACTCTGAGGGCAGAGAGGATCTGTAGGATGCCCAATTGCAGCCATGCAGGTAGATCAGCGAGTGGCCCAGATTTCAAGCACTCCCTGAGTAGCAGTGCAGGAGGTGAACGGGGTCACCCCTGGCTTCACCATCAAACACATGAGGGCCAAGTCACCACTGAGGCCTCCACATGGAGAAATTCTTGGAAGTGTAATGGCAATGAACATGCATACAAGGCAGTGCTGGCATGGCAGGGCTGGTTGCTGGTGCATGTGCCTGTTTGGAGCTATGGCCCACCTTGAATCCTGGCAGGAGCAGACCCTGCCACTAAGGAGGCAGAGGAGATGGGACTGGCACACAGTAACCTACCCCAGAAAATGTCCCTAGGTCACCACCCTCCTCAACCAGAGGTAGCATTTGTGCATGGAGTTTCCTAGGGAGTATTTTTCTTTTTTGTTCTTTCTTTCAAGTCTGTAGTCATGTAAATACCAAGCAGCCACAGCACCCTGTGACACAGGGTTCTCCAGTGCAACCCCGCACTCTGTGCAGATCTGCCTCCAGTTGTTTGCTTTGAACCTGGTATTTTTATTTGATGTCCCTGAAGTTCTTGTCTGAGAAGCAACAGAACACAATCACGCTCTAATTTGTATTGAGATCACTTTCTCTTGAGTTACTGGTGTCCAGGTGTCTGCTTCTTTTTAATTCAATGGTGAAAGCTCCCAAGAGCCTCAAGGGCACAGATCAGGCATTTGTAAACTTTTCTTCACTTTTCCAGTCATTACTGGTGTCATGTACTGCAAAAGTCTGCCAGTTATTACCACTAATGGATGAGACCGCAGAAACAGGACAGGAATGCTCACCACCCTTGCCTTGGCACATGTAACCCCTCTGTATGTCCTCCGTGCATCACTGCCTGCAGACACCTGTGAACGCAGAGCCTCATTCATGCCCCTCCCCTGCACAGGCCCTTCTGCCCCTGCTCCAGATGCACATCCACCAGCACCCGTCCTTCCAGAGCCACGCTTGCACGCATGCATGCCCCTTTACTCCCCCGAGATGTCCTTCCACTTAAAATGTAACTAATATGTCATAAATATAAACACCACAGGCACATAAATGCCACTGTAACTGCACTGTGTCTGTACACCCATGCTGTATCAGCACATACCCCATTCAATCCTAACTTGATACACACCCTGGAATGCATTCTTCCACCCCACACCTTGCCACAACATGCTATGCAGCTTCAGGAAGAGCAAGGGAAAGCCCAAAATTGTTTGAAGGAGATGGTCTGTCCAGCTGGAAAGTCTGCTGCTCAGTTTTTCCTGTGCCAAGCCATGTTTCTGCGGTCTCTATCGAGCCTGGGGTGAGAACCCTGGCCCCAGCAGCGCTGCTGGTTTTACCCATTTTCCTAGTCAATCCCATAGGTAGGCAGATCAGTCAACACTCAGCACGCAGCTGGAAGCGGGGTGGTGGGTGGGTTTTCCGAGCACCACTGCGCTTCGCAGCACAGAGCTGGTGAGTGTGCCACAGATGGGCTTCACATGGAGCCCTGCCAAAGACTGACCAGGTGAGCACAGGGCACCCTGCTTGTGGGTGACTGTAAGAGGACAGAGATTTCTGCACAAATGAAACACACAGACAGAAACATCTATATGTATCTCACATATGTGCATGTATGTACATATATACGTGTAAGAAAATGTTTGGATAAAACAAAGAAGAGATGATCCTTGTGTGCTGGCTGCAAAAGGACTCACCGAGGCTCAGGGTACACCTATAACAACCCACTTTGCCACTGCTGTGATCTTGGTTCCTCCGTGTTATTTTTAAAAGGCCATAGCATTAACCTAATTAATTTACTTTAATTGGAGAACAGTATTAGCTTAAATGGTCCCGCTTAAATCGTAGCGAAGGCACAGCCAAGCTCTTCAAACAGCCGCTTGTCCCCATTCACCCTCCTGCAGATGGTTAACACAGCTGAGCTGCACTTTGGCACAACAGCCCTGCTCTCTTCACAGGGTGTTTTCTGCTCTGAAGGGAAACACCTGCACGTCTCCAAGCAAGATGGCTCAGAGCAGAGAAAGGACTCAGCTTAGAAGTTACAGGCTCCCCCGCTGAGCCAGGACCCAAACCTGGTGGGAAGCCTAACACTGGAGCCCAGAGCTCCAGCAAAGCAGAGGTCCTGAGGGACCCACAGCAAGCTGACCATGCTCACAGTGCTTTGCTCAGACCTCAGCCAGCATCCCTGCCCATTCTGGCAGAGGAGGGAGTGTTTGCACAAGCTGGTGTGGAAGCCACGGAGATGAAGAGCCCTGCACTGATGGATGCCAGAGGCAGCAACAGGGGGCAGTGGCTACAGTAAGGAAGGGTGCTCTGAAGACCACAGCTCAGCTCTCACTTCCCTGCTTTCTGCTGATAGCTCCTGCAGTGGGCTTTGGGAAACCACTCCCATATGCCAGGGTCTGGCATCCAAAGGAGGCCAGCACCCTCACTCTCCTTTGTCGGTAACATTGGTAACTACAGCTGAAAAGTACCCTGTAAGACCTTCATGAATATCACCAGCGTGCCTTCTTTGAGTTCAGAGTTGTTGCCATATTGCAGTTTATCATCATGCTTCACCACAAAAACTGCCCTGTTTTGTTGTTAAGCTGAAAGCCCAGCCTGCAGGGAGAGGTGACGGGTGGGCACGATTTAACTAAATCCAAACACAGGCTGGGGGCCCAGACAACAGCCCTGAGGCAGCAGCAGTAGCTCTACCCCCAGCTCACCCTGGTCACTGGGCTGGCTGTGCACTGCCAAGCTGTATGCCAGCTTTCCACCCTTCACCAGCTGTACCCTGGAGCTCTACGTGTCCGTACCTCCAGCCTGGCGGATACAAGGTCAGCGCATCCCTCTCTATGAATATACAAAACAGAACAAGCTTGACTGGCAGACACCCAGAGATGATCAGGGTTTGTGGAGTCATAGCCACCACCATGGTTTTGAACGGCATCTGGGGCCCCACAGGTGGGTGCACTGAGGGATCAGGCTGTGCTGGAAGAAACATGCCAGAGAAAGGCGTGCTGTAATGGAGGCACAAAGGCAAGGGCTGGGGGGAGCCAGCAAGTCACCGTACAACCCTTGCAAAATTGGCCAAGGCCAATTAACAAGCTGCAGCTGACAGAGAGGGGAGGATTTCAAGATAAGAGAGATGGCAAGAAGCCTAGAGGAGATCAGAGCTTGGAGGGAAGAATGGAAAAGCCCTCCTGGGAATGAAGCTAAGTAGGACTGCTAAGGGAATTTATGCTAATATCTCTCAGGAGGCCTTGGAAAAGGGAACATAGGTAATAGCTTTGTGAGATGCTGGTGAAGATACAGAGTTAGGAGTGAGGGAGAGACAGGAATTAGCTCAAGTAGATAGCAAGGGGTGGGGAATGCACATTACAAATACCTGAGATGGAGTTTTTAGAGCAAGATCCAGAGGAAGAGGTGAACTATAGCTAAATTATGGAGAAGAAAAAGTGCTCTGGCTGTAAACAAAAGGGCTGTGGAGAATCTCAGGATAGATATGCAAGACTTCCTGAAGTTAAAATTACAAGCCAAAGACCAGCTGGGTAGTCTGTTTTGGGGGTCTGGAAACCTCCAGTCAGGCTACATTTGACCCCCAAGCAATAGGCAAGGCACTTGAAAGCCAAAGCACCGTCGTGGTGAGGAAAGCACCAGTGAGGGACAATATACCGTACCACTACACCATACCTCACATGGAGCAGCTGCACATGCAAAGAACCTGGCATTCATTTTGCAAAAGCTCTGCCTTTTCAAAGCCATTCACTTGCAGACGTGGCCTCCTTTTATTGTGAAGTGCTTGGCACTGGCTGCACTGTGTCAGAGCTCACTCTACTCCCCTCCTATACCCCTGCCCACACACACCCAGAAGACGGCAGACACACGAGACCCACCATAGGTGTGAATATAGCAGCTGTTACACTTTATTTCATTGTGGGGTTTTAATTTTTTTTTTTTATTTTTCCTTCTGATTGAAAAAGAAAAGACAGAGAAAAGTTACAAAAGTAGTAAAAGGCAACAATATCAGCAGGACATCCCTGTTCCCTGCTCCCACCCGGGCAAGGCAGCCTGCCCCACCTGCTGGCTGGCAGGAACACACCTCCGGGCCCCAGCACCTTGGCAGCTCTTGCTGAGCAAAGCCTGAGGCTGCAGGGCCATGCAGGGGCTGCCACCCCAGCCTTTTGCAAAAGGAATGTGCCTCTTAGATGGGTACCAGGCTATGGCTGTCCCATCTCCTGAGCACAGGGATTTGGTCCAAAGGAGCAATGGTTCCTGTCCTGCACTGGTCACCTTGATCTGGCAGCAGTTAAAAAGCTGAGGTGTGCCATCAAAACAAGACAAGCAGAATTTCTACAGGGGCAGGAGGAATTAGCAGAGGAAATTCGGCTCTCTTGGAAAAAGGGACTTGCAGGGAACCATGATGGTCTGCCAGAGGTCCCTCACCAGTAAACACAAGTGACCTCTCGGAGGTGGTGCTGGTACAGGGAGTGGCCCAGCTGTAACAGTCTGGAGCCAAAGAGCAGGCAGAGCTGGGACAGCATCAGGACAGACATCCCCTCACCACCTTTCCCAGCTGCTCTGCCTGCCTGAATGACAGGAGTTTTGGGAGAGGAGGGTGGGGTGGGGGATTTAGGTCCCCAAGCCTACAGCCTTTGGACTTTCCCCAGGGGTCTCAGTGAAGGGCCCAGACCAGTTCACTGGGTAGCCTCCTACTGGCAGCTGGACTCAACCAAAGAGCAGCATCAAAGACCTCCACACTGAGGCAGATTTAAAAAACCAAAAATTATTCTGTATTACTCACAATTGCTCTTCTTGATCTGGACAAACAGTAAACTACCTGCTTTCCCTTGCACTCAGATACAGGCTCATGGTGGGGAATGCCTACACAAAGAGGTTACTCTCTCCACCAGGTGCAGCAAGAGGAAAGGCCTTGTTCTTCTGCCTCAACTGGAGAGGTGAGAGCTTGTTCCATTAACTCCTGCCTTGTACACAGAACACACACGTCTCGAGGAGAGATCCCAGTCAAACACCAGTGGTAGCAAGGCCTAGCGTGGTCCTAACAGCCTCAGAACTGTCTATGGAGAAATGTCCCCCACCTTCACCCAAACTCCCCTCCTGTTTCTTCCACCAAGAGCCACAAAATCGACTGCTTTTTCCCACTCCTTGCTTCATCTGGGAATATTGTTCCACTAATACCAGAGGAGTCTACCTGACTTTAATAGCTGGCATGAACAAGGGGAGTGGAAAGCTTGCTGGAGACGTTAAATTAGGTTGAGTTTGGTGGTACCAGTTACCTCCACCATCACGTAGTGGGACAATACTATGGAGAAGTGTTGCATACCCCAGAACACAGACTGCCTCAGCAGAAAGAAGACCCATGAGCATGCAGTCACCCCCAAGTTCTTCTCTCTGATGATGCTGAGTGGGTGCTGTGTTTTCCTGGATGGCTCAACACAGACCTTCCACTCTAGAATTTTATTCTAACCCCAGATCTACAAATGGATGTCTCACTCTCCCATTTCAATCTCTTTTTGGACAGTATCACTGAACTGCCAGCAGATCATCTGGAATGCACTGCTAGAAGTGCCAGTTACTCCTCCACACACCTCCCTGTCCTAGGGTTTTCCACTTAAGAGAGCTTGATGTGAATGCAATTATAACAATCTCAGAGAGGGATTTTCTTGTTTTGCAAGCAGCTCTGTATAGCCTCTTTCTCCAATCCTGAGCTCACTTCTGAGTGGGAGAAGTGTCAGGTCTACAGCAAAGCACTGTTGACCCAGGTATCCTTGGGAAACTGACTAGATTTGGTTTCACACCTTGATCACTCATCCCTGCTGCCATACAGGACATACTAACCCCTGAACACCTCATGGATATCTTCAATTACCACCATCCCCATGTTTGACACTGCCGTGGTGGCAGTTCTTGCAGTTTGTGGAGCTGACTGGTTTGCTTTGCCCTGAAAGACAAAACTCACTCTCATTGCCACTGCTCAGATACATCAGTGGTATGGGAACAGGTGCTGCTGCCAAGCCATTCACTTCCTCCTGCCAGAGTGGCTGCATTGCAAAGATGTGTCATTGCCCCTTCTCCTCCCACCCCTCCCCTTGGGTATCACCACCTCCCCTTCTCCCTGCCAGGCAGGACACTGGTTGATAGTTCCTGAGGTTTTTTGGAGAAACTCCTTCAGTAGGCACATGACGGTTCTTCCACTGGAGCTATGGGGCTCAGCGGCTTCAAGGTGCTGAGGGAACGGAAGGCAAAAGTGGAGGGATCATACATAAAGTGGGGCGGCGGGCGGCCTCCGCTGATGCTCTGCAGGGAAATAAAAAGAGGCATGAAGTCAGTGCTCGTATCAGCTGCAAACAGTGAAGTTCTTGCCTTGAGTGCTTTGTCATCCCCCTCTCTGATACAACTACACCTCCTCGAATGGGTGGTCATGCTTGCACTTGCAGCAAATGGCACTAACATAAGCAGTGGAAGCACTTTGCTCACATCCTTGCTCCTACCCTTCAAGGTAGAAAGCCGGCACGCCTCCCTCCTCCAGGTCTGAGGTCCCGAGGATCCACATGACTAGGACCCATGGCACCTGTAGCCACTAAGTGAAACAGGATATCCACAAAGCATTTAGAGTACCAGAATCAGAAAGGTCAAGAGGTATCACATGGAAAAGCTAAATTCACTTGGCCTTGAAGTAAGATCTAATACACTTCTAGAGCATGGAAACAAACCAAGTCATCTCTGAAAACTCTTTCTTCAGCTCCATTTTTCAACAATTCTCCAGTAAGGACTTACAAACCACCCTTTCTTAAAGTCCCAGGCATGCTGAAACTCTCCTGAGTTTTGGTTCCAGACTCCACAGTTTGACAAGGAATGGCTGAGAGATGCTCAGAGGAAAAGATCCAACCCCCAAGGCCTTACAGACTGGTTTCTACCATGGCCACTAAAGACCATTCTCTCGCCTTTGGCTCCCAGTATTCAGAGCATGGTCAGAGCAGATCCAGAGTAAGTAGGCCAGAAATACCCATGTACTCCCTGCACTGTGTGACAGGACAAAAATGCTGTTCTCCACTAGGCTGTGCTGGGAAATGTGGATCCCAGAGAAATTACAGTGCCAAGGAAGTGACTCCACTCTGTTAAATGCAAAGAGCTTTCCTTTTACTTTTCAGGAACTTTGTTTTGTTTCTTTGCTTAGGCAAGCACAAGCAGTAGTGGGGCAGCTACTTCACTGATACTTTTGGCCATGAGAGGAGGTCTCACTGCTCTATGGGCCAGGAGAGTGTTTAATCATGATTCCGCAGAGTTCATTCCCAAGGAATCGGTGAGATGTTCAGCAGCTCAGAAACTCATGCAAATGTCCCCTACTCTCATCTCACTTCCATCACTCTTGGGAAGGGCTTTACCATTATTTTCACACAGGTTAGGAAAAAAATAATGAGAAATAGGGTAGAAAAAACCCAAAAAACCTACAGGTTGGGCAGAGAAGTGATTGAGAGCAGCCCTGCAGAAAAGGACTTGGGAGTGGTGGTTGATGAAAAACTCAATGTGAGCCATCACTGTGCACTCACAGCTCAGGAAGCCAGTGGAATGCTGGGCTGCATCAAAAGCAGAGTGGCCAGCAGGCCAAAGGAAGTGATTCTCCCCCTCTACTCTGCTCTTGGTGATAACCCACCTGCAGTGCTGCATCCAGCTGTGGAATCCCCAACATAAGGTGGACATGAAACTGTTGGAGCAAGTTCAGAGGAAGACCATGAAATTGTTAAGAGGACTGGATCACCTCTCTGATGAAGACAGGTTGAAAAAGTTGGGGCTGTTCAGCCTGGAGAGAAAAAGGTAGCATGGAGATCTCACTGGAACCTTCCAGTGTCTGAAAGGGGTCTACAGGAAGCCAGAGAGAGACTCTTCTGCAAGAACTGTTGTGGCAGGACAAGGAGTTACGGGTACAAATTGGAAGAGGTAAAATTTAGTCTGGATATTAGGAAGAAATTCTTTCCTGTGAGGGTAGTGAGACACTGGAACAGGTTGCCCAGGGACACTGGGAATGCCCCAACCTTGGCAGTGTTCAAGGTGAGGTTGGATAAGGCCTTAAGCAGCCAGGTCTGATGGGAGGTGTCCCTGCCCATGGCAGGTGGGATTGGGACTAGATGATCTTTAAGGTCACTGCCAACCCTTAACATTCTATGTGACTCAGACTGGGCTCTGATGTTATGACTCCCTGTTCCTCTTCTAGGCCTTTCCTAACTAGAATCATGGTTTCCTTTACTCAGCCAGCACTGTGGGACTGTTCCTCAAAGAATTAGGCTTTTTAGGAACAATTACCAACTCTACTGTCTCATAGAAGACAGAGGTTCATTTTAGCACTTCAAATTCAGGTCTATCAGACAGCTGCAACCACGTAACAGCACAGCAAGGTGATGTTTTGATGCCTCCACCTCGGCTCTGCCTGGGTTTTAACTTGCCATCAGAGGACAAGCACACACAAATATCCCTGCTCAAATGGTTTGTTTCACCCAAACAGACACAGCAGATCACAGTGAGCTAAGGAAGTGTCCAAGCCAAGGCCCTGAGTGCTGCAGTAACTGCAGCAGGATCTGGAAGCCTCTGTCTCCAGGCTCTTGGTCACAGCTCAGCCCCATGGGGCAGCAGCCTTCATGTCAGGAAAGGCCTCTAAAGCCAGTGTGGGCAGCGTGTTCCTGCCTAGTTGGTATCTCTTCTGCAAATTAAGATTGGGCACTTGAGAATGGAAAATGCCAACGTGGTGCTTGGCATCAGCTGTGCCTGGAGTTTCAGCCAGCAAATCATGCCCTGCTACATCCCCCTGACACCTTGGCCAGCAGCATAAGAAACAAGAGAGGCAGATTTAAGGGCCTTTACTCAATAGCCACCTGCTGTGGGGTTATATATGGTGTATGCTCTGGCAGGCCTCAGAGCTGGAGGGTAACATAGCAACCCCTATTCAAAGCTAAGGGGCAGAATAAATCAGCACATTTGTCCTTCTCCAGAGCAGAGAAGGTCCCCTGCCAGTGCCAAGAGGGAATAGGAACAAAGAACCTGGCAGTCCCCTCCATTTTGAAATGCCAGACAGGATTAGGGAAGGCAGCTGAATCTGTTCATTTCTGGCAGACGGCAGATGAAGAGGCTGGGGAAAGATGGGTCCAAAGGACAGACAAAAGTCATCTACAAAACTCACCAAGCTTTGGGTGGGAAGTTGCACTATGATTTCTCTTTGAGCCTTCTTCTGAGGCCAATGCGTGGGGCAGAGAGCCTTCCCAGGGCACTGCCAGGATGACAGGCACAGAACAAGGGTTGAGGCGAAGGTCAGGGATGTGAGAAGACACAGGAGGATGCAGAGATTCACAGGCAGCTGCAAGTGAGGCTCAAAATGCACCCAATCCTGCCTCTTCATCATGGCACCTCTCAAGCAGCCACAAGATGACCGCTGGCTTTCAACACCAGCAGACAAGGGCAGAGTGAGAAGGGGCCTGTGCCCAATTGCAGGCAGTAGCAGGAGAAGCAGTAACCTGACATCCATAGCAACACCCTGACCAATCTGCACTCCTTTATAACCCCAAGCAATACAGGATCCTCATGCACCTACTCCTTGACCTCTGCTACTGACCTTGCTGGAGGTAAGAAACCTCCAAATCCCTCGACTCTCTTCTCGCAGAGGGGCATTTTTAGATTGGAGTTCATATCCAGCTCTAGGGATCACCAGGCCTGATCTGGCTTAGTCCAAGACACCATTTGGGATCACAGCATGCGGTGGTCTGGTCCTGATGAGTAGCACAAGGCAAAGCTCTGCAGATGTATTTCCAGAAAGAAAATGGATAGAGCCAGCTTCCAGAGAGGGGAACATGTTCCTTCCGCCCTGTTGCTTGGGCCAGCTGCCTCCCTGTAGTCTGGGCAAGCATCCTAACCAGCCTGCCCTTCTCCTTGGGCACACCATGCCTGGGACATTGCTTTGACTAGGGAAGGTTGTTAAGAGTTGTTGCTGCTGCAGTAGGTCCCCAAGAAGTTTGCCATAAACCTGCCTGACAGTCCCTGGTGAGCAACCCCAGGCCAGCTCCTGCAGAGGCTCCTCAGAGCGCAAACAATATGCACTTGACATTAAAGGCTCATGTGTTCACTCTAATGGCATTCGGACAGCTGGGTACCGCTCACAAAACGGAGCCTAATATGGGCCCTGTGCTAATGGAAATCATTAACCAGAGCCCTCAATTTGCTAAGCAATGTATTTACACAGCTGGAGAATGGCCCGAGTCAGACTCACTCGGCTGCCACAGGAGAGCACACAGGCTCAGACATACACGCTGTCACACACACGTGCTCACTTGCAGACACTCACCTGCCCTCACATGCCTCAGGTTCTCCCCAGTACACATGGGCTTCCCTGGTCACTTGTCCACATCCCTCTGTGCACACACAGACTCCTCCTGACTTGGAAATCACAAGGAGTGCTGTTCCGCTCCTACAAATCTTGCCTGCTCCTAAAGTAACTCAAGCCATGCAGGGCTGGAACTTCACATCATCCAGGAGATGGTCTAAGGAACCACAGCTCATCACTGGCTGGTACAGCTGCTCAGAACACAAGGTAGTTCCAGCACCTGAAGACACCCACGCTACCCCACTGCACACCTTTTTTGAGTTAGATGAGCTCCTAAGGGAGGTAAACTTGTCTTAAACACATTTCAAGCAACTATGCACAGACCACCTTGGTCAAGGATGCCTCTTCACCCATGTACGTCTGCCTACACATACACTCTTGCCAACAGACACTGTTGTCACCAATAGCATTATCACCTTTAAATACAGGTAGGCAAATAAGCAACCAGGTTTGAAACATATCTGAAGTGTATTAAGAAAGAAGCACACCTAAAGATAGTGAGTGGAGGGAGGTGCTTCAAAGAAGGCCAGTAAGAGTAAGCATCTCAGAAGAAATGCCGGTTTCAATCATATTAACAGCTCTCAGAAAACAGACAAATGCACAACTGTTCCATAATCCCATTTGTAACATAATTGTACATTTCAGTAAGGAAAGAGTATATAGGAAGAAGATAAACATGTAAAGCGAAATCTATTAATATGAAGCCATATTCCTCCTAGAAACAAGTCCCTTACTTCTATGAAGTCTGGGAAAATATCCCAAATGCAGACTGTAACATAATTTTGGTCTCATGATTCCACAGGATCACAGTTCTCCTCTTTAGACAAAGCCAAAATGAGCATAGGTCCAAGTGAGCTTTCAGCTGTGGGAATGACAATCCCCACAGGAGGAGGGGAATGCAGTTACCCAACACAACAATGTCTTCGAAGGGAGTGGTGTGCTAGGGGTGATGGAAAATTAAGAGGACTCTTTGGTCCTCTTTCTTAAGAGCTCTAGTATCCTGGTGGGATTCAAAACCAGATCAGCTTGTACACTCTGCCAACGCATCCCTACTCAAGGACAATCCAGCACAGGAGTCCCTTCTTTCCTACTCTTGGCCCCCAGTGGTTGGGAAATGCTGCTGAGCTCTGCTTAAAGGATGCTGCCTTCCAGTGGTGGGTGAATGATCCTTTTGCAGTCTGTAGACTCACTTGTTAAAAGTCCTTAGGGATGAAAGGCACCATGTAATTGCAAGTTGTAAAGGCACATCCGATTCCCACCACCACCCTGTGTGGAAAGGAATAAATCCCCAGAATAGCTTTGGCAAGGACAGATGCCTGCCTGAGATGCTGCCTGTTTGTGAGACAGCTGCCTTGCCCCGGAGTGGGCAGAGCCAGAGGTAGCACCAATATTCAGGGAGTGCACAGAAAGAGTAAAGGCTGTCAGGCTCCACAGAGGAACATTTACAGGTACACTGATTCAACTCCACTTTGTCCTCCTTCCTCTCACCGCAGCTAACTGTTAGAAAATAAACTTCACACTTCAACTTTGATGTGTGAAGCCATCAGCTGTGAGCAAGGGAAGGGACCCACACACCTGCTCCTAGGTACATCTGTAATTCCAAACATGGTTCTGACCAGGCCATTTCTCATCATCTCTGCCTCAGTTTCTCCAGTACATAATACATACATGTCCTGGTTTCTGCTGGAATAAAATTAATTTTCTTCCTAGTAGCTGGTGTATCCTGTTTGAAGGTTTAGATTTAGGATGAGAATAATGGTGACAGCAATAACTAAAAATATCAGTCTGTTAAGCAATGTTTATACTAAGTTAAGGACTTC
>VXAZ01001524.1:251308-267373 GCA_013399875.1 Gymnorhina tibicen
ACATCATCCAGGAGATGGTCTAAGGAACCACAGCTCATCACTGGCTGGTACAGCTGCTCAGAACACAAGGTAGTTCCAGCACCTGAAGACACCCACGCTACCCCACTGCACACCTTTTTTGAGTTAGATGAGCTCCTAAGGGAGGTAAACTTGTCTTAAACACATTTCAAGCAACTATGCACAGACCACCTTGGTCAAGGATGCCTCTTCACCCATGTACGTCTGCCTACACATACACTCTTGCCAACAGACACTGTTGTCACCAATAGCATTATCACCTTTAAATACAGGTAGGCAAATAAGCAACCAGGTTTGAAACATATCTGAAGTGTATTAAGAAAGAAGCACACCTAAAGATAGTGAGTGGAGGGAGGTGCTTCAAAGAAGGCCAGTAAGAGTAAGCATCTCAGAAGAAATGCCGGTTTCAATCATATTAACAGCTCTCAGAAAACAGACAAATGCACAACTGTTCCATAATCCCATTTGTAACATAATTGTACATTTCAGTAAGGAAAGAGTATATAGGAAGAAGATAAACATGTAAAGCGAAATCTATTAATATGAAGCCATATTCCTCCTAGAAACAAGTCCCTTACTTCTATGAAGTCTGGGAAAATATCCCAAATGCAGACTGTAACATAATTTTGGTCTCATGATTCCACAGGATCACAGTTCTCCTCTTTAGACAAAGCCAAAATGAGCATAGGTCCAAGTGAGCTTTCAGCTGTGGGAATGACAATCCCCACAGGAGGAGGGGAATGCAGTTACCCAACACAACAATGTCTTCGAAGGGAGTGGTGTGCTAGGGGTGATGGAAAATTAAGAGGACTCTTTGGTCCTCTTTCTTAAGAGCTCTAGTATCCTGGTGGGATTCAAAACCAGATCAGCTTGTACACTCTGCCAACGCATCCCTACTCAAGGACAATCCAGCACAGGAGTCCCTTCTTTCCTACTCTTGGCCCCCAGTGGTTGGGAAATGCTGCTGAGCTCTGCTTAAAGGATGCTGCCTTCCAGTGGTGGGTGAATGATCCTTTTGCAGTCTGTAGACTCACTTGTTAAAAGTCCTTAGGGATGAAAGGCACCATGTAATTGCAAGTTGTAAAGGCACATCCGATTCCCACCACCACCCTGTGTGGAAAGGAATAAATCGCCAGAATAGCTTTGGCAAGGACAGATGCCTGCCTGAGATGCTGCCTGTTTGTGAGACAGCTGCCTTGCCCCGGAGCGGGCAGAGCCAGAGGTAGCACCAATATTCAGGGAGTGCACAGAAAGAGTAAAGGCTGTCAGGCTCCACAGAGGAACATTTACAGGTACACTGATTCAACTCCACTTTGTCCTCCTTCCTCTCACCGCAGCTAACTGTTAGAAAATAAACTTCACACTTCAACTTTGATGTGTGAAGCCATCAGCTGTGAGCAAGGGAAGGGANGCCATCAGCCGTGGGCAAGGGAAGGGGACCCACACACCTGCTCCTAGGTACATCTGTAATTCCAAACATGGTTCTGACCAGGCCATTTCTCATCATCTCTGCCTCAGTTTCTCCAATACATAATACATACATGTCCTGGTTTCTGCTGGAATAAAATTAATTTTCTTCCTAGTAGCTGGTGTATCCTGTTTGAAGGTTTAGATTTAGGATGAGAATAATGGTGACAGCAATAACTAAAAATATCAGTCTGTTAAGCAATGTTTATACTAAGTTAAGGACTTCTCAGCTTCTCATGCCCTGACAGTGACAAGATTTGGAAGGGCATGAGAAGCTGGGAAGGGAACAGCCAGGACATCTGACCCAAATTGGACAAAGGACTTTTCTACACCATATGATGGCATAACCTGGTGTTTTGCCTTCCCAAGTAACCATGATGCATGATGCAGCCCTGCTTTCCTGGAGATGGCTGAACACCTGCCTGCCCACGGGAAGCAGTGAATGAATTCCTTGCTTTCCTTTGCTTGCATGCACAGTTTTTGCTTCCCCTATTAACCTGTCCTTATCTCATCCCACAAGCCATCCTCACATTTACCCTCCCAGCTCTCTCCCCCATCCCACAGGGGTAGCAAGTTAGCAACTTCATCGTGGGGTTAAGCCACGACAGTACAGCACAGCCAGGCAGCCAGGATGAACTAATTAACTTCTAGGTGTTTCAGCCTTCTGACGAGAGGTGACTTCTTTTCAATTACAGTCTTGCTTCAGGCAGTTTTCAAGAAATAGTCGCTGGCAAGCAGGACCAGCTCCTCCAGTGGAGCAACAGTTCACATTTAACTGCTTATTTATTAACTCCGATAGGGCCTCTGACAATTTACTCCAGTCACAGACCTGGAGCAGCTCAAAGAATAACTTTTCACGGGCAGGCTCCTTTCCCCCTGCAAGTCTGTCCTCCACCCCCAGGTTCATAGAGAATTTTATTTCAAGGAATAGTTAAAAGATAAACCATGACAGAACTTCATTTTATGACTACTCTGTTCCTTTCTCTTCCAAGAAAAGAAAAGGTCATCTCCAAATGTTGTTCTGATGAGGAACCCAAAACTTTGCAGTTAGTACTGTTTTCTTGTATTTTTCATTACCCTCCCCTAAAAGACTGAAAGACCTGTGTTCCATCACCAACATAAGGCTGCCTAACACCTATTTCTTTCTATACCACCACATTGCAAAGAGCAGTTCAATGGTTTACAAACACACCCCTGTTCCTCTTAGAAAGGTTAAAAAAAAAAAATTTAAAAAATCAAACATTTGCAAATGTGTGTGCAGAGTTGTCAGGCGGCAACTACCAGACTTACAGAGGTGCCATCAGACAGACAACACTGAACCTTTTTGGAAGGTACTTCAAAGGGCCTAGCAGATGCTTGTTGGTCACTTGCCCAAAAGCAGAAATAGCCAGTTTCAGCTATGGGTCCTTGCTGGCACCAGCATGATAAGCCTTTCTTCCCCTCTCTCTCACACATCTTTAGATACGTCTTTGACAAAGCTGACTGCAAGCTTTGATTCGGCCAGCCTGACAACCTGAAGGAAAGAGGCTGCACAAATAAAAGGGACAGATGGGTCATTCAGAGGGGCAGTCTGGCGGTGCTCCCTGGCCAAGCTGGGGAACTCGCCACTCCAGGGTCCCAGTAAAGATCATGCTCTGAAGGCAAAACAAATCTCTTAGGAACAAGTGAATGAACCCATATTTCCCTACTAGTGAGCTGTGTCTTGCACCCACTTTTTTTCCTTGTGATAAGAAATTGCCTGTGCTTCCTGCATTCCCGCAGTTCCTGCAAATACTACAGGGTCTGCATGTGCCTGAGCAGGAGAAGAGGCAGGCAAAAGAGTAGCTCCCAACAAACACAGACACAGGCAAGGCACACTCTGGCCCTAAATCTCCAAATGCATCTGAGTCCTTAGTTTTGGTCTGTACACAAGTGACACTACCTCATCCTTTCCTTCCTCTCCACCCTCCCCGTTCCAGCTCTTGCTGTGTAGCAGGAACACCCTCCTCTCACAGAGATCACACCAGCTGCCTCACAGTCCTCCTCCCTTGGGGCCAGGAACCCCAGGTACCATACTTCCCACAAAGCCAGCACGCGGTGCGTACTTGGGCGTGTGCAGCTTCCAGTTTGCATGAGGCCAGGGCAAGCAGATTCCCTCCGGCCAGGCAGGCTGGCACAGAGCAGCACGCTGCTTTCAACTCGAAGGGTACACAAATTAAACCTGCAAAGTGAGGATTAATTAGCCTGGCATGAGCAGGCTGCGAACACATGCTGACATAGTGCACTTGCCCCTGGACAAACCGCCCCAGCTGTGGAAGCCAAGCGCAGGAAGTGGGTGTATTATGGGAGAGGTGTGTGGGAAAAGAGGATTACAGCTCTAGGGACTGGGAGAGGCAGCAGGTGCCAGGTTCCCACAGCCACGCGAACAAAAGGGAGCAGGGAACAACTGCAGTGGGCCTGGATGCAGTGGGTAGATGTGCCTAATCAGCCATCTTGGATGTGAAGCTCTGACAGAAAACAGTCGCTCTCTGTCACCCTGTGCCATCCCCTACATCTCTCTGCTCCGTCACCCAGGTACAACCCAGAAATCATTACATCTGACCCTCTCTCTGTAAAACATGCCTTGCCACTTTCCAGTCCCTTGAACCATGGTGCCACTAGCCATAGCCACCATTGACACACAAGGCTGTCCCAGGAGCAGCTGGGCTGCACCTCCTTTCTAGCACTCCCCACCTCCCCGTACTCTTAAACCAGACCCACAACCCACATCACACCACAAGGCAAGAACAGTGCTGAAAATAGGAAATCAGCCTCCTCACTCACCAGGCACTCGCTATTTTCATGGTGCTGTGTGGATTACAGAGCTCTTGGTTATTTCACAAAGTCTATTCTGTGGGCACCTACATGATTCAACAGGTGCGAGGGCACACACAGCAGGAATTTATGAAAAGCAGGAAGCAATAAAAGTTCTTGTCCTTCAGGAAACAGAAGAGAGACATGAAAGTCCCACTTCTACCTGCTATAGGCAGGCTAAAGGCTGGTTAGCCTTTGCCATGAAATCCAGTAAAAGCCAGATATTTGGAATACTTTTTAACAGACAGAGGCATTCCCCCCTTGGCTACACTGGATCCCTCCCCACACTGAGGAAACTCTGGAAAAAGTCTTTTGTCAGGAATTATTCAGAACAAGGGCTGGGGCTCTCCAGGACCAACTATCATCTTCAGCAGGCAGTTCAGTGGCTGGGCTGGGAGGAGCGTAGGATACCCAAAGGGATGTTCATGCTCCCACTTAGCAGAGGGCCTTCTCCATTTTGCTCAGCAGAGGCATGCCCATCAGCTGGAGACAATCCACCACTTGGGGAACTAGAACGCCAAAATCTCCACGAGGGACTTCTGACCAGCAAGTAATCCAAGGTTGTGACTGGCCAAGGAGGTGGGTCTCTCTTGTTGATTCTAAGGTCACGGTCAGGTTTACACACGCAAGTCACATACTAAAAACAACCAGGAAGGTTTGGGAAACTGTTAGCAAGCTGCATTTTGGGATTTCTGCTGCCTGAGATGCCCGAGCTGTTTACACTCATGATATGGTATGAATAAGGACACAGCTCTAGGAACATGGCTTGAAGTTCTCCTCACCCTGTCCTTCTTCAGGTGAGTCACACTTTCTGCTGGTTTCTCGGTGTAACTCGCTCTGAAATTGCAATCATGGTATTTATCTGCATATTTATATGCATCCAATGCTAAATGCTTGCACAGCTCCTTGGGAGCCTGTGATGGAAGGGGCAACATCTGTGTTTATATATATATATATATACAGAACCTTCTGGTTTTTTAGAAATCTCTACTTTGTGCTGTGCAGCCAGAACCAGAGGTTAGCACCAATACTGCTCTGTCACCTGGCATGCCTTGCATGTGTGAATAGCTCAGGCATCTGCCCAGAAGGCTCTGGTCAGCACATCTCCTGCTCAGCTCCAAGCTGAAAAGGTCCCTTGTTTTACGAGAAGAAAAGCCAGCAAGTTTCTGCAGTGGCCTTTTAGGATGCAGAGTAAGAGATAAGAGACAGGGAAGTCATTCGAGGGATCTGGCCCCTGTCCAAGCAGAGGGTGTTCTCAACATTGATAAGATCAAGGCAAGAGCACAAGAGGTTTATGTTCTGATTTAAAATTCTTATTTTTACATAGCAGAAAACATCTCTCTGATCAGCCAGGTTATCAGATTGGCCTTGAAATCCTTCCTTCCTTTCTGCCAGCCCCAACAAGATCCTTGAGACACAACTGGTAAGCCCCTGGGTGTCTTCTACCCACCTACTGCTGTTAAGATAAACTCAGCTCCACTAATCCCATACAGAGATTGTATGTAGAAGTTTGTGAAGGAAGAACAAAAATAGGAATAAATGACAGACTTTTAACCCTCACCCCAAGATGGCCCAGAGAACTGAAGACTGGTGGTATTATAGACACACTGGAAGACAAGTCTCTGCATTCAGAGGTGGCCAAGCCTGCTCTAGGGCAGAGGCAGTTACACCCCACAAGCACATGGTCACAGTCATCCTCCTTCCAGCACCAAGGAAGCATCTCCGTTGCAACACCCACCTCACCACACAAACACACTCTGGACAGTAAAATACCCACACACGTGTGTGCCCCTCTCCCACTTCCAGTGCCTTGCTTCCAGTTACAGACACGACACTGGCTGACACTTTGGGGCACCAGTGATCAGGTCTGCACACTCACACTGCCCGCCTCATGTGCGACGCCCACATAGGCCAACGCCTGCCCCTGACCTTGCAGTGACACGCGCTTTGCTACGTGTACCTATTATGTACAAATCCATAGTTCATGTACATACTGTCACCTCTAATTTATCTCTGCTCACCTGCCCGCAGGGGCTGATTCTTCTGTTCCATTATCCTTTGCTGGGTAGGAAGAGAAGCAAGGGCTTTTTTTCTTTTTTTAATATTATTTGCTCTTCACTGTAGGCTGCCACCTCTCACAGCTGCTACTCCTGAAAACATTCCAAACTGACTAAGCTGCTGCACGTTAGAAAAGGTTATTAATCTCTCTTCCATAATTCGTCTAGGTTATTAAGACTAGTCACATCACTATCCCACCATCCCACTAAAGAACCGCTGAGTGAGTGGAAAGGCTGTAGCTGATCACCACCTGAGCTGGCCCATGGGAAACTTAAGTACAGGAAACAACGGCAAGGTGATACCTTAGTCACTTTTTTTAACGCTTTAGTGTTAAAACAGCAGCAAAACCCAAGCCAGGTCACTGCTTAAGAAAGACTCCCAAGGACCACAAACATTTCCAAAGGCTGTAGCTGTGTTTCCATGCCAAAGGGCAAAGACACTGCCCCTCCATCTCACCTTCCCATGGGAGACTCTTCCAGCAGAAGAGTGAGGAAGGCATAGCCGTAATGATGCATGAGAGCACAACACCTTGCACCCTGACATGCCAGCAAAGCCTCAAGATGTCAAAGCAACCAAAGTAACAGCCAGAAGAAAGGTTTTTTTAAAAGCAGGCATCATCTCACAACCACGTGAGACACTGATCTCAGCAAGAACAAGATGAAAATGCTTCACTGATGATATTAGAAGGTCACTGTCATCATTGTCCTCACACAAGATAGAATAAGCACGATCCTTTCTCCTATAAGTTATTCAGCAGCAGGAAAACTGAAGGGATAAAGCAAGGATCCTTGCTTCAAATCAGTGGCACAAGCCATTAGATATCCTGCCTGCTCCTCAGATCAGTTCACTCACTACATCTTCATCCAGCTGTACGCTGTCTGGGTATCTGTGACATCTCAGTTCAGAAAGAGACACTACCTGAGCTGAAACAGGAACACTTCTGCATCAGTGCTACAGTGACACAAACGAAGTGGTTTACATGGTGGTGTTTCCTGTTCAGACACGCAGACAGCTGCCTGGTTCCTCCTGTAACAGCTCGTCAACCCATCACTATGAGATCTGTCTTCATTTCTTCTACCCTCACCACAATGGACAGGTCCAACAATGAACCTGTGCCACCAGACCCTCAGCAACAGAGAGCAAAGCCTCTCACCTTGCCTCCTGCTATCACTCTTTGCATAAGGCCACATTCAGTAGGGCCTCAGAACAGCCCTTCCAAGGGAACTTGGGTCCCTAGTGTGGTCTGACTCCAACTGAATGCTGGACAAGACCCAGAAATCAGAGAAGGGTTGAGGCTGCCAGGCACCTCTAGAGATAGCTGAGTTCAAACCCCCTCCTCTGAGCAGGGTCAGCAGGAGCTTGTTGCCCAGGACTGCATCCTGGCACACTGTGACTCTCTCCATGGACAGAGATTCCACAATTTCTCTGGGCAACCTAAATATCTTACATTTCAACTTGTGCCCATTACCTCTTGTTCTGCTGCTGGGCAACACTGAGAAGGAATACCATGCCAAGCATGTCCTGCTGGCTGGATTGAGGTTTCCCTTTATATGATGAGAGCACAGCACTGTCTTTCAGAAGTACTGACCTCTCTCAGCTGCTTCCAGAGCTGAGGTACTTCAGCAAAGAGTTCTGCCAGGGAGGACCTGCTGCCTCCTTTCTCAGCTGGGCATTCACAAGCACTTGAAAAATGGAAGCAAAAATGCACCTTTACTTAACAGCTCTGCCACCACAACAGACCAGCAAGAGGCTATGAAGTATCATATGCTATGATCACGGAAGCAACGAGTTTCTCAGGTGGAGTGGCACTGTCCCAGCTTGGCAAGGCTGGCCAGAGAAGAGTGGATTTTGTGCCATCTGTCAGAAAAGTGTGCTCTCAGTTTCTGCTGTTTATTTTAGTGCAAGCTGATGTGGGCTTAAGGAGCAAAGGATAATTCTCCTTTCAGATTCTCCAGGGGCACAACAGTAAGCCACAATAATGAGCTTAAGGTGTCAGGAAACCACCTCAGTGAGGCATCACTGAAACCCAAGGGACTGGAGAACCATCACCAAGCACCACTGGAAATAGCTGGTGTTCAGGGACAGACACCCAGAAAAAACCCAGTGAAAGAGCACGGGGCAGGCATAAAGGAAGGTGATAAACAAGATGTGCTAAAACATTGCAGCAGGATTAGACAGCTGGTAGGTCTGAAGGACAGGCACAGTCTGGGGAGAGCTCATGGGGCACAGGGGGACACAGCTATACCGAAAACAATCCAGGCAGAAGCACATGAGAGCACATAAGAGACCAGGATTAATTGTGCAGTCAGAAGTACCGGGTCACTGTGGGGCTGCTGGCAGACGGGACTGAAGAGCCCTGGCAGAAGGCACATGAGAAGTCAGAAAAGTACCACTCCCAGTTCTGCACAAGGCTCTAGCCAGCTCTACTTGCTCCTCCTCCTCTCAGATACCAAATTCATTTCCAGAGCAGTGACGGACAAGGGCATCCAACAGCATGCTTATCAACAGCAGCACTTCTGGGTACACAAAGGCATTGTTCCTGCTGTCTGCTGGGCAAGGTAAAAACCTTGAAAGGATCCTGGTCTGTCATTCATCCCTCTTGCAAGGCTATAAAAAATACTGCAGTGAAAATAGCAGCTTTATCATGAAGGACATTTGTTTTCCTTACCCTAATGTTTTTGCCTGTGTATCACAAACATGGAGGCTCACGTGGACTGAGGTACACCTGCTTTGGTGACAACATGCAAGGTCACAAACAAACAGAGTCATAGAATGTTTTGGGTTGGAAGGGACCTTCAAGATCATCTAGTTCCAACCCCTTGCCATGACAGGGACAGCTTCCCCCAGACCAAGTTGCTCAAAGCCCCATCCAACCTGGCCACAATTCTTCTTCCAGAGATGGGGAAGCCACAACTTCTCTGGGCAGTCTGTTCCAGCGCATCCATCACCCTCACTGTAAAGAATTTCTTCATAAAGTCTAATCTAAATCTACTGTCCTTCAGCTTAAAGCCATTCCCCCTTGTTCTAGCACTACACACCCTTGTGAAAACCAGGTAACCTGTAGCCCCCTCTAGGTACTGGAAGGTGATATAAGGTCTCCTAGGAGCCTTATCTTCTCCAGGCAGAGCAGCCCCTGCTTTCTCAGCCTGTCTTTGTAGGGAAGGTGCTCCAGCCCTCTTAACAACTTCATGGCCGTCCTCTGGACTTGCTTCAACAGTTCCATGTCTTTCTTCTGTCAGAGACTCCACAGCTGGATTCAGCACTCCAGGTGGGGTCTCACCAGAGCAGAGTAGAGGGGGAGAATCACCTCCCTCAACCTACTTATCACATTTCTTTTTGATTCAGCCCAGGTACATCTCTCACAGCACCATACAGCATCGACCAAAAGAAAGACATGGTACCCACAAAGGAAGCAGGGGATGGCTGATGAGTCCAGGAAAGGCTGCTAAAGACAGAACTCTCAGAGGTGCAGGCAGCAAAATCTACAAGGATGAGACTTGAGCACACCTGATAGGCATGCAGGCTGTCAAGCATGGAGCTAGCTGCTTGGGACACTGCAGCACCATCCCAGCTAAAAAGCCATCCAAGCAATGTAGCTCTTAATGTGCCATCACCCAGTCCCATATCCCATCTGGTTCTGCAAACACCAGTGCACCACGCAGGTATAATCCCATTTCCCCAGCTACCTACCAGACCTCTCACCCCTACTAAACACCACGTGGTCAAGAAGGATCCAGATGACACCCTACAGGACAGCTATGCTGTATGAGCTCATAGCATGGGATGTAGACTTTTACTCCAAGGAAGCTTTGAAACCACCATCTCCACAATGGAAAAGACAATGTATTATTAGCATTGTCAGCACCTAACCTAAATTGGAACTGCATTCTGTACTCCGCACTAGCAACTTTTGTCATGCAGCTGATCAAGCCACAGGAAATCTCCAGAAATCATCTTCTGGACACAGATGTTCAGTGAGAATCACCACATTAGCTATATGTGGAAAGATGAAGGAACTGCACCAGAAAAGGGCAACTTACACGGATTTTAATTACTCTAGTCTTCGCTCCACAATTCTTCTTGAGCAGCATCTTCTGAAAGAGAAGTAGAATCCAGGGATTAGTAGAAATAGCATGAAGGAACAGAAAGAGGGATATTGTAAGGAGTCTCTTTTCATCAACATTTCATTAAAACAAGATGGATGGACGGTTAAGTGAGATATGAAAGATTAAGAATTACCAAAGGTGGACAGCAAGTAATCATCCTAATCTGAGACTGTCTCACTGTCTTGGGGTGCCTAAGCCACACTCACTCAGCCTGCACAGGGTCCTTTGACAGTGGCTGATACCCTGGGTTTTGAAAGAATATACAAGAGATTTCACAAGGAAAGAGATGGAACAACTGCCTGCAAGGAAGTTTCTTCTTAATTTCCACCAATTAGTGGTTAGACTTTGCCCTGAAGCAGGTGAACTTATCTTCCTTTATGAAGGAAAAAACAAGTCTATTTCATGTAAATGTGGATGTTTCCATTATTTAACAGATATTTTCATTATACTTATTTATTTAGAATTTAAAAAAAAACAAGGTAAAAGCACCTGCCTGCAGTCCTAAATCTCTTTGCCATATATTGCAAGAGTCATTAAAGTTGTCATAACATGAACCACACAACTTAGCAGACAGGATATACTTGAACCAGCAATTATTCTGGGAAATTACAGAAATAAATGGTGAGTTGAAGTTCTATCCCAGTTTTGAGGCAGTGTTTTGAAAGCTGGCAAGTGAATAAAATCATTCTTTCCCCTCAAAAAATTGTCACAAAACAACTCCCAAGTGGAAAAACAAGGCTTCAAGGGAACAGTTCTTTCATTTAAAAAAAATACTTCAGTTACATTTTTCATACTGAAAAACCCGGTGAGGGAGGCATGTCAGGAAGAAACTTCTCCATCAGCTTTTGAAAGAAAGAAAAGATTTTCCTAGCTCCTGTTTTTAACACTTCTTCAGCTGGAAAGCTGTGTAAGTATGGGAAAATACTCCCCATACTCACATGCTTTTACAAAGCAACTGAAGTGTTTTTCAGATGAAGTTCTTGAAGATTGTAGAAAGACATCCCACCATTTTACCAATATGAGTGGTAAATAGTGAGACTTTTCTGTTTTCTCTCTTTTTGTTTGTTGTCTTTCTGCTTTCTCTAGCACAAAGCAAGATAAAAGCAACACAGTACAGGGAGGCTTGGAAACTCAAAAAGCTTAAAAAATCCAAAACATACAAACAACCTCCAAAAAAATTCAGAAGAAAAATTGCACAACCCCAAAATTGAAGTCAGCACTTAGGTGAAAGTATTTATTATTTTTCCAGTAGAAAGTACTGCTGGGAGGTGGGAAGAAGTTCCATTCCTTCACCACCCTCTGTCACTCTACATCCCATAAGCATGTCTTTGCAGTCCCAATCCACATTACTGCCCAAAACTTGGAGAGGGAGTTAAGAGATCCACCCAGCATTTCTACGCACATCAGCCTCTTTGATCCAGAACTTGGCACACTCACATCCCACTTTGAAACTTTCACATGAGTAGTTTGGGGCTCAAGGACAGTGTATTTCACTGTCCAAGCATGCAAGGGGAAGAAGGGAGGTGCTGCAAGGATTTTGAGCTTTTTCTGTTACTCCTTTAGCAGGTGAATCCTATTGCTGTCTCCATTATTCAAAGGGCTCAACAGCAGCCATGCCTGACTGCTCTGTCCCCGGGTCTGACCTGGCAGCACAGCTCCAAGGTTTCTAACCTAAACGGACCCAACTGGTCCCTGCACAAACCAGGTAGGAGACAAAGGGAACTGCTGAACCAAACCAACCCAGCCCAAGGCTGTCCAACTAAACAAGCAATCCTCTGGGAATTCCTATAAAATATCGCAGGACTCGGTTCCCAGCCAGGCTGAAAGGCAGCTGCTGTAAGGCTAGTATTTACTGTGAGGTCACTGCCTTTCTTAAGACCCCACAACCACACAGTGAAAAAGACAGAGAAGGAAGGAGACCTTGGTAGGGCTGAAAAAACCCAGCGTGCAGGAAAGGGCAAAGTGAGGAGCTGTGAGGTCTTGCAAAGTTTTGGTCTCTCCTTAAGCTTTTCTTCCAGCTGCTGTGAAATGCTGGCTGGTGGGATGAGGAAGGGTAGGCTAGATAGCTCAAGCCAGAAGCCCACTGGTGGGATAAAATGTGCGAGACACAGTCGAGTTGAGCAATGAAAGTGAGAATCAGGACTCATGATTTTGAGCCCCATCCCTTAGGGGAAGAATGCTGTTAGAGCAGAACATGCCCTGCTGCATGCCATTTGACTACAAGCTGCGTGACTTTGGGTGAGACCCTCAGCTTCTCCAGGCTGCTGTGAAGCTGAGCTTTACAGTGGTACTTGGCTGAACCCCCCAGGATAAAGTGAGGCTGTGACACAAAATTCTACATTGCCTCAGTAGCACCACTGAATCCTCTGCTGAAAGAGGAGGAACACAGCCCTGCTGGCCAGGGAGCAAATACAACACCTTCCAGTACAGTCCAGTGGGATGAAACGCCTAGCATGGTTACACCCACAGGTCCCCCAATAACTTCATCAGGCTGCAACAAAAGACATTATTTCCCAACTAAAATCAGCAGAGGCAGCAAGATATTTCCCCATCCTGACCTTCTATTAAAACATATAGGGAGGACCAACAGAGACAGAAATTACAAGATTACGCCAAAGACCAAATGAAAAGCTTGTAGGTAAATGGACAACCAGGCAGACTCTTCCAAGAGAAATTTAAGTGCTCAGCTGCATCCCAAGTCCTACTCTTCTGGTAGAAAACAGAAGTGTTCTTTAGTGATGCTGTTGTGATAAGCTTTAATTACATGAGAAGCTTACCACTATTTACGCTACTGCTACGCTTTGCAAGCAGCAAGACCAAGATACCCTACATAACAATTTTTGTTCCTCTTGTGCTTCCTCTTTGTTCCTGGTGTTCCTCTTGACAGACTTAGTAGAAAAATAAAAACATGACATCCCCTCATCCACAGGCAGTTAAACTGGAGCATAAACCTCAGCATAGGAAGCTCCCTGGAACTGCTAAGTTCTCTTATTTCCACTTAGACTGAAAGCAGAGCAAGACCACTTGTGTTGCACTCTCACAGCTTCCAGGTCCCACATCATAGTAAGATCCAAAACAGAGGGGGGGGGGAAGAGAGGGAGAGAGNCACACAAAGTAAAAACAAAAAAAGGGGGGGTAGAGGGAGAGAGAGAGAGAGAGAGAGAGAGAGAGAGAAAGCCAGCCAGCCACATGATCCTGCAGCTGAGAATGAATACATGCAAGGCCAGTTATCAAATGCTATTCTATTTAATCAAATTGCTTCCACCTCACTTGCAGCCACACGCTTTCTGCACCCAGCACAGTAAAGCCATGCTTTACAAAAAGTAAGTCAAGCCATCTTTGAATGGTTTTCCATCCCTCAGTTTTCCCTTTCCTTGCCAAACCTGAGTGCAGACTTTCGGACAGGGAAGCTAAAATGCAGTGCTGCCTAGCAACAGCCAGGGACTTTCCACGGCAGCCTCTCCTCATCCTCCCTCTGGAGACCTCCACGTCACAAGCCAACCACGAGATGCAGCAACTCATTAACTCCTATTTACACAGATACAAGGCAGAGCTGGAATAACATTTATTTGGCTACATTACTTGCAGTAGCCTAAAGCAGGGGAAACGGCCTATAAGGAGGGTGACATACTCAGTTTATTAACCCTGGGATCATTCCTAACTACTAGACCAGTATGAAAGTGCAGTTTTATTTCCTCAGGCTATTTTCTGGGAGTTATGACAATGAGCAGAGCAGAAATTTGTCAAAAATCATGGAGGATATTAGTAGCAGAGCTGAGAATAAAACCATAAGGTATGGTTTCCAAAACTTTCTTCCACCTGCAGAAAATGAAATGGAAGAAAAAGAGGCAGTGTCCGTATTTCAATTAAAAAGTCTTTCCTGCTGGTCTCTGACAGAACTGCTGGCATCAGAGCTGAAACATACAGCTTGGGAGCACTACTATTTGCATGAAGGGAAGTTTATTTTGCTATCTACTGTGACTTCTACTAAAAGGAGGAAATTACATGACCAAGGAAACATTAAAGCCTTTTTAAGGACACAAGAGTTATGCCTCTCTCTAAAAGCAAAGCTGAATTGAAACATTTTAGGGTTAACCCTCCAGAAAGCAGCAGAATCAGTTCAGCCCAAGAACCCGCCCACCAATCTCACCTCCTGCTCATAACCCAGAGACTCAGTCCTGGGCCTGGATTCAAAGGAAAGTTGCAAGGACTGAAAATAGGAGTCACATATTCACGAAATGAAATGTGGTAATGAACCCCCGATCTGCCCCACGTGTGGCTTTGCTGCAGATCACTGCCACATCAAAATACCCCCATCAGAGCAGAGTGAGCCACCAGCCCTGCTTCTCTTGGAGCACAGCTCTCCAGTCCAGCCTTGCTTCAGGAAATGTCTCTGACTGCCCAAGCAGCAGTGCTCCAAGTCCTCTAACACTGACTTGAGCAGTTCTGAACTAACCCAGAAGGAAACTGTGACTGCCTGCATTTGCTCATGCACAAAAGCTACCATAGAACTGTTCTATACAAACTGCACATCCAAGTGACTGCAACATATATAAACAATCAAAATACAGGCAATCTTAATGCAAGATCACTCTAGGAATCGTGATATCCCCAAGATGAATGAATTTATGTCACACTGCTGCAACAGTTCAAAACTAAGTGTTTAAAACTCTGTCAATGCGCAGTTTTAAAGACAGGTGTCACAACTTAATTTTCAAGTGTTTACGAGTTTGTGCTCTTAAACCGGCATACAGTGCAAAATATTTTACAGTAATAATATATTAATAAACACTTTTCATCTTACATCTGCTTTTTAGATACTCATTTCTGGTTTTAGAATAGTTTCATTTTCACTGCCTCCACAAGACAAAGCAAATCTTTTGTCCATTAGTATTTGGGGGAGGGGGGGAGTTAATTGTTATTATTTATTTATTTTTATTATCTGGTCATAGTTTTAAACCTAGGGGCCTGTCCAGAGTTGGATGCAGTTTAACTATTATTGTTTTTTTCAGACCACTTTAGTCTATTTTATGCAAGAGAACACAGGAACTCTCAGTTTCCCAACATAACTCATCATTTAATGACACACTTCATCAAATGCTACATACTGATATACAATCAGCTTGTTACAATTTAAGAATGTTGCAGGGATTTTCACTTGCTTAATGAAAGAGATTTCAAAATTAAAAGAAAAAACAAATCTGTATTTAGTAACTGTGCTGTAATTTGACTCAAAGATCAGACTTTCCAGAGAACAGCAAGCAGGCCAGAAGTCTGCCTTTCTTTAGTTTTGCTTATGACCCTCCACAGGACGAGTGCACTGTAAAGGTAGAGACATTTCTGTTTCTTGTTGACGTCGTAAAGCCCTTGACAAGATATGAAGTTTAAACAGTCCAAGTTTTCAGAAAAAGCCTCCTCAGCTCCATAACCCGTTTTACTTCCACGCTGTTACCCTACCAGCCAGCTTCCCAGTTATCCAGAGTCTTCCAGGAACAAGAAGGCAGACCAAGCTTGAATGTCTAGCACAGAAACAGAGAAGCAGACTGATGTTGCTTGCTTTGTTCAAAAAAAAAAAAAAAAAAAA
>VXAZ01001524.1:267390-315977 GCA_013399875.1 Gymnorhina tibicen
AAAAAAAAAAAAAAAAGAACTGAAAGAAGAAACAGTACAGTGTGAGGAGAAATTGCACTCTAAGTCACAGCAGAGGGCTGATGAAAAGGGAGAAACCATGCCCAGTTATGCAATGTGCACAGAGAACATTGCCTCACAGCAAGGCAGGGAGGCAGCTCCATGGCCCATTAAGCAGAGGATTGAAGGAGCCTCAATAAGACACATCTTGGGACAGCGAAGTGAAGTGGATGCTGGTGCAGAGGCAATGCCTACATGTGAGCTCCAGCCAGACGCCAATCCCATTACATACCGTGAGCCAGCCGGGGAAGCAGGGCCCTATGGCCCTCCTCCCCTGGCAGGGCATTTCACAGCAAAGAGCCTGCCCCATCTCCTTTCCTAACAGCCCTCAGAGACAGGTTTGGGCCAGGAGGAACAGCTTTGCCCATCGGCCAGCTGCTGCTGCAAGCCTGTCGCCTGCCCCAGCACTGGTGGGGCGGGGAGAGCGTGCAGAGGGTTAAGGCGCAGGGCAGGGGTGCAGCTGCAGCACCGTGGGCAGATGGGGTCAGGGCGCTGCACAAAGTGGCCATTGTGCAGCACGCTGCGGCTGCAGGCTGCTGCCTGACCGGGTCCCACCTCCGTCCCACCGCGTGGCACCGGGACAGCGCAGGGGCCGCAGGGGCCGCAGGCCCACAGCTGCTACCCCCTGGAGAGGGGAGGCACATGCAGGCAAACCAGGAGCTGCCTCACGCTCCTGATGAAGCGGAGGATTCCAGCCAGGCCTTTTTTAGAGCACAGGCTGAATTAAAGGAAGGGGATCGGCTACCCCCAAAGGCAGTGCTTCTAGAGGCCAGATGTGAAACCCCAGCAAGGCTACAGCCAGACTTCAGGAGCAAGGCTGAAGCTTGCAGTGTTTTCCCAACCCAAGAGCTCCATGCACCTTCAGGCTTAAACATCGCAGCCCAGTGTCTTCTGCTTTAGAGAAATCCTCCACCCAGGAGAGCAGTGCTTCATGCCCATGTGGCAGGGCATGAGGGGGCAGGGCCATGGTTCCTGTCCTTTCGCCAACATGGTGATGGGTTTTATACAAGGGGCAACACCAGGTCTGCCCTCCCAATGAGTTTAGGAGAAAAACAAGCAAAAAGAATTTAAAGCTATTTTGTAGGTTGATTTTGGACTGGGTTTTTAAATTCCTTGGCACTGAGTTGTGCTGCTAGGACATGGGCATCACCTCTTAGCCCTTCAGTACAAAAACTGCACTGAAAAAAAAAAGAAAAGTAAGTCACAGGCTCCTACTTTCTGCTTTTAAGCTGAAGCAACTCCAGCTGACACTAACCCCCATCCAGGCTCAGGCTCCCAGGCACACATGACTTAAACTGGCAGACAAACCAGGGGGCCAAGCCTTCCTAGCAGTCACCCGAGGGTACTCTGCATTTGCATCAGCAGGGATGCCCTGTGCCAGGGGAACACCCACTGTCTGGGCCCAGGGGTGCAAGGCCACTATCCAGTGCATCCATGTACCTGACACAGACATAAGCTCCCTGCCCACCCCCTGAAGCAGCACAGCAACAGGAAGGCTATAGTTCAGCAACAGCTTTAAATTACAGTTATCATCAGTCACAGTCTCCATACTTCTCCATCAGAAGTTAAACAGCCTCACAGCATTTTAAAATACAGGCTAACTCAAATGGTTTGGCCAACAGTCCCCTCCTACAAAAACAAACCCCAGCATCCAAACGCTAAGCTGTGGTGATACTGTGGAACATCCTGAAAAGCCTCTGAATTCTTTTGAAAGTTATTTCTAGTTAATAGTCAGTTGAATTAGTCATTCATGCTTTTTTTGCCACATTTATCCTCAGTCCATCTGAAGTTCCTTCAAAACATCAACACATTTGGTATCTTAGCATTGTCATAAAGGGTTCCCATCTCTATCAAGATGAGAGTCCTAGTTATCCAGGCAGCACCTCTGCCAGTGAGGGCCAAAAATCCACAGCCTCCCTACAGTGCAAACACTGACAACTTAGTGTATCTGGACAAGGCAGCAGACAAAATACTCATTACTAAGTGATCACTGAGAACAAATTCAAGTTTAAAAAAGCCAGGCAAGGCCTTACAAAAAAAGATGTACTGCAAGGACTTGTGCAGGATCACACACTCAGCAAACAGTGCACCATGAAAACCAAAACAAAATAATTCCTGTGGTCACCAAAATCCTTTCACACGTGCTGTCTTTAATCACCTCATTTTGTGCACTACTGGGAGGGGCTCAGCTATCACTGCTGAAGAGAAATGGGTGAGAGCCCACAGCAAATACAAACTGGCAGAACAGCAAGTCAGTCTCACCAGTAACTGCTCTCCAAATAAGCACAGCCCAACTGCACCGCAGTCCAGAGAGGCGATGTGCAAGTGATCACTGCAGAGTGGCACCAGGCTGCTGGGCCTGGTCAATGCCTGCTACAGAAGAGAGTGAGCTGAAGTCTGGCCAGCAAGGTCTGCCACCTGGCAGAACATCTAAATTCCCACTATTCCCAAGGCCCAGAGAACAGATTAAATTATTCAAATTACAGGCTGCTTTTTGGAGTTTTCCCTGCATATCACACTAGAGCCACAGCTAACGTAAACATAGCTACCTACTCACACAGTTGTGGTCTAAGCAAACAGACTGTCTGCCTGTCTGTAGGTGACTCTGGTTTTCTACTGCTCCTCTGTCTCCTTTGTGGCATACAGTTTCCAGATATACTCTGGATCTGTACAGAAGCCCTGTCCCTTTAGGAACAGATGAAACGGGCCATATTTGCCCTGGCACTTTTACCACTAGCCCTTTGATTGGAATTTGGGGATGGAGGAAGTGAATACTCTCTATGGAGCATCTCTGGCTCAGCAGCCGCTTTCCCTGCTGGTCTGGCAGAGTCTGAGTCTGCTGATCTGCAGGGTACATCAGATGGTTCATCTATTCACTCCATGCCAACCCCAAATCCCTCACTGAGTTTTCTTTGAGGCCTGAAAAAAAATGCAAAGCTCCATTTGTGCAGGAAATAGACCTGACCAAAAACTCCAGCACCTGTGGAGTAACAAAAATGTAAAGAAAGGGCCGGATTCATTAATTCCCTATCACTCATCTGCACATGCCAAAGCTACCAAAGTTCAAATTTGAGCTTGCCCCTCCTGCTCATTAGAGTCTGTGAAGGGAGGAGGGGTGCAAAGGGACAGGGGCATCTAGTTTCACAGCTGGCAGGCATGGTAGCAGCTCCTGAGAAAAAGCTTACAAAGCTTTTAATTCAGGGCAGCCAACGTGACTGCTTCCTCCCTTCCTTCCTGGCCTTGGCTCCAAAGTTGTCCACAGGGAATGTCCAGTCTACTCTAACATATCATCTGATGTCTCTATAGCTTATCTCACTTCTAACTGAAGCCTTGGCTTGGACATGACTCCAAAGCCCTCGCTCCCCACGGACTTTTGCTTCACGCAGAGCTAGGGCAGAAGGCACACTGCCTCCTGCAGCTTTATCCCATTCCCCTCACCACTGCTGCTGCAGCACGTGGAAGATGGCAGTGCTTGGGGGCTTGAAACAAGCAGCCCCAAACTCTTCCACCATTTGCTGTTTAAATGCTGTCCCCAAGTGCCCCAAGAAGGGGTTAAGGCATCAACACAAGTCAGGCAACAGAGTAAACACAGTTCCCCTTTAAGCAGGGAGATACAGAGAGAGCTCTGAAAGTCACACAGCTGTATACCCTGGGAAAGAAGACGAAAAATACTAAAATCACTAAAAGGTACTGATTCTTGTCAGCTGTGACGTTACAGGGACATGGAGAGGAAGAGAATCCACAGATGGCTGCTCCAAACCAGAGGACACAGGGGCAAAAGTGTGTGCCTTTACACTATCCTTGGGTAACTGAAAAAACAAGACATTGCAAATGCTCTGTGTGAGCCACAGGGCCTCGTGCACACCACCCACAATGTGAACAGCCAAGCATGTGGAACACCAGATTTCCAGAAGAGACTGCATGCTCACACAGGTTTGCCACATGAAAGGATAGATGTATGTGTGGATGGCAAAAGGCAAAAATAGGCCAAAACAACCAGCTCAAAATGGTTTCAAGTCTAGATTTTTAAGCCAATTTCTTCCTGGTTTTGACACAACTAGAACATTTCAGATGTTCCTATGAAGCATTTATGTTTAAAAGTGAAAATTCTTGGACCTGAATGCCTGTTTGTCAGCCCAAAACCCTGCCCTAAAGTTAGCACAAGGGACTTTTCAGGAGGTATAAAACCCACACAAGATCTACCTAATCCACCACAGAAAACATCCAGTGGAGATCAGTGGGTTTCTCTGAGGAGAACCTGGAATATGTACCTTTTCATCAGACTTTTAGCCAGAGGATCGGTCTTAGTGGAGCTTCTCAAAAATAGGGCAACATGAGGTATACTCACTGCACTAAATGAAGAAAGGATTTGTCAGTGGCCTGGATCTTCACAACAGAAACCTCAAAAGGTGGCTCTGAATTGCCTCCTACACTCTCCAGCTGAGTGCAAAGGACATTACCCTGTGGGAACCCTTGCCTTGGGTTCATCTGGTGCTGCTGGGAGCACTCACAAGTGGAACTTTAAGCAGAAAACACGTAAGGTCACATCTTCAGAGGAGAACTTGGATTTGTGGACAGCAGGGAAACTTTGAAAAAGCCAAATGCAGACTGACTACATAAACAGCTTTGGAAAGCCAAAACAAGCCTGTCTTAAACAAAAAAGCAAACATCCCAAGTCGTGGGGTTTGCTTGGGCTCTGAACGCAGGGCAACAGTGTCCCTCTCCTTCTCCTCCCAAGACACACACATGTATCATGTCTGCACTGCCCTGCAGAATATTTGAGCATATTCTCCTTTCACATGACTATGCCTGTTTGGGAAATCTCATTTGTTTGCATGAGCACATGAAAATAAACAAATACTATATTAGAAATTGGAGACCAGAAGATGATTAACAAACCTGAGATACCATTTTTTGCCTACAAATAGATATCCATGAAGTGGGAGTAGTACAACATTAATCACCACAGAGAGAAATGATGATGTAAGCCAACCGTTCCCACATTCCCCACCCAATCACCTTCTTGTCCCCGTGCTCCTCTTCCCCAGTGAACCTCACTGACACGTTAGTGACAAGGGAACATGCTGAAGCAGCTAGCCAGCTAATAGGATAAAGGCCTCTTACTCCAGGGAGCTAATCCATTTATGCAGAACATAACTAATGACTGTGCTTGGAGAATGCACTCCCATGCCCATATGCAGCAGTGCCGGCCCACACGTGCCTTGCAGCACAACACTGCACAGCACATAGGGCCTTGCTCAGGTGCTGCTTGAGTGTTGAAAATCAGAACTTGTGATGGGGTTCAACCTACCAACTTTGAAAGGGCTGGCCTTGGCCTGCACCTGTGTGAACAGCTCGCAAATATTTCAGAGGAGCCAGTATCTCCTGCCTGGCACACTGTCCTTCCTCTGAAGTAGGCATACGGCTCCCTTCAGCGCTGCTGATCAGCACGTGCAGATTCTGATACCATTCTGCATCCCTTCATTCCCCTCCTCACAGCTGCACACGGCGTGAGATGGCGTAAAGCTGGTCCAGGGAACCATCCCCAGTGCAAGAAACAACACAACCAATTTAGCAATCAGTGCTTTTACCTGGACACTTCAATGAGCTGAGTGAGCTTCAGCATCTCTACTTGTCCGTGGCTACCAGCACAGGGTACACATTACTCCTGCCAACATTTTTAAACTCCCCTATGTGAGGGCAGTGAGGCACCACCAGAGCCAGAAGCAGATCGCTGCCCTTCTAAGCAGGCGTTAGCAGCGCACAGCAGCCCTCAGAGCTGTGCATGAAGCACTTGTAGGAGAACTGCTGCCCTCAAGCATGCCACTCCACTGTCTGCATCAAGATCCACTTTCCAAATAGTTGGAAATAAACCATCAACTCAATAGCTTGCAAGATCCATATCAGAGCCTCTATAACACATCAATGTTCACAACACATGCATCAATTTTAATGCACAAATCATTTCAGCGTTTCCTTCTTTCAGCTCAGGATTTTGGCTCATCTCACGTTTAAGAAATGGTCGTGCCCTAGGACCAAGAGGTTCCTTCACTCACCACACTGCAGAAGGACAAAAGTCCAGATTAACTCATTAAAAAGAGACCAGAATGTCTCAAGGCCAAGTTCATTAGGATCCTCTGTGCAGAGAGAGGTTGGTAACAAAAACAAAAGTTTACACCACATTTATATGAATAGTTTTGAGGGTGTTTGAATGATTTGGATGCTTGCATCTGGAAAGCAAATGGACCAGTGCCTCAGCTCAATACAGAGTTTTATACAGCAGACTGAGCAGCACAGGCAAGTCTCACAGTTGCAGCAGTAGTTACAGCTGCTTTTTACTTCTAACCCTACCAGCAGCCCCATCATGAGATAGCAATCTGACTTTTTTTCAGCTTCTTGTGGTTTACCGTTTCACTCAGCTCTAGAGAGAGTCCATAGGCTGTTTAGCATAACTGCCCATAGTGAGAGTCTGCAAAATGCAAACGGGACGAACTACCACAGCAAAAATGCCTTTCACACTTCTTGTAGCAGTCAGGCTGAATAGAACATTGGTGTATTATGAAAGAAAAGATACAAGAATACTAAAATAATTGTACTATAAATCTTTCTGCTTAGAAAATATTTTCCAAGAGCACCACTTCCAGTGCTCATAATTGCACTCTTTCCACTAACAATAATTAGAAACTAATAGGGTTGGTTGTGTTATTCAGAGGATGACAAGAAATTATATTAAGTTGAAAATTAGTTAAGAGCTTGATTGGATAGCACACCAAATTCAGTACTACAATAAAAATAAACATACCATGAACTCGCTGTGCTATTTCCACCAGAGCTCTGAACAAAGCACTGCAGCTTAGATTAATACTTACTTTAAAGTATGCTCAATATACACTCTTATCATCCAGTCAGGTACACCACGTTCTTCTGTGAGGTTTGCCTGTCTTTCCTGCACATACAGCAAACAGTAGCAGTAACAAACTTTCCTAAACAAACTTAGGGCATTCCCTGACCTATGGTGGTTCCCCCAGCTGCAAACCACACCATCTGAAACATAACAAGGAACAGGTTTACAGAAGTGAGAAAAATCAGGCATCTGATTAGCTCTATTTTAAAGATACTTCTACCTATACTAGGAACTACACAGAACCACTAGATTTGCCATTTGGAAAATGGTTTTTAAAAAACTGTTCCTTGTTTCTTAATCATAATATGCCCACATACCATCATGGCAGAGCCTATAGGACTGTTTGATGAGCCTCTGAAGTGACAGGCAAGATAGGGAGTTTCTAAAGCCTCCACAGGTAGACAAGTTTTTATTTTGTTTATGCTGTCAAGAAGAGCATGCTTACAATAAGACTGCAGAGTAACTTGCAAAGCATTTTAGGGTTTTATCCTTTGTGCAGCTGATCAATCTGTTTTTTCCATAAGCAAACATGTGAAGGTGAAATTACAGCTTGCAAGGATATGCCAGGATTTTAAAGCACAAGCACATTTTTGAATTAAAATACAGTTTATCCTAGTATGGACATGACCACATTTACATTAAGTTCCTAACATTCTAGACGAAGCTCAGTTTTGCAAATTCGTTCCTATGAAAACTGCTTTGCCTAAGCAGTCAAAGTCCAGCAGGAAACCAAAAAGATTGTCTGCAATGAGGAAAACCAGCAAGTTTCATTGGGTTTCTCTTAAGTGTCTTAATTTGTAATTTTTTTCAATTTACCTGTGGCCCCCAGGACACCTGTGTTTTTGAAACCTTTAATTTAGAAAAAATGTTGTTACATGGTTTTTTGGCTTGAAGAGGGAGGGTTTGTCTCTCCCTTACTGGTCATCATTTCTTCAAAACGAATTGCAGCTCAACAGGAAGCGCATCTGGGCTCATAGCTCTGGAGAAGGGTAGGGAGTTTTACACGTGAATATGCTCTGGTTTAACTCAGTCTCCATCTACATGAGAAGTAGATGCCTCTATTGAGTGCCTGCTCCTGTGAGATGAGCTGTGGACCAATGCCCAAAACTCCCATTGACATCAACAGGCTGAAAGAAAGCGCGAGCAGAGCCCAGCAGTGTGGTTCTCATGTGAGCCAACAATGGAGAGGCTATTCAGAGCTAAGGCAGAAAATCAGAGCTAAACCCCAGCCCATGCCAAGGACAGCTGTGTTGTTGACAGCCAGGCTGGCTATTCTACCACTCCAAAGCTTGTCTCAAAACCAGCATTTCCTAGAGTGTTTACTCTAGTCACAGGCTTGGCCTTAAAAGCTCAGCCAGCTTCTGCCTATTGAGCAGTAATGGCTGCTGCATTTTCAAGACTAAGACATGCCCTGGACAAGCTGCTTGCTCTCCGTCTGTGGTGACAAACTGGAGCACAAACGCCCGGCATTAATAGTTAATCGGCACCATCACATGACTGCCCTGTTCCCTGTTCCCAAACTCACACTACCGCCTCCCTCCTTCCTTCTCACTCCCAGACAGTGCCTCATGGGAGACTGCAGGGTGCAAAGCACAGCCATGTCACCTCTCAGACACCAGTGCCAAGCCATGCTGGGCAAGGAAGGCGTCCTGCTTCACAGATACAGCGCTAAGCAATGCCAGGGAAAAGCTAAGGAAAAACAAGCTCTTGTTTTCCATTCCTTGCTACCATCTCTTCTGTGTAGTGCTTTGAACAAGTCTAGAATCATCTGAATTCAAAGCAATGGCAGCCCGTGTTACCTTGTAGCTGCTGAATTCTATGGGAATTCAATGCTTAGTGGTGGTAAAGTAGGAACAAAGAAGAAAAACCCCCTAATCTATAGCTACTGCTTATTTCAGTTTCTTAACCTATATAACACAGCCAGAAAAGCAAGCAGAAAACTGCCATCACCATCAGATGCCCTCTGGACTACATGAGGAATAACCACCTTGGTTCTAAACAGCCATTCACCCTCTCCAGTTTCCTCAAGCCACTTCACCGGTCCTCCGAAGAACTGAACTGTAAGGCTCTCTCCTTTTCAGAGGTTGCTACCACAATCAAAAGATGCAACTTATTATGCCTGAAGAGAGATCCATTCATCCGCAGACCAAATACAACTTGGGCAGTGGAAGCATATGGCAGAGCCGCCTGCAGACTCCTTTTCTCCCCAGGCAAGGATGAGATATTTGTATCACAGAGAGCCACATGCTAAGGGAGGAGTGGGTAGGGAAAGGTATCTGGCCAACTCAATAGCCACACTGGGACCCAACCCAGGCAGTCCCTCTAGTCCAGACACACCAAGGCTGGGGGAGGTGAAGACAATCCAGCCGTACTGCAGAAAAGGAGAGCACTGTAGAGAAGGTCCTGACCTTCACTTCCAAGCAGCATCTCCAAGCTGGTGTGTTCAAAAAATATACACAGATTGCAGCAAAACTTCTTAATCTGTCAGGCCCTTGAAATTACTTGGGCTGAACTCAGGGATTGGGAAACAGCGTGCCAGCATTATCCTCCTTCACTGTACTGTGTCAAAACGAGAAAGAAAATATCCTTCAGAAAACCCTATTGGAAAAGGACCTGCAGAAGTCAACACACAAGAGATAGAATGGGGATATGCTGCAGGATGGCCCCCCTTGGGGATCCAATCCAGCACGCACTCTGCGACTGCTGCTCACCCCACATCCAATCACATTTTAACCAGTTGTGTTGTTGCTGCAGTTAGGATCTCTCAGTTTTGCTGAGTGATGTTTTCTGTGGCCAGCTGGCAGCCCACCTTTAAACACTGCCAGTAGATATGGGAGACTGGGCTTTTCCTTCTATTAGTTCCATAGGCATCATTCTTATGTGGTGCTCTGAGAGCAAATTGTTAGAGGTCAAAATCCCAGCCTTCTCCATTCACTTGCAGAGTTTCTGGCAGACACTTTCAGGTGGGAAGTGCTTTACCTCCCTCCCGATTTGCTCCTCCCAGGCCTACCTAACCCTCAGAGTCAGATCAAGAGTTAAGTCCTACAGAGCATCACCAGCATCACTCAGGACTTCTCTCCAAGTCACATCCCAAGCCACATGCCAGTGGTGCCCATATGCCCATTTGATCTCCTCTCTTTGGTCTGCAGCCAAAGACTCAGCTCTAGTTTAATACCTTCTTACCAGGCTTTAGAGCTTTGAGGAAAAAAAAGAAAGACAGCAGGGTTGGGAAGGTAGCCAGCAAGCCTGCCAATCTAAGTGATAAGCCCTTGGCTTTAACCTCAGACTCATAATTTTCTGTCACTGGTGCCAGGTGCTATTATTGTCCTTGGGGAATCTTAATACAACAAAAATACTCTCTCTAGCTTTGTCTCCACCATTCTTAACCTTCCTATTCCACAGATCTCTACTGCCTTCAACATGTACTCTGTCAAACTTCAGCCACATCAAATTTCCTCCCCTCATCTTCCTTTTGCTCAACCAAGATCTCTGGTGTTCTCCACATGACCCTGACCAACCTAATCCCTGCTCTCTTTCATGATTCACAGCAGCACCTCAAGCACCATATTTCAGATGTCTCAGCAGAATTTCTAGCTATTGGCTCACCCTCCCTTGATAGTCCAAATGGATACATTCACAAACATGCAAGCTTCCAGGAGAAGGCAGCAAAATTACACAGCCACATTCCCCAGGAAAGAGAGACTGGTAAGTATTTCCAGACAGAAGCTCATTTGTTCATCTCCCCCTTGAACTGCTGCCCCTTTGCATGCGTTACAAAACCAGAACAAAAATGCACTGAGACAAAACAAGGAAGGAAAATACCAAGGGAGAAGAACAGAAGCGTTTGGCTCTAGGAATGGACAACACATTCAGTGCCAGGGTTCACCCAACAGGGGAAGAGGTGCAAAGAGAGGTGTGTGCTCAGAATGAAAGTCTGCTAGCAGCACACCTGAAAGGTGAACACAGTATCAACAGATGCCATAGGGCAGGGCAGAACTGGAGTGGACTTGCACTAAAATCAATTCTGTATTTCAACAATGTACAGAGAACACAGATCCTCATGGAGAAGCTGTTGACATAAAGGCTGTATAATTTCCAGAGGGCCTTTGCAACCTCAACCATTCTGTGAGAATGGTCTAATCTCTGGAACACTGACTGATGCTGAGAGTTTAGGAATAGGACTAGATTATCCTGCCTGCCTTGCCTTTTGCATTTACAAGCCGGCAGCAAGATGAACCTTACCATCAGTGAAAAGAAGACAGTCAACTTACTTGCCTCCTTCAGGAAAGAAGAGGAAATCATTATGCGTTCTAAGAAGCAACTAGGCCAAGTCCTACATGGGTTACTGCTCTCTTACATTCCAATTCATCCAGCTGCAGCTGCACACAGGCACTTCCTAATGTTTTTGCATGAATTAGATAACTATCCAGGGAACACTTACGAGACACAGAGACAGAGGTATCTGCTGCCTGGCAGAGTCGTAATCACTTCCTTGGGGCTGGGTGGAGTTCCTCATGCCTTCCCCTGCTACTGAGTATCTCTCCACCTCCCAGACAGCACACTTTCTCCCCACCCTCCTTCTCTCCACCACTGTCAGACTACCAATGTCTGATGTCAGCAAACTGGACATCAGCTGGCTGGCATTGAGCCAGAGTCTTTATAACAGAGATCAAACCACAGGAGAACATCTCCTCAGCTCCTCCAAAGATGCAAAAAACAAGTCACCTCTACCATGCCCCATCTCCCACTCATATGGTACAGGCTTAGGTCTAGACTCCCAGAGCCTCCTGCCACAGAACTACATCCTTGCAGGCAAGCAGATGAGACAATGTCATCGATCACATTTGATCATGTTCAGCCCCAAACTTCCTCATGCTAGGAGACTGCCTTGCAGCAGCCACATCTAGCATTTGTTTGCCGGCCACTTCAGTGCCAAACACTGTCAGGGTTGAGACAGACAGGCGCTTCTGTGCTGGAAGAACAGCTGCTGTAGCATATTTCTGGGGGTGAAAAATTAAAGCGAAATTGCAGGAGGTTACCAGAAGCAGAATTTCTCATTCTGTACTGATGCAATCAGTTTCTGCAACACTTTCTTTACTATGCTGCTTCAACAAGCCCAGGGACAAAGAATTGCTATGGCCCAACTTCCCACACCTGAGAGACAAGTTCTGGTACTGCTCCCCTTCAGAAATGGTGTAAGCCATTACACTCAGCAGAGGCCCCTGAATTCCACTCAGTCACTCTGGAGATTGAGGCCCAGGGCAGAGTCTGTGATGAAACTACCACCAGCACCAGCAGCAGATTTTCCGGCACCCTCTCGCGACAGAGAGAAGCTCAAATGGGCAAACAGATGGTAACAATTCTCAGCGACTGAAAAGGCCAGGATTCAAATGGGAGGCCAAGAGGTGAAAAGGACTCATGAGCTCACACGTGGAAGCTATCTGGAAGCTATTTGTCAAGTCCTGGAGACACAGGCAAGGGCAAAACCCAGCTGTGCTAAGGATATGGAAATCTCACCCTGAAGCCGTTAGCAGCCCAAAGCCCAGGCCCCAGTGCACCAGGGGTCACACACTGGGTCCTTGGTCACGTGTGGCAAGTGCTGTTCCACAGCCTCTGTGCAACCAGTACTGACCCAAAGGAAGTTTTCGGTGCTGATCACCCCACCAGTGCCCAGTCTAACCAAAATGCCAGTATTCAAAAATACAGCAGAAGGAAGATGGTCTTGATATTACACCGCTAAGCCCAGATCAGGACTCTCAACAGGCACTATATCCAGGCCATTCCAGTGTCAAGTCAAGATGAAGTTCCACTCACCTGTCTTGCACTGAAACTACTCCCCCACCAAAGGTGGTGCAGAGCCTGCAATGAACAATCCATGTGTTATCACAGGATGCATTTTTCTCTTCTCTGATGGTCTTTTTCATCCTAGCATCTCAATGCATTTCAAAGAATGCACTAAGACTCCAAAAGAAAATGGTATTGATACTTTGTAGAGGAAGCCAAATAAAGAGCAGCTGAGATCGCTTGGCTTGTTCAGCCTAAAGAAGAGGAGAGTGAAAGGAGACCTCATTGCAGTCTAGAACTTCCTTTTGAGGGGAAGCTGAGGGGCAGGCACTGCTCTATTCTCTGTGGTAACCAGTGACAGGAACTGAGGGAATGGCCTGAAGTTGTGTCAGGGGAGGTTTGGGTTGGATACAAGAAAGGGTTTTTCACCCAGAGGGTGGCTGGGCACTGAAACAGGCTCTCCAGGGAAGTGGTCATGGCATCAACCTTGCCAAAGCTCAAAAGGCATTTGGACAATGCTCACAGGCACACTGTGTGGTTCTTGGGGCTGTCCTGTGCAGGGCCAGGAGCTGGACTTGTGGGTCCTTTCCAACTCAAAGTATTCCATTAATTTCTGATTCTGTCTATTCATACAAGCAGGCAAACCATGGCAGAAAGCTCTGAGCAAGTTGTGAAACCTATCTAGTGACTTCACACCGTAACTGGAAATATACCAATGTACCCATACTCTCTGCCTCATACTTTAAAATTATGCTTTCCATATCAGCCACCTACCCAAACAAAAAATTTGGACTGCTTGTTGTACCACCCCAAAGCTGCTCTCCTCCAAGAGATCTCTCTCCCTGCAGTTGCTACACTCTTGACTTCCCAAGTTTCTGCAAGTAGATTTCAAAGGTACTCCTGGCAGTCCCACTGAATAGCACAGGAGGATCCTTTACTTCCTCTCTGTTTACACAACATGCCAAGACCAATTAGTCCCCTGGAAATGAGCTCAGCAGCTCCAAGAAGTCTTTGTGACACCCTTGCTTATACCTCAGGTGAACCTGGTGCCTTCACCTTGAACCAAAGGATGTCCCTGCTCTCCTTGACCTTGTGCTCTCAGCATTGCCAAAAAAGCCAGATATGCTGAAGTGGCAGCAGCCATGCAGGGTGGCAGCAGGCTTCATTAAATAGCAAGTGGTTGGCAGCAGGGCCTGCATGCAAGGACGTGTCTGTCCAGGGACCGTGATCAAGGGGTGCTGGGAGAGGGCATTCACTGCAGCAATGCGAGTGTCTGCACAAGCCAGGGTATTTCTGCCCAATTAAGGGAAAGAATAGAAGCCTTCTGAGCTAATTTTCTAGTCCTTTGGAGAAGCGAAGAAAAGCGTGCATTGAAGTATCCTCGCTCTGCCTCAACAGGGAGACACTGGGTGGCCAGCTGACCAGCCAGGGTGGGAAATACATCTGCCAACAGTCCAAACTCATGTCTGGAACACAAAAGGGCTGAATTACTGTACCCTGTGAAGCTGGAAAGGCATAGCCTGGCATCTAACCAAAACAGGACTTTTTAAACCTGCTCCTGGTACAGCCTTCCCTGCTGCAGGAGGCTGAACTGAAAGGCATGGATGATGGAGACTTCCATTTATTCACAGCCCAAGGAAGGACAGCAATTCCCTAACTTCTTAAAAGCACTCTGATTGCCCCCAACCCATCTGTCTCCCAAATTTGATCCTCTTTCTTACCAAAAGGCACCAAATCACTGGAATACAGGGAGACATTTAGACACCACTTGCCACTGACCCATAGGAGGAAGCAAAATCTGCTTAAATATCCCAACACAGAGCCACTCTACACCACAGCTCTCTGGACCAATATTCCACCACCATCCCACATAAACAGAATTTGGTGCAAAGCACTTGGCATCTCTTAATCCACCCTTGAGTTACCCATACCACATCACACCCCCAAAGTGTCTTCTTATCTCATAACACATTTGCTTCAGGCACAAATTCATCTTGCCTGATACTCTTTGTCATCTGTCAGCTGCACAGAGCTGCAGGAATGGGAAGTAAGGCTCAGGGATAAGAGTGAAAGCCACATCTGCTGCTCAAAAAAAATGTCTATCTGATAAACTTTTCAGCTGCATTCTCATGGGCAAGCACATGACAGCAAGGATAAGAATCACAAAGCAAGAACAGCCTGATGTTCAGAGCCCAGATGAAGCCTCAGAGTAGCCTGTTTAATATTAACATTCCTCATATGCATTGTTTACCTGACTAAAAAATATACATGATGCCACACACTGCCCAGGCAGTTAATAAGAGCCATTTTTGTTGGAAAATGGAAACAGACCAAAAAAAAACCCACCCTGGTCCCATTTTATAAGTGGAGGATGGAGGTCCTGGATGATTTTCATAGGAGAAATAAGTACAGGTAGCAAGCAAAGGCTCATCATAAAGCTTCAAGATGTTACTGGCTGAAAGTTAACCAATTAAAATTATAAAAATAATACAAACGACCAAATACAATCTTCAGGCTGCGTCTCACTTTGCATGTGCGTGTCATGTCATGTTGTGCCCTCAGTATACTTTCTTTCAAATTAAATCCACCAGCTGACTATCCTTTCTTTATAACATGGATTCTACAACCTGAAATGTTAATGGCATCCACGGTAAAAATGTTATTTAAAAAACACACTGCCACCTCCACTCCAGATTTCAACTTCTTTTGCAAAAATCTTTGCCACAATTAATCCAGAAGTGTAGAGAGCAAACGGACAAGGAAGCCAATTATTCTCACAAGGTTTCCCCAGAAAAAAACAAGTTTGGAAAGCTTGTTTAAATTAGCCCCTAACCTTCACCAATACACTCCTAAACACAGTGCTGAAAGGAGTTTAAAGGAGAACAGGCAGATGCTATGCCTGGGATCCAAATCAGAGAAATCACCTGGGCCAAAAGAAACATTTCCCCATTTACTCGTGTACACTCTGAAAAAATAGAAGGCTGGGCACAGGCTTACTAGCTTTCTTCCCCTCTCATAAGGATGTGAGACTAATTAAAGTCTGTCAGTATCAGTAGAAGATTTGGGTGATGTGAAATGCAAGACTGGGCCTTTTGAATGTTCTGTGAGCAGAAACTTGGCTAGAAGGTTGAAAAGGGGATGAGGAAAACTGCACTGAAAACACAAGTCTCTGCATTATGTATTCATGGGATGTATGCTGCCAGCAGGACTGAGAAAAACCAGCAATGTAATAGGGAAATGGAAATCTCACTTTTAGACATCTTAGAAAATAAATACATAGTCTTTTCCTTTAATGGGTCCATCTTGTAGGCTTAAAGGGAGTGTTGCAAGCCAGGTTAAAACTAGTATGTCCAACCAACCAGAGGCAGTGAAATTCCTCCCTAATGAGAGGAAATTCACAACTGAAAATAATTGCTTTTAACTTACTGCAGTGTACCAGGGCCAGCAGATGTCTGCACATATCCTTTTAAACTGACACTACACCAGTGCAAATAGAAAAACAAATAATGAAGAGAACTGAAATACTAACTCTACAGCAAGGCCTTTTGAAAGAGAGGCGCCAGATGGGAAGTGCACAGGGCAGCCTGCCCCATTTCCCAGGCTGCAGAGACAAGGCAAACTTCTAGCATTTCCACACCTCAGTCCCAGGCCAAACTAAGCCCTGCAAAATCAAGAGTAACTGCATCTAGTGCAAACTGTAAATAGTCTGTGTTTGTAAAGTATTAAGAAGGTAAAAAGCACTGTTTTACATCGCTGTAAATTCCTATGAGGCATAAAGAGATCCTGGGCCCAAGGAGGTCAGCAAGTATGGAAATACCTATCACCATCAAGTCCACAATCACTTTCACCAAAGGCTTTTTTTATACATCCTAAGTGATTAATTTATTTTGGAGTAAGTGATATAGGTCAGATCATGGAAGCAGTGGTAACCTGATGAAAGCAACCACTAGTCATTTTCTTCCTGTGCCATGCAATGCACTGGACAGTACAAGTACTGCCTTCCTCATGGGGTAGCAAGAGAACAGCCCAGCTGTAGCAGGAGCCACTCAAGAAGCAGTGCCTTTACCGCTCAAGAGGGGTACCTACACTTAACCCAATTTATCCTAGACAGACAGCAGAAGTACCCTAAAGGTATGCCGCTGAAGACATGACCACGAGAAGCAACCCTATAAATTTACTGAGCCTTGCCTCAATAACCCTCTTCTGTCTTTGCTTACCACACCTTTTTTTCAAGCGATGCTGCTTTTCTCATGTGAAGTTCTGCCTTACCTGCTGCATTTTTTCCAGGTCAAGGCTGGGCCTGCTGACCTTATCCCCGTATCCTTGTCGATGTCTCTTACAAGGCATGACTTGCTCAAGGCCCGCCCCAACGCTTGTGAAGATTAAAGGTCTGGAGGCCGGGCTCCGCACCAGGGGCTGGAGTCTCTTTGGAGGGGAGGCACTGAACAGCACGGGGCTCGGGCTGGCATGGAGGCCATCTCCCTGCTCTGCCACGGGCCGGAAGGACATCGCGCACAAGTTCTTCACTTCTTCGTCACTGGAGGATGTGTTGCTGCCGTCGCTGCAGCAGGCCAGCCGGCTGACCTGGGACCACTTCCGCTTCTCCACGGCAAACTCTCGGTTGATGCGCTCCAGCTCCTCTTCTGAGCTGTGGCGGTCAAGGCTGGCATGGAAGAGGGCCCGAACCTTGCAGCACTGGTTCTCCTGGTTCTGGAGCTGGTTGGTGGCCAGGGGAGTCAAGGTACAATTCCGTCTTCTCTCTAGTGGGAGGAGGAGATAGAGGAGTGGCAGAGCAGATCTGTGTCCCACAGCCTAATAAAATGGGCCTCTTTTCTCCTGACCTGTTGTTTTCATCTCCTCCCAAGTAAACTTCTGAGCTGTTTCCCCACCTTTTCTTCCCCAGATCAAACATCACCCCCTCAGCTGAATGCTTCCCTTTGGAAGTTTCCAGACCTTTGTTCAGACCAGACTGCTAGATGTCATCCCCTTTCAAACCATCACCTGGAAGCCTAGTTCCAGAGAAAGAGCTTGGACCTGTCACCCACCTCACCTGCTCAAGGTGGAGAAGACATGAGCTTACAAATGTGTTGCGAGGCACTTGCCTCTAGCTGAAAACATTAATTTCTGGTGACCAGTTCTCAGGGCAGAAGAGGCAAGTAAGTTACACTATTCTAAGCGTCACCTTTATGGCTCAAATAAGTGAGATCTGGTTTCTGGAAATAAAAATCCTCTATTACAAGACTTAACACAGAAGAGAGCCTGTCTTCAGCCACAAGCTAGGCATGCTTTATCTCTTCTGCTGAGCTCATTCTATGCTAAGCATATGGAGCAGGGATTTGAATTCTGACAGGACATGTCCTGTGGGTCAGGAATTTAACTGCTGCTGCCTTGGCATAAGAATCCACTTGAACCTGGGCACACTGATGTACACTGATGGCAAGCTTAGCATAACTTAAGAGATGCATTTACTACAGATTTCACCTGCAGCTCTAAGCTACTTCATATCAAGTCCAAAAACAACAGCAGAGCACTTTATCTTCTCTGTCACAGACTCTCACTAGATGCAAGAATAGGGCTGCACAATACCAACAGTATAGGAGGAAGGGAGAGAGATAATCAAATAATGAGTCCAGCAGAATGAAGAAACTGAAGGTTAAAACTCAAAATAGCAAGGATGAGGAAACCTAGAACAAAGATGACACAAGTGCAAAAGCATGGAATAGAAGATGAAATTTTAGTCCCAGCTCTGCTGCTGGAACAATTGTGGACCATCTCTGCCCCATGTCTGCAGCACTGGGACTTTAACACATTGTTAACCATGTCTATTTCTGGTGGTAAAAATGCAACTGCACCATCTGATAACACCAGCCTCTTCTTGTGAGGTCCCAAATTCTTCAAGGTGACTGATTTAATGCATCTGATTGTGGTACATTGGGGACTGAGAAAGAGGCACTTGCAAGAGCACAAGTGAAAAGAAAAACTGACTTTAGCCGTAGTATCCCGGGATCCTTCTATCTTCATCCCTTTACCTCTGTCGATCTGAGCAAGTTCCTGGTTCTCTTCCTCAGAGTCATCGCTGTCCTCATCACTTGGAGGATAGGAGATCTAGGGGACAAGGAGAAAGAAAGGGCTTCATCAAGAACACTGAACATTGCCCTGCTGCTGCCCAAGCCACTTCCCGCACCCTCCCCCTCTCATATCCTGCAGGCATCCACCCCACCTAACCACACACACCCAGCCATAGCACCTCCCTGTATACACATCCGCATTTCCCAACCCCAATCTCCCATTGTAGCCTCTTACTTTCAGCAACACATAACACACAGCCTACTGCTGTTTCCACCATACTGCACTGCCAGCTCTTTCCCAAGCACAATGAACATATCCTGCCTTTCACTTCCCAGACATGTAGCTTATAATCATCATGGCCTACCACATCCACATCACGTGGATAACTGAATCTCCAAAATCTCCACTGCCGAGATAAAGACACATCCTGTCAACAGCACTATCATCATGCAAGGCACCCACAAATGGAAGTGGCACGTTAACTTTAGCCATCCTGTGTACGTACCCACACTTCCCCGTTGAAGTTCACACACAAGCCACCACAGAACAGACTAACCTTGCTTTCCTACAGGACAACCCTGAAGTATTTAATAGAAATAAAAGAAACATGACTCACAGAAACGCAGACAATACTGTTATGCTGTCCCCTCCAGGAGATAATTTACAGAACCACTGAACACCATTTAATGCTCCAAGAGTAACAAAAATTCAGGTATTTTGTCAATATCAAGACTCTTCAAGAACATTTGCTCTGTGTCAGCCAATGGACTTCAAACCACTCCCTCAAAACATGTCTAACACTGAATAAACCTGGTAGCTGCCTATTGAGAGGGTTGAGAGATCTGAAACCAAGCTTTTATAGGTCAGATAGATCACACTGCTTCTGAGTTTCCTACACAGAGGAAACCCTACCTACCTTGTTCCTACAGTGACTTTTGTTCAGCTGCATAGAGCCTACCTGGAAGTTATTAGATCAAACCTCTGAGCTACGCAGCTTAGTATGTGTCTCTGGCAACAGCCAAAACCAAATGAGTCAAAGGAAAATGCAATACTTAAAAAGAAACCTTTACAAGAAACAGTTCTGGAATAACATAATCACTGCAAGATGAACATTATTCCTTACACCTTTTTATTCAGAATAACAAACACTGCCGTCATTCTTAGCTGCCTCAAGCTACTTGCTCACAACAGAATCTAGCGGCAATACGTTTCAAAATGTTATATGCTGTGTTTCCATTTTAAGTGTGTTTGATGTGCTGTGCTTGACTTTTACGGAAGATGAGGCAAGCGTGCAACCATTGCACTGATTTGGACCCATTTTACCTCCACCACCCTGGGGAGATGTCTTTGTAGTGTTTCAGCCACCCAGAGACACAGAAGAGCAGCTAAGCTTAACTAGGTGCCTATGAAAGACACACTGCTGATGCAGAGAAACAATGGTAGAGAAATTCTAACTGATACTGAACTTGACAGCTATTAAATCAACATACCTATTTTGTGAATATCCTCCAGGATTGTGTTTGGGGTGTTTTGCTCCCCCAAAAGCATGCTGACACCTTTTTTCCCCTCCTTCTTTAAAACTAACTTTTGCTCTTCTGTATTTACATTGCCCTTTAAGAAATCAAAATATATTGTCCTTCCTTGCTAGTCTTTAAACTACGTTCTCAACTGTCAAACGATGAATCGGGCAAGTCAGATTTCAGATTTATCCCCACTGCAGATATTCCTGAAGTAAAGGCAGGACGTTGTTTTTCCTACTACAACTACAAGTTTCTTGTATGTGTTCACACACATGGATCATTTAATAAAGGCAGCTGGCACTGAGGAACACTGCCAAACACAGAGACTTCTAGTTGTCTCCAGAGCAGGTATAATACCTTGTTTGTACCATGGTAGTTCACAGAGGGGACAGCTGACACTGAGGTGCCATTGTGTAGCTGCTGTACAGACAGACAGAGGTCCTGTCTCCGTTACAAAAGCTAAGGCTCCCATTCTAACTCGAGAGGTACTGACCTTAGTCTGTGGCTCATTCCCACATAAAAACCTTTCATTGGGACACGGCAGGGTTTTCAGTGAGGTTTAGCAGCTCTGCGTGGGAAACCTAGCAGCTTCAGTTTTTGTACAATGTAAATGTCAATACATGGCATGGCACTGCTTCCAAAAAAAAAGGCAATGACATCTAGCACATGCAGGTCAAACAGCTACTGCACAATGTCACTGGCTTGAGATGCTTAAGATAGGAGTTGGATTTGAGTCAATGATTGACATTTGAAGGCCTTTGTGTCTACCGGTCCTGGGCTTCCAAAAATATTCACTCTTCCCTGTGCAAGTGCAGTTTTGCCAGCCCTTGGTCTCTTATGGGTACCTCTCCTCTACTGAGTCCACGCCAGTCCCTCAGGCAACCAAAGACCAATTCCCTTGTCAGTTCCCTTAAACACTTTGCTAGAGGCGTTCTTCAGAGCATCTGCAAGAAAAATCTCTTTCAAACAAGAGACTCTAGCTTTTATGTTCCCCTACAGAGAACCATCATATATAGTAGGCTACCCATTAATCTTGCAGAGTTGAAATTTCATACCTGAAACTCCTTGCCACGATACCCCACACAGGCAAAGATTAATGGAAGATCAAAAAAATTATTCTCTGTCTGTTGGATAACAAGACTTTCCAAAAACTAAAGATCTATGGGATCAAAGACTAATGCTCTGACCAGCTGGAGATAAATATTCTCTCCCTTGAGTCCTCCCAGGCTTTAACAGTAACCCTCCCTAAACATTCAAAAACACTTCACTAAACACAGCAGTACTGTGTTCAGGCCTCCAGCCTCCCTTGCACAGTCCCTGTCATATATAAGCCATAGATTTACTTTTGTCCAAGGCAGTACAGCCCCATTTTCCTCAAGAAATTCAGAATTGGGGACACTGCTATAGCAGAAAATTAAAAAACTCCATGTCAAAAGTCCCACCAGATCATGGCTTCATTCACAGCACATCAATTGCAGAACTGTTTAGACTGAAAGTGTGACACCTCTTAGTATTACAGCAGTCCAAGCTCTTCCTCAAGCTGGAAAAACTAGAAAGGTTGCCAGGACTGTGCCCAACACACTCTGTGCCTTAACATGCAAAATTGAAAAGAATAAAATAAAATCTTCAATTCACATAGATGTGTGAATGCTTACAAGCTATGGCACAAAAGAAGCCAAAAAACCAAAGGACAGGTGCCCATCCACCCTTCAGTCTTTCTTCCAGAAATGCATCAGAAAGCAGCCTCCTGTTGATGAGGATCTCAGTGTTACACCTGGGTCCTTCAGCTCCGGCACCTGACATGCCTTCTGTCAGGATAAGGACTCCTCCCATGCCAGATAGAAATATGCACTAACTTCCCCATGCATTTCATTTTTCATCCATCTCTAGCAAGGAAATAGGGGTTTGTGTAAAATAACCAGATGGTATTTAAGGAAAACTTGAGTGTAAAGCTTATACCTTTGAGGGACTTTTAACATGAAAGACAAACTAGCAGATACAAGAAAAAACTAGAGACAGAAAAATATGTCTGTCTTTCTCATCACATTTCTGCTTGTCAACTGAGTAATGATAACTAACTGCAGTTGAAATTGCCCAGGTCCTAAAGGGTCACATCAGCCTTAAAGGCTAAAGCTCTGAAATACATCAGACAATAAAAAAGTCCCACTATGTTAAAGTGGAGTTCCTCTTGGTTTGGCTTCCAGAAGGGAAATTATCCTATCATACAATCAGAAGTAATGACATTAAGAATCATCTGTGAGCTTACAAAGGATAAGGAATCTCACTTCTAAGGCAGAATAAAACTCTCCCAACAGGCTTCACTTAAAGGCTGCGTTGTCCTAAAAACCTAAAACACCAACAGCATGGTTTGGTGCGGTGGAGGTGTATTCATAAGGAAAAGATAATACAAAGATACAACTGACCACAGGCAACCCCTTGTTCCCAGCTCAAATGAAGAATGCACACAGGCTGGAGGGCATCATTCCCAATCTCCCTCTGGGAGCGAGGGATGGAGGGAGTTTACCTCCAGGGAGGTGGTTTCCCTGGCCGAAGCCAGTACTGGCTGTGCTGCACATATAAGGCTGTTTGTGACACAGGCTTGCTCACTTCAGGCCGAGCACTCCAGGGAATCTCTGCAACTAAGTGAAGTCCCTTCCAAGAGCCCTGGAAAGGAGTTGGTCTCACACACTGGTTCCTGGCACAAAACCAGAAAGCAATGGATGAGCTCAACAATGACTACTGATATCTCTGCAATGGGGAACTGATTTCCATTTCTTCAGACTTCAGATTGGAGAAATGAAACCAGTACTCACCTACCTCCCCCCTGCCACACTGCCTACAGAGCAGCTGCTACAGACATGGGCAGCCTACAGCACAGGGCTCTGCTGCTGGCTCTTCTCCCTTTCCACTGCTTGGCTTTAGCAAAAACATTTCACTAAATTTCCCTAGTGTTATTTTTCCAGGTCAACAACTGGTGTAGTTGCCATGGGACACTGCCTGATCTTGAACGAGGGAGGTGCCATCCTGCCAATTATAAGAAACTCTGAATTAGAGAGAGCTGGAAAACAAGGTAGATGATGAGACACGGTAGGGCACTTTTGAGCCATGGAACATGAGGAAGAAGGAAGGAATGAGTCAAACAGACCTTCAAATTAACATGTAACTCCTTTCCCAAGATCTCCTTTAATTTTGAGAGATATTCAGTATTACAGGGAGAATTTATGCTAGTACAACAAGCTGGTTCTCTCCTCAAGAAAAGTTGCGAAGTTAAAGTTCAGTTCAATCTTCAAACATCCATATGTGAGACATGGCTGCCCAGGCTATATCTGGGGTTTACAGCTGGGGTCCTTCAACAGCTAAATTCCCAGCCAGAATCATCCTGGTTTGGAAAAGCTCTTCTACAGTATTTTTTCCACGTTATTATGTTCCTTTTAATTTTCACAGTAGGTCTGCCTTCAAACTCTATTCCCCATTTCCTTGCAAATGGCTAAAGTTCAAACCCAGGGTTCATAACCCTCAAGCATGGTCCTGCTTGACAGAGCAGCTGTCTGGGTAAACGAAAGCAGGGCTGGGCCAGTGGGACACAGCACTCCCTGAGGCCCTTGTTTTCTAGGCCCTCCCCATGCCAAGGATAGCAAAATTGCTGTTGTAGGCATGCACTTTCACAAATACATACGTGTGTTTTGACCATACTGTCTACAGCTTCTGGAAAGAATTTACACCCGTGGACAAATCTGAATAGTACTAAAGCAGAGATACACTACCCTAGTCCTGGGGATCCTCATCTGCAAGTGGAATAAACCAGAGGACTCTACGCAGACAAGTGCAGTGGGGCTGGCTTCAGCTCTCAAAAAGGGTACAAAGACTGGTCAAAATATGGTTCAGGCCAAATGCACAGAACACAGCTGACTCTCTGCACTCTCTCATCTGCCCCACATCAGTTCTCTCCACAGCAGTCAGAGTGTGCAAACCTCTTTCCCAAAATCTTCCCCTGCTCTTCCCAGGGCTAAGCTGAGATGATTTTGCAGGGAAAGACTAAAGACAAAAACAACAGGGGGTTTACAAAGTAAAAACCAACCAAACAAAAAACCCCAAGAAACCGAGCAAGTCCCAGTGCTTCACCATTAATCCAGAAAATACGTATACAGTACCAGTGAGCCTATGGCGCTTGAATACACGGAGCCCACAGCCACCAGAAACTAGATACCCCACGTTCCCTGTCCCAGGGAAGTGAATGCAGCTGATGCCTACAACTGAGACTCCTATCCACCCTGGGTCTGTTCTCAGAAACTCTGGGCAAATATTGTTACAAGAGTGAAACCAAGATCATGCTTTTAAATTCCACCCAAAATAGAAATGAGTACTTGCAAACAGACTCAGTTCTACCAATGGTATAGGCACCCATATAGATGCACACACTCCTCCTATCAGGCATCACACACCTATGACAACAAAAGACACAAAACAAATCCTATCAATTAAAAAATTAGGTCTTTAAAAGGCCTCCTAGGCAAATAACACCAAGACTCTGTTCCTTAGCACCCAAAATACTCCAAACCTGAGAGAACCCCATTCACTTTATTTATCCTCAAAGCCACTATGAGAATAAGAATCTCCCTGATTAAACATAGCTGCAGTCATGCTTGGGGCCATGATTTCAAAACTTATAAATTTCCCATGTTAAAAATACAGATAAAACAAAATCACTACAGCCCTCACTCAGCAGGTGGATGGGGTCTGGTAACAAAGGTGTTACCATGGAAATGGTCTTTAATCCTTCAATTTCCTTCTTGACTTCCCAGACCACTGTGTTCCAAAGTAAGACTGCTTCTGCAGTATGGGAGCCAGAGGAATGGTGCAGCTCCATGCTGTGATATGCATCACTCTCTCTGGTAGCTAGAACTTTTACAAAATTCTTAAGCTAACAACATAGGGATAGTTTAAGAGGCTAGTTAAGGTTTATAGCTCTTAATACAAATGACAGAAACCATACACTCCTCCAACTCCACTTCTACCTGCAGGTAAAGCTCACGGATGTGCCACTTCCCACTAAGTGTCCCACAAATCTCCTACCCTCCTCCCACACTCAGCTTCTGCTCCATGCAGACACCCAGCACAGCCTGGCCTCAGGTGGCAGTCACCTGCACGTGATGGACCCACACTATGAGTTTCTCAACAGCTCTGTTACTCTACTCATGGCTTTGCTGATGTGATAAAGAGAATTATGGCTAATTCCTACCCAAGTTTCAAGGATTCTCATGGAGGCTGGCGTTCACCTGTTAACTTTCTCATCCTGTGTGGGAAGACAGCATAGCTTAGATGAGAGCTAACAAAGAAAAAGGTGGCGAAGTGTTGAAAAGCGCCCATCAGAAAGAAGCAGCAACAGAGTTGTGCTGCAAAGAGATCCCTTTCCAAAGGAGGTCAACTTTGGAACTCCCCTGTTCGGGTAGTTCAACTCCCCTGACGGCTCTCAGCTTGGAGGCCTGGAAATCGCCTGGCTCACACCCGGCAGGAGCAGTGTTATTCAGCAGTGTTGACTCCACAAAGCATAGCAATCCAGAAAGACAAAAAGGACCCTGAAGGATTAAAGACCTTCATTACAGGGCCTCATCCACGCTGCACTAAGATACAGTGACTTAGCTTCATCTGTAATTTACAGCCCATTTGCTGCTAAACCTCAGCTCCAAATAGTCAGATTAAAAGCAACACTATTTATCACAAGCTGACAACCCTCTCAGACATAAGAGGAAGACAGTACAAGGGACACCTAGAACTGGAGAGGCACCCGTAATAGCTGATCTTATCTGTAATGCATTTACTCAGGGAGGGATGATGGGAGCTGGCTGCTCACACCAATGCCAACCATTCCTGCCTTGGTCACAGGGATTTAAATACATCCCTCCCGACTCATACCCCACCCCCACCGGCCTAGCTCAGTTACTATATTGCTGTGATGGGAAAAGGTTTCTTTGCACAGGCCAGCTTCTCCCGCAGTTTAGAGCAACTCCTCAGCATTCCATGAGTCCCCTCAACCAGGGAAGCACGGCTGACAGCAGCTGGCATAAACAACACATCTGGTAACAGTTTTTCCATTCCCTACTCAAAAGACTCAGAGGGCAACTGCCTTTGCCCTGAGATACTTCCTTAGCTAAGGAGAAGCTGCTTGTGTTGGGAGACCTCACTCGACACTCACCTCTGCTCAGCCATAAAGAACTACATTAGCCACATTTGCAAACACAAGGAACAATGCCTTACAGTCAGGCTGGAAAATACATTTGGAGCACATGAGACATTTCAGGCTTCTCCTCCTCTCAAAATCTCACATTAACCCCTCTGAGTGCAAGCAGATGAGAGCTGTTTCATCTCTATGGATTTAGACCAAATTTTTTGTGTTTTATCAGAGAGCAAACCAGTAGGATAATCCTTTCAGACCAGGTCTTTGATCCATCTGGTCAGGCACCTTCAAAGTAAGAGTCAGGAACATGTCATAATTTGCAACGGCTCTCACTGCACCAGATCCTTCCCTAGTAAACATTGTGTGACTCCAAGTGGTCCCTAGTTGGGAAAATCTGACAAATAGGTTGTCAGATCATCCAACACATGGAGGGATGGGCTAGAGATGAGTGCACAAAGAATTTGAATATTCACTCTCTTCTCCAATATACAACACAGAACGCACAAAGTCAAATTAGTATGAGGTAGGTCCTAAACAAACAAGAGGTGATCATTTGGCAGCGTGTAGTTAAGGTGTGAAATACTTTGCCACAGGATATTCTGGATGCAGATACCCTACACAGATTTGGTGGTGTAAAATGAACAGGTTTAGGTAAAAGAAGCCTACTGGGCTACTAATGCAGGAGATAGGATACTGGGGGAAACTGTAGGTCTAACACGGGATGGATGCTCCTAAATCCCATTCATGGAAGAGGGACACAGAGCACCATGCATTTACTTGCAATGTCACAATGTAAAGGGGATGCACAGAGCAAAGCGTGACAGTGTTCTTTCAGGTCCAACCCACCCCACCACAGAGTGCTACTGAGACAGTGTCCAAGCACCAAATACGAAATTAGCACCCCCATGTATCAGTTCAGGGGCAAGATGGGAAAAGCTGCATTGCACTGCAGCTCCCTGCAAAATACCATTGAGCCGTTTCCCAAAAGTGACTGGTTATGTCCAACCCAGAACAAAAAGGGTTCTCTGAGAACAAAAATCTATACGTGGAATCTGCTGATTTTTCAAGCCTCTAAATTATTTCAGTTTATATGCTTCACACCAAATACCTCTGTTCTCTCCTCTTAATTAGCCTTTGGCCATAGAACTTTATTTCCTTGGAATAACCAACTCATAGGAATAAAGAAAAAAGTTATAAAGAAAAAAAAGAAACACAAGAACAGTCTGGCTGCAGACAACTGTCTGGAACAACCACTTGGCCTTGTGTATAATAACTGGGTGACAGGATAGGGAAGGATTATTTTATATTTTTCCAGCTTACATCCAGACACACTCCCAGCAAACTGGAGAACCTAGCTGCCTGTCTGGCACCTTTCCCCAAAATGGGAAATTCCCCATTCAACCAAAGGAAATTTTATTCTCATCTTATGCCCATATAGAGCTTGGCAGATTGTGGCCTGTCATGCCAAGAAGTAAGGACATCAGTTAAATAAAAACCGGCATGCATCATGGAAACAATGTGACCCTGTTAGGAAGGAGTAAGATGAGACAGATTGCTGAATAAAATAGCTGTGAAGGGATACGAGCTTTGTGCTATCAGCAACTCGAATTGTGTGATCTCCTTGAAATCCTGGCTCAAAACCAGGTCCGTAGCCCAGACAAATCAATTAATCAGCAACCAAGCAATAGTTTGGTCCCTAGAAATATCAGAAACCCAGGCTCACCTATTCTGATTGTGGATATTTATGAATATTGAGGTATTTGGACATCTCCCAAATACTAGGCATCTCCCATCCTTTTATACATCTAAATTCAGATAAAGACCATCTTACCTTGAAGTCAGGCAACAAACCTCAGGTGAGCTTATCCATGAAATGGGAGACATGACTAATACAAGCCTCCTCCGGAGGCCTAAACTCAGACATTGGTTTCCTTTTCCTCCTCAGAAAGTGTTTCAAGCCCTGAACTCACAGGTCTTCTCATATGGGCTGATGCTGGAACTAGGATGGGGAGGTGAATCCAGGCAAAGCTGTAGAGGGCTTTTCTCAGGTGTGTTTGCTGACTACAAAGACCTACCAACTCAGTCGTGCTGTTTGAGGAAGGCAACCCATAGCCTCGAGTCTACCATGCCTTAGGGATACCTCCGCGGGTTTCACCGCATCTCCTCGCTCACAACACTCATCTGAAGGGTGCATGCCAGTGGAGCACAGGCATCGATCTGTTCCCAGCACCACAGCTTAGGCCTTGGCAAGCTGAAGTGGCTCTGCAGCAGGCTGAGCCTGGATGATGAGCTGCCTGGAGAAGAGTGCCAGGAGAGGAGAGGGCTGGAAACAAGGGGCTGGTCCACACCAGCTGCTTTGTAAAGCACACACAGAATCTTCTTTGGGCTTTTAGCCCCTGCCACCCTTAGATAACATTCTGCTGTGCTAACACAGAACAACTAGAAAGATCCAGGATTTGGATTACTGCACATGCAGCCATGTGGCAGCTTCAGTGTAAAGCTACTAAGCAAGATACTTCCTTACGTACAGGTCCAACAGGAAGTTTCCGTAAGCATCCACGGTATTTCACCCTCCATGAAGCCATCAAGGATGGACTAGAGAACTAATCATGTGAGCTCCTCACATGGGTACTCTGTTGTGGCATTCCCATTGTGCTAGAGCTTCTCAACAGGATAACAGCAAAAGTTCACCTGGCTGAGCACTTGGTATGCTGCAGTGACTAAGAGGAGATTAAAAAAACCCCAAAAAACTACTCACCATGCATGTAAGATCTGCTCCCTCTGCCTCAGCCAGCTCCGGAGATGCTCCAGCCTCAAAATGCCTGTCCTACAAGGACTGAACAATTCAGTGTGACATAGATAGACTGAGGTACATATGGATGCCAGGTCTGAGTCTAAACAGACCAGCCCATGGCAGAGAGGAGGTTATAATGGGCACAAAAAGCAAGAACATAGCAAGAGAGGGAAGAAATGCCTAGAGACACCCTGAGCTGTCCGCCCCCAAGGAGTGATCATGCTGATCCAGAAGAAACCTTCTTTGAACTGTGCTACACCTGTTTGCTGCATCCCCACAGCGTGGGCAGCACGGTGCCCAGACTGGCACGGAGACAGCTCTGCAGAGGTCACACTGGGCCATATGTTCTTTACATCGACTTTTAGGCCTGGGTCACAGCACAGTTCACTGCACAGGGAATGCTTTCAGTGCAGATAAAGGTCACAACTAATTGGCTTTTCTCTAAATCCTTGCCTGGGTGTTCATGCTGAGTACTTGTGGGTGGTGCTGGTGCCTATTCACAAACAGCTCAGCTGGCTGAGTGCTGGGCACCGGTGGCAGGAGGACAAACAGGCTCTGCCCACGGCCACGCACAACAGCTCCTGCGGCAGAACACAGCCCGAGCGCACACATACCTGTGATGCTGGTTGCTAGGAAGAGCTGGATCACCCGGCAACCTGAATCCCACTCAACAGGAGAACAGGGGCTACGGATAAAGGCACGGGGGTAGGAGGGGTTGGCGCTGCCTACAATGTGTGTGGGAGTGCTATTTCCCACTGAAAAGGGAACACAGCCCCTGGTTCCCATTCTGAGGAATCCCAACAACACTTCTGTGACCCCAGGCATGCTCCAGGAACAGCCAGGGAAGCTGGCCAGGCTGACACATTACAGCAGAGTGGTGCCCTGCCCACCCACCACTCCACAGAAATCTCCTAAGCAGATGCAAGCCTTGCTTTTTGCTATAAAAAAAAAGGTGAACCCACTTTTTTGTGAAAGCCATATAATTAAAATAAATAATGACCTGGTTCTGCTCTCTATTTCCACCTCAAATATGAGCTCTTTTCTATGTGCTCAGGAAAACATTTAGCATCCCAAATAGTGCAACAAATTTGGGACTTGTAGGACAATGCATGACAGCAGGAAATTAAGAACTGCACTATCCAGCAAAGAAAAATAATCAGTTTTCACTGAAATCCCAAAGTTAAATACATAGCACTGACTTTTCAGAATTTAGTTTTTCATTCAAATAAAAATCAAGAATTGAGGAATACAAGGAAAAGTAATGAGATTTCTTTGTGCCTTTGGGAGGTGGACTTTTTTTTAAGCTAGTCCATAGTTTCCTATCAGTCATAAAGGCCAACTGAGAGAATGTCTCAATGAACTACCCCAATGTCAATGAATGCCCCATCATGCTGTATTTGCAGTATCTGCAATTTGTCTAAAGTACCACTCATTGGAATTAAGTCATTACAGGAGATTATCAGTGCTGAATGTCTGCACAGAAAAGATGACAACCCTTAAAGATTCAGACCTTCGAGGCCAAGTGGAATCGCAAACCTGTTATTTTACAATGCCTGAGGCAGAATTCTCAAAAACCTAAGGTTTAAAGTGGCTGGGATTCCCTGTTCTATTCTTTGCCTTAGCTAAGTATCTACCACAGCATTTCTAACCTGCTAACACATATTTTTAGTCCAAATTATCACAAGCCTAACTTCAGGCATATTCATAGATACCCCAAAAGCCAAAATGGTACTTACACGCTTAGATTCATGTGTTTGTGTCTTTCCTGAGATTACAACAAACCAGAAGCATCTAATGTAACAAGCTGATGTAACAGGAAGAAAAGCAAAGTTCCAATGTAAAACAGAGTCCTCCAGCTCTAGAGGAATGAACCTGTTTGGTGGGATCTGCTGAAAACTCCACAAAGGAAAGAAAACCTGCATACACCACAGCAGACAAAGCTAAATTTTCCCTGTGCCAAGCTGAAGACCTGTGACACATGACAAGCAATCGGCCCAAAGAAAGACAGAAACCAGTCTGTCCTCATTCATAGCAAGCACAAGCACTTACATAGATCTTTGAAAGCACACCCACTGTTCACCAATAGCAATGCTACACCACTCTTTTTTGGTCTAAGGAGAAAAAAATTAACACTCCCGGCTCTGCAGAGTAACAAGCTACCAGAGGGATGCTGACTCAGGAGTCACTGCCTGCAAGCTTGAGGTTCACTTTGCACGGCCAGATGAATCCCCTTCATACAGGGAGGATGAAGATGATTCTCAGTTGCCCGTCAGGGCTGGCCAGCCAGCCCAGAGCCTCACAGCGGATTCCAGACATAGATGCCAGCAGAAAATAACTGAGACAACTTTCTGGTCCCCAGTGCTGTGTATGCACATGTACAAGCTGCAAGGGTACATGAGGAGAGCTGACACAGTGGCTTTGTTAGGGCCTAGCACACAATTCCCTTCAAGCAAGTATAAGCCTAAGGTTACGTAGAAGAGAAATGCGGTTCTCTGTCACCAGAACCCTCACATATGACTTCATGTCATGGATCTACATTAAGGAAGTGACAAACATGTCTGAATTATCTCTGCCCAGGACCAAAATGAATATGCCAAGTACTTAAGTAATTTAACAACTTTTGTGGATTAGAACATCAGTTGTATCACCTCCAAAGTTGTTTGTGTCAACAGCAAAGTTGGAATGAAATTGCCACCTTTAAAGTGCTCAGGTTTTTTTTGGCTGCATGTTCCAGCCAGTTAATTTTTTAACACACCACAATCCAACTGTTTCATTCTGATAACACCTAGGGCCACTAATTAAGGGCTTAGTTTGACTGGCAATGCACAGACTTGTTCCAGCCAGATGCTCCCTGCCCCAAGGAGCTTGCTTGCAAGCAAAGCTCAGAAAACAGACACCCACACTTTGGCCACTACATAAATAGCAAGGCCATAAGAGTTAAAGAGAAACTTGGAAGAAACACATTTGTGTGAGAAACCCCTACCCCAAACTGTGGAGATGAACAAGACATTTGATTTGCAGAAAGCTCACAGAGTTGGTCAGAGAATACTTCTAAGGGCTCAATATCAGTACTCCATCACAAACCCACAAGCAAGCCCAAGATACATATTTCAAAAGCTCCTTGATCAGCCTAACTTATAGTTCAGAAAGTGTTTCTCAGGGCTACCAGTCCAAAACTATGAGAGAAAATAATAAAAAACCGTACTAGACTGTAATACTGGACAACTAACACACACACCAAAAAAAAAAAAAAAAATCAGGCCTTGAGTTACAGGCCCCTCTCACTTTCCTAGTTTGAAGCATTTCACTACAATATGGGACACTCCCCTGTTGTCACACTTTTCTCCTGTCCCAGCTGCTCTGGAACAGACCCAGTTGCCAGCTGTTATCAAAGATGATCCCTAACCTGTAAAGTCAGATCTGCTTCTGGCTCAAAACAGCCAAAAACATTCCTGAATCTGGCCTAATCTCTAGCAAATAACACCAGACACTGAAGCTAGAGGTAGACCAAAGACTGAGTCACCAGGCAATTCTTGGATTTAGCCACAGAAGCTGAAGGTTGAAGAGCTGAAGCTCTTAAGCTAACAGGCTGTGCTATGAACTACAAGAGCTCAGGAAATGACACGCTGCCCCTGCTACAAGGGCACAAGTGTCCAATGGGAAGACACCTAGGAAAACTTGACATCCACAAGTCCACAGGCCCTGATTGGGATGCTTCCACAAATGCTGAGAAAGCTGGCAAATACCATAGCTAGGCCATTCACAATCATCTTTGAAAGGTCATGGCAATCAGGAGAGGTGCCTGAGAACTGGAGGAAAGCAAATGTTTACCCTAGTCTTCAGAAAAGGCAAGAACTAGGTGCCAGGGAACCACCAGCCAGTCTGCCTCACCTCAATCCCTAGAAATGTGATGGAGTGCCTCATTCTGGAGGCCACGTTTATCCACATGGATGACAAGGAGTAGTCACCATGAATTTACTAATGTCATGCCTGACAAACCCACTTGCCTTGTACAATGAAAGAACTGCCTGGCTGGATGAGGGGAGAGCAGTGGATATTGTCTACACTGACTCCAGCAAGACTTTCAACACTGTCTCTCACAACATCCTCATAGGCAAACTCAGGAAGTGCGGACTGGATGAGTGGACAGTGAGGTGGATTGACAACTGGCTGATGGTCATAATCAGTGGCACACTATCTGGTTGAAGGCCTGTCACTAGTGTTGTCCCCCAAGGTTTAATACTGGGCCCAATATTGTTTAACTCATTCATTGATGACTTGGATGACGGGGCAGATGCCTCCTCAGCAAGTTCACTGATGACACAAATCTGGGAGAAGCGGCTGATACCCCGGAGTGCTGTGCAGCCCTTCAGAAGGGCCTTAACAGGCTGGAGAGATGGGCACAGAGGAACCTTCTGAAATCCAAAAAAGGTAAGTACAGGGTCCTGCACCTGGGGAAGAAGAACCCCACAGACCAGCACAGGCTGGGGGCTCAGCTGCTGGAAAGCAGCTCTGCGGAGAATGACCTGGGGTTTGTCGTGGACAGCAAGGTGTCCGTGATCCAGCAGTGTGTCCTGTGGCCAGGGAGGCCAATGGTATCCCAGGGGGCATTAGGAAGAGCACTGCCAGCAGGTTGAGGGAGGTGATCCTGCCCCTCTACTCAGCCCTGGTGAGGCCACATCTGGAGTGCTGTGTCCAGCTCTGGGCTCCTCAAGACAAGAGAGACATGGAGCTCCTGGAGCAGGTCCAGTGGAGAGTAACCAAGATGGTTAAGGGACTGGAATATCTCTCGTATCAGGAAAGGCTGAGGGAGCTGGGCTTGGTCAGTCTCAAAAAGAGGCAACTGAGAGGGAATCTCATCAATGTATATAAATACCTAAAGAGGAGGTGTCGACAGGATGGAGCCAGGCTCTTCCCAGTGGTGCCAAGCATTAGGACAAGGGGCAGCAGGCAGGAACAGATGCACAAGAAGTTCCACCTGAACATGAGGAGGAATTTCTTTACTGTGTAGGTGACCAAGCCCAGAGAGGTTGTAGAGTCTCCCTCACTGGAGATATTCAAGAACCATCTGGACACAATCCTGTGCCATGTGCTCTAGCATGACCCTGCTTGAGCAGGGAGCTTGGAATAGATGATCCACTGTGGTCCCTTTCAACCTTACCCATTCTGGGATTCTGTGAAGACAGCAAGGTCAGTTATCTTCCAAGGTGAGGGGCTCAAATTTGAACCCTAACTATCACACTTGAGAGCCCAGCCACCCTTATCAGAAACTGCTACCTGAGCATGCTAACCCAACATCAGGTGAAGTGTCAGTCAGTCCCTCCCTTCCCATCATGATGACTTCTGGAGAAAGGGAAATAAAGGGACACTTTCTGAGAGACACCAGCACATCTCTTGAGTCAAAGTCCTCTGAGCGGCCCTGTCTACTGCCTAAAGCTTCAGTATGGAAAAAGAGAAGTCCATTACATCAACACCCAAAGCTTGCATATTTTGTGGTTTCACTTACGGAAGGCTATGGCATCCTCTCAGCTTCTCCAAGTGGGGAAAGACTAGGAGGACCTATCACAGCCACACTAAACCAATTCGGGACACATCATACAAAAATAAAACCTTACAGTGGGCAGAAATTTCATCCTGAAAAGATTGTCAAAGCCTGGTTGCCAATCCAAGGTTGGTCAAATCTTCCACACTTGTAAAAATGAGTTGCCAGTTTACCCAAGGACAGTCTCCTGGGTCTTTGGCTGATTTCAATACAGTTGTAAGCTAGAAGCACAACAGCAGCTTGCTTTTCCTTGAATTTGGGAACCTCCCATAAAAGTCATAAAGTGCAAAAACAAGCGGGCAATGAAGGAGAAGAGCAGCTAAGTGCACTGTTATTAAAGCTCAGAAAGCTCTTGGTTTGGGTGGTGAATGCAGATCAATTCTTATTCTATCCAAACTTGATGCTCATTCTCCACTTACAGGACTACAGACCTCTACAGACCTGATTCTATGCTCTCACCTAACTTTTCTCTAGGTTTCAATGACAGCACACTGGACCTTTTAAATAATGCATATACCACACAAGCCAGAATACATACAGACCTGCATAGACACAGACCAAGGCCAGAAAGGCAGAAGTCTGGTCAGTGCCTGGCAGCCCCACATCATGAGAGCAGTAGAGCAAACTGGTGCAGGACACTTGGCCTTGACACAGGGCCCATGCAAAGCACAGCCACCAGAAGCTTCCCCACTGCTCACCCCCTGGGACACCTACCCCAGGTCTATACCTGCAAGGATCTCTGGTCCAACACCTACGATAGAGCACTGCACACTCCATTAAGCAATTAGTATGCTGCTGCAAGGCTCAACCAAGACCAGGCAGCTGCACATGGTCCCCAAAGGCCTACAAAACAGATTTAAACCCAGAGTTTGCAAGTCTGGCTTTCTGCCCATACACATGTGTACCAGTCATTGTACCACTCCCCACTGCAGGCTGCAAATACAGCTCTGATGGGCTATGCACTAGCCTTGCAAGCAAGGCACAGTGCAAGCTTAACTTTCTCCACTGAGCCTGCAAAAATGCAGACCACCTGTCTGCAGCACAAAACCTTGGCACTAATATGAACAAAATGGCTGCAGATGCCCACTCATGCACATTTTTCCTGCATGCCTCCAAGCATCCTGAAGGCTGTATCTACCTCTGAGAGCTCCTTCCAAAGATTCTCATGGTTTCACAACCTGAGGCTCCAAGAGACAAACAATAAAGCTGAAGGAGGAGATTGCAACCATAAGGCCCAGAAACACAGTGTTAAAAAAATCCCTCACTGCCTCTGCAGATACTCTGCACAGAATCAATCCACTACAACCTAAAGCACTGTCCTTATTTTACTTCCAAAAATAAAATATAACCCTGCCTCCCCTGAGAGCCACAGAATGTGCAATCCCCAGAGGAAGAAGTACAGCAAACTTTGTTAGAAACAGTGCTGATGTTTCATCAAAGTTGCCGAAGTGCAGCCACACGGCAATGAGCCTCTGTGTAACACATACAAAAGACTCCACTAGAGTCTGGTATACGGATCCCCAGCCCCCAACTCAGGCAACGAGGGCTGCTACTTTTCCCAGATCCCTTCTTTTATTTGGGGCCAGGTGCTACACTTTCCGCAGTACTGGTGCCAATTCAGAGTAACTCTGCTGATTTCAGGGGGTGTCCCTTGATTCACAACAATTTTGCCAAATCAGGATCTGGTATTTTTTTCTCATTCGTCATGGCTCCATTTTTATCCCGTGGTATATGGCTCAAAAATTCCTTTTTGTATTTGGCAGGAAGGGCTTAGACAGTTCTTATCCTGAATATGCAGTCCTCAGTTTTATTTTAAACATTAAAAGCGGATGTAAGAAGAATCTGGAAAGCCATGGGTCAATGCAATGATCCAGTCTGCAAACTTCAGATCAGATCCTGGCCTTCAGGACCAGAAGAGAGAGAAATGCAAATAACGAGCTGAAAGGCATTTTAGGTAAATCATGTTTGTAGAGTACCTAGCACTGTGGGGTTCTAGCCTGGCAAGGGCTGGGAGGCCACAGATCGCACACGTACAAAGGTATCTAGGCAAATGCCTATACAGTTAAATGTGAATCCCATCTAAAGGAAAACATTCTAAAAACCAGACAGATACATCTGTCTTCACACACCTTTCTGTATTATCTGAATTGTGCAGGGCAATTCTGAGTGCAAAGGAACGGGACTTTAAGTAACAGGAATACAGCCTAGGCCAGTTCCTCCTGAGCACATTGGCTGAGAGGAAACTGGCCCAGCATAATAAACACTGCAAGTTTCCAGCTCCTCAAGGCCCCCTTACTAGTTACCTGAAGGGGACAAAAAACAACCGAGACAAAACCGGGTTCTCTTACCTTTAGCTGGAAAGGTTGGATTTCGTTCAAACTCTGGTTCCTGAGCTTTTTGGTGAGGATCTTCAGCATGGTACAAATCCGAGGAGCCAAGAAAGGGTTAAGCATACACACACGCACGCATCTGCATCTGCCGCGCCGCTGCCGCTACGCTCGGCGGAGCTGCGCGGAGCTCGCATCCAGCACCCCAGGTACGCGGCGGCGGGGGCACGGCTCCGCACAGCCGCTCCCAGCTGTGCCTCTTTCCCCTCCGCCAGCGCACTCTGTCCTACAGCCCTCCGCGCTGGGAGGCACAGGGAATCCCTCTCCAAAGCCTACAGAAAAAAACTGAACACCAAACTTCCTTTGCCTTCCACCCCCTCCCCAGTTACGCTTCAGAAAGGAGGGAGGTACCAGCTGGCAGCGTGCTGCGGGGGACAAGAGACACTCGGCGCAGAGTGCTCACTGCGGGACGGCAGAGCTCCCTGGGCGAGACACCGGGCTCCGCTCATGGCAGCTCACCCGCCCGGTCAGCCCCAGGCGGGCATCGAGCATCCCGCCCCGCTGCTACCGCCGGGCGCCGCCGCCCCGGGATCCCTCCGGCACCGCCGCCACGGGAAACTTGTAACAAGCGGCGCGGCAGCCGCGGCGCACATTGGCCCGGCGGGGCGGGACGGGGCGGGACGGGGCGGCACGGGGCGGGGACTCCGCTTAAAGGATCACCGGCCCTTCCCGGCTGGCCGGTGTTCCTGGAGTTTGCGACCCGGGCGGGCTCTGCTCGGGATGTAGCGGACTGGTCGCTGCCTGTGCGCTACCGCATCCTGGCTCGCAGCCCGCTCAGTCCAGGACGGGAAAGGGGTGCGCTGACCTATCTGTCCTGTCCTCCGATTCGGAGCACAGATCCACAGGGAGGGCTTGTGTGTTCTGTCTCGAGTCCCTTGAGCCACGCCGGGAGCTTGCATGGGGCCTGCAGCAGCAGGGAAGCTCGCCACAGCCTTTCCCCACAGAAACGCAGGCCAGGCCGGCACCAGCTCCTGCCGCACCAGCTATCCTCGGGCACAAGCAAGGTGCCCCATTCGTATGGCCAGTCCTCCTGCACCTCCCTGGCAAAACAGTCAGGAAAGTTATCGGGGACTGACTGATAGGCTCCCAGCCACTTTGAACCCACAGGAAGCCGCCGACACGTTTGCCAGCAGTAACAACAAAGGGCTTTCACCCACTGCCAACTCCATGCCAGCGATAAACTCCCGGTGTCTAGGAGAAAGGTCCCTTTTGCCCATTACCCGTCCTTTGGGGCCAGCAGAGCCTTTTGTCCCAACCTACCTCCTGGGACAAGCTAGGAAGCACTGCAGAGGTCTCTGCTTGTGTACAAATTCCAGAGGAGCACAGGCTGGTTAACGTATGGGTTCCCAATTCTCAGCCAGCAGGCCTGTAACAAGATAAGGAAAGAGCACTCCTAAAGTGCTGACTGTGGAAAAGAGAGAGATCTTCGCTGCAGCGGAAAGGGCCTCGGTTCAGCTCCAGTTAGCAAAGTATTTTTTCTTGAAAGAGTACAACAAGCACAGAATCTGAGCCAGAAAACAAAATTTCTGCTTTTCAGATAGTGCCTTCTTAGAAGATGTCTGCAGTAGAAAACTGTCTCAGCTGTTAAACCATACTTGCTCTGTGAGTTCTGCATTCACACCGTGGACTTGTTTTCCCCTATTTTTCCCCCATTTCACACCAAATTGAAATCACTATCCAACCTTATGACTCTAAGCCACCACACATTGCTATCAGTACTTCTGCTTTTCTTATTGCATGAATTTAAAAAAACAGGGAATAGTGCACATGAGCAGATTGCTACTCTGGCATCCTGCATCCAACAGGAGGGAGTAAAATACCAATTGAAACCAGAAATCCTCCATAGATATATACAATAGTATATTTAATGTTAGATAAGAATTACTCCTGGTCCCTAACCAATAACCAAGGTATATCCCAAAGTCCAATAATTGAGACTCTTAAGTTTTTCCTTTTTTTTTCGTATAAAGCACAATTCCCCAAGCCATTATTCATTCCTTACTTCAGCTATAGAGACATTGGCTGTCCTCGTAATGGTCTGTAAGATATGACCCCAGTCATCTTAAACTACTGTGTATGATTGCTTTCCCATTCAGAGTTCAAGCACTGGGACAGGCACATGCCAGGGCCTAGTTGTTTGTTTCAGAACAGATGAAGCTGAAAAAGCTCGCTGGAACAGAGAAGAGCAGAACCTGCCATCCCAGTTGCAACACAGCACAGCCTCTACCTGAGCGCACCCCACCCCATTAAGGCACAGGACAGCAGTGGGGACCACAGCCTGGTGGAGGGTTCCTGCTAGGCCTCCTAACCTGCTGCAGGGCCAGGCCTTCTCGGGGCAAGCAGCAAAAACAAGTGCTGATGAGGCTTTTTAGGGGCATTTGCCATCTGAGAGAAACTAATACTAAAAATCCTGCTTCTGCAACCTTTACCTACATGTGTTTCAGCAAATACCTGCAGAGCAGCTGTTTCTTTCTTGCTTTGTATTTCATATGACCAGAATAGCCAGAAGCACCAACTTTGAGTACACCCAGTTCTATTGAAAATCTAGTTATAGACACCTTCTCCCAGTGTTTTCTCAGACTCTGTATGCATGAACATCTCTATCTTCCAGCAGACTCAGGAGAAACTCACACCCTCAGGTTCCTCCCCAGCTAACCTTGCATCTCACACTGGTAAGGTCCCGTGGCCTCTCTCTTGGTCCACAACTGCACTTCCAGGAGCAACTGAATGACAGATCACAATTTCTGCATTGATCCACAGCATCCAGCATCTCCTCTTAATGAGGCATGGTGACACACTGCTGCAACCAGCGACAAGCAATTTAGCAGACCCCCGGAGGAAAAGAAACCCTCACAGAAAGCAGAGCTGCAAGCTACTGCTGCAACCCTTGTCTTAGGTGATCTGTGTCCCGAGGATGAGGCTCAACATGTTAAATGGGTTCCCAGTAGATGACAAGTCATGCTGCTGCATCACATAGTGGAAATAAAGCTTCCTGAGAGGTCTGGAGGTATTGCTCGTCCACATACAGGTTGCAGAACACTACCGAGTAACTTCTATCCAAGGATAGCAAAATATTTTCCAGGGGTAAGTAATAGTGTTATTCCCAAGGAAAAACCCAAGTCAGAGGAAGGTTACTTGACTTTCTGAAGGTCACTGAGGAAAGCTGTGGAAGATCCAAGAATAGAAGTGGTACCTCCTGGCCCCAAGCCGTATGCTCCCAGACTGTAATCTAGCCTGTTACTAGATCACACTGCTGGAGCTATGCAAAATTCAGTGGTTTCTATTCCCAAGCATCTCATGTGATCACTCTACTCTGTTTTTGGTTCCTGTGGGTTTCTCACCCCCGGAGTTTTGATCTGCCTAGCGGGTTCAAACCACATCTCAAATCTCAAACCTAGTCCAAGTTTCCTCTGGTCACATGATAATAGCATGAAAAATGCATCACACAACATTTAGGGTAAGCTCACATGCCTGCCCCAGCATTTCTTGAAGATCTCTTTAGATTCCTCATGGCCAGACCAGGAGCAGAAAGGAGGCAAGTGGCAAGTTTCCCCTGCAAGAACACATGGCATTGAGGTGTCAGGGAGAGGGCAGGGGACTATGAGCTGAGGCAGGATACTGGTTCACTTCCACATGTTCCTGCCTGCTGCTGCCATGGGGAAGACATATCTGGATGTCTGCTGTGCCACATCCTATTTTCCCTTGGAGACATTCCTCTGTGGGAATCCTGACCAAACTGTGCAATGGGGAGACAGGCAGTAGGGGTAAAGACAATGCAGTGAGGATTGGTTTAATGCACAGATTCCCTCTGGGCTGTGTTTACTGTTGTGCTCGGAGGACAAGCTAATGCCTTTTGCAGTTTATCCTGCCCAAGATGTACCACTGACACTGCCAGGTGCAAGAACAGGAATGTGTGTGGGTGCAGAAGGCCTCATTAGGCAGGCCTGGCCAAGTCTTCTCAAAAGGAAAGAGATGCTTTTTTCACCCTTTGAAGTCACCTGGGAATCTGCTCGCCCCTTCTTACACACTGAACCGCTCTTTGGTCTCCTTTTTCCACACACTGTACCGTAACAGGCTCATGCCGTATCTGAGCATACGCTGGCCTGAACATCCCGAGGTTGGAGGGAAAAAAACAGCCAGGGAAGAGGTTCAAGTGCCATCTATTGGGGATCTCCCCTCATTACACCAAGGGAGACAAGGATGAGCTGGAAAAACCCATCCATCCCTCTTGCTTATGACCCTAACTGGGTGATGTCCAAGACAGACACTGGAGGTACTGCCAGTGCCAGGCAGGGAAGGAGCATCTGCCAAGGAAAATGCTAAAAGAGAATAGGAGGGCAGGAGCAGGATGAAAGCTAAGCCTGGAGCTTGCTTGGAGGGAGATGTGGACCCAAAGCCAGGCACATCTTGGTGTCCCAGAGCAGGGCCATCCACCAACTGATTCAAACACAGTCCAATGTGGGTAGATAAAAGCAGGAGAGAAGGACAATCCACAAAAATAATGAGAATTGTTCCCAGAACAGTATGACTGACAAAACAGACAAAGGGCAGTAAGGTCTGTCCCTGAGCCAGCCACCAATCACTTCTAGCATTCCTCCTCCCAGTGTGTGAACTGCTGAGCCTGTGGGCTCCTCCAGAAGGGATCATCTCTGACTCGGCTTCTTCGCAACGTCTGCCCTAACACAGGCCAAACTAAGCTGAGTCCCCACCACACAAACCACAAACACCCCATGACCCAGCTGCAGGGGTGAAATTGCAGCACACACAAGGGCTCTCCAAGCTCTGACTTTATACCGGGAGTATGGGACAGGCAGTTGGGAAACATCCCACATCCCACGCATGAAGGAGCCCTTCACTAAGGCTATAAGCAACCAAAGGTGAGAACTGCCCACCATTACCTTAAAGGCTACAACCTGTCCCAGAACTGAGCTGCTGTCATGCAACCACTTTGGACATCCAGGGAGAATCAAGAAGGGCTGGTTAGAGGTGGCTGAGGGTAACAGCTATCTGTTCGCTTTTAGGTACATATCTTTAGGCTCATATGAGCAACCTAGGACACATGTTTTGGTATACAAAGGTTTTGAATGCCATAAAAGAGGAAAAGAAGGAAAAGGAAATTGAAGAGATGCTATATGATAGAGAAACAATGACCGTTCCAGCATAGGTCACATCACACACATAAGAAGAAGAGACAATCCTCTTAACAGCACTGCTGGGCAGCCCCATCTCTGTTATAATTCCCTTGCTGCCCATTCTCTCCCTGCAAATTGCTTGGGCCAATTGGAAAGTCAGCATGTGGCTGATACAACGAGAACCAGAGAGAGCAGGCCATTTACACTGTGCTTCTCCTGCTGGTACTGCAGACATTTGGTCCTCTGCAAGAGGGCCTGGAAGGGCCCCATGACACCTGCTCGGTAACAGGCTGCTGGGACAGCACTCGCAGTTTAGCTGGGCCAGCCAGAAACCCCAGGGTAGCAGGGCAGCCTGGCTCCTCAGAAACACAAGCAAAGAGAAGTAATGATTTCTGCTTTGGATAGCTTCTTGCTAATCCCTGGAGAAAAGGAATTGTCTCACCTGACCTTCTTTCCTTCCAACAGTGCCCCTGCAACTCACTCGCATCTCTTCCTTTTCAAACGCCTTCTTGATAACAGTCCTCAGCTAGGATCACACAGTGCTTCTGCGCCCTGCCATGCAGCCAGAAGCAGTCAGTCCAAAGATGAAAGAAACATCCAGTCTACCCCCACAGAAAGAGCCTACCAGCTCATCAGCTGCCTCAGACTTGAGGTCTTTAGGTCAAAGACAAGAAACCTCAAACAATAATGGCTAGAAGGGCAGCAACAGAGAGAAAGGTCCTAGGGTCCTGCAAAAATGGGAAACTTCTAAAGCAAAAGTGCTAGGAAATAAGCACACACAGTCTCTGAAGAGGAAGGGAGAAAATATTATTGTGGTTCCTGGTTTGATGGGGGGAGATTCTTTTCTGGATCTTCCTGGCTGCCCAGACAGCCTCTGGGCTTCTCCCAAGTGTATAAATAAAACACAGCTTTCAACATCAAAGAGGTTTCCCAGTTCCTCTAGTTGGGCACCCCATCTAGATATGTATTGGTGAGCAGCTTCAGTGCTCCTAAGGGAAGTGAAAAAAGAACCAGGTTAGTATCACCAGGGGAAGAAATTCTAGGAAGAATTTCCAGGATGTGCATGTTTGAACTTGTTGCCTTAATGCGGGCACAATGCACGGATGAGGAGAGCAACAGCCAGGCCACACCCATGCTGTACCCTGGCTGGGCCATCCTAGGCAACTCCTGGCCACAGTGCCCCGCTTTGAGCCTGGCCAGACCTCTCAGACTGCTGTCAGATGAGTAGAAAACACCAGCCAGCACTGGTGATATTTCACAGAACTGTCCCGTCCGCCTCCCTGCACCTCATCTCCAGCTGCTGCCAGGCTCCAGTTCATCACTGGGCAGGGAAGACAGTTTCAGGTCTGCTGAAGTCAGTGTGTGAACCTGTGCTTCTGAGCAGCTCAGCACAGCAGGGAAGGCTGGGAGAGGAGCAGGAGCACTGCCTGAGGCCTCTGTAGGAGTGACAGCACACCAGAATCCTCAGAGAAAGGCTTGCAGGTAAAATATATGGCCCTTAAAATAACTGTAGAACTGCAAGTGACTGAGGACTTGTGGCCACAAACCAGCCATAAGCAAATGGAAGGGGTCCCAGCATCCAATAAAACTGCGCTGTGAGGAACAGAAAAAGATAACTTGTCTCCACAAGCCTCTGCCTCAAAAGCTCAGATTGCTAGACTGGCCAAGGAAGGAGCAGCCTCAGAAGATTTTGGCATGGGAATAAATCACAAGCATGCTATTTACTCCTTGCTTTCTAAACTCTGTGATTGCACATTGCACTTGTACCTCCTTCCCAACTCTTCTAGAGGCCAAGACCAAATGATGAAACCTTTATCAGTTTCCCACAGCTAAGGACAGTTATTTGCAAGCAATTCACCAGAAATTCCACTTGAAACAGCTCTCTAGGCTGTGTAAACAAGGATGAAAACAGCCTTGGGAGGGAGGAAATGAGATTTGGCATCAGAAACTGTGAGCTCTGCCTGCAGTCACGCTAGCACTACAAATGGGGTCAAAAAGGTGGGAGGGGGGCGGAGCAAGAAAAGATGGGCTAAGACAAAGGGCTGGTAAAGAGTGGAGGGTGCGATATTTTCATGGAGGTCTTATCATCCATCACTCCCTCATTTCTCTTTGTTTCCAAGCTCGTGAAAAGCCCCTCCTGTCTCGTACCCGACTCCTTCTGTGCCTGCATTGCCGGGCAGCGGGCCCCAGGGGGCGCAGGAGACCGCGGCTTGGCGCTGTCCCGGCTCTCCCCGTCCAGCCGCTCTGCCGGGAACAGGGACGGCGGGATGCAGGGCTGCAGGACTGTCCCAGCTCTGCCGGGTAGTGTGTTCTCCCGGCTGGGCTGAGGGCACAGCCGGCGTTATCACGGAGCAGCAACGAGCTGCTTTACATCGGCGAGCACACGCTCACGCAGGAAATTGCACTTTAGTAACCAGAGGTCTGGGTGTCTCACACAGCCAGGTTGCTGATCCCAGTCTGCACACACATCCAGCCAGGCTGCTGATCCCAAGCTCTGCAAGCCCCCTTGGTGCAGAAGGCCAGAGTGAAAGGATCAGGCCTGCCTCCGAATCCCACCCTTGGATGACCTCTCCTCGTTCGAGTGCTTGAGAAGTGGACACCAGAGTTACAGTCGCACACCAGGCTCCTAGGCCTCAAAGGCAAACCAAAGTATGGCCACACACCTGACTCCACCCAGAGGAGACAATGCAGAGAAAAACTCTCAGTTCCACGCCACAGCCAGCATTCCTAGAGGTATTAATGAGTCATTTTCTGGAGCCTGTTTTTGAAAAAACTTTCCTCTTTCTCAGCCAGATCTATTCAGATGTATTCTGGTTGCCCTCTAGATGGATAATGGGCCCAGATACACAGCATCAAATCCCCTGAATAAACCTGCTCATGCATCACAAAGCCACCTGCATGTAGCAGGTGTGTGGGACTCCATCTCTGGGAGGCATGCATAGCAAATGGCAAGAAAAACAGGACAGACAGATTCAGTGTAAAGGATTAGATGTTCATCTCACCAGTTCCCAGCCCTCCTCTTTTCTCCCTTGTAAACCCAAGGGATGACTTCTGAAGAGCCAGCCTAATTTGCTTATATATGGCAGACACTTATCACACCCACAGGTAAATGGAATTTCAGTATACTTCAGTATCCCAGCCCACTTCCTTGCTGCTATCGTCACCATAGTGCACCATCATCACAGTATGAGAGTTGTCCTGACACGGCCTGTGGTTGGGATGGTTGGATACTCAGGTCGCATATTGCATAGTAGAGCAGCAGTCCCACCAGATTGACTGGAGCCGCACAGATAAGAAGAGACACTCGTTATGTCAGTGTTCATCTCAGCCCTGGCCCATGTCTCCTGACACTCATGTGGCGGCTGCATTGACAGAAATGAAACTCAAGTTATGGTAAGAGTCAGGCTAAGCGGGTGACAGCCAGAAGGAGTTAGGAGAAAGAGCTACGATGAGACCAGACAGATGGGTCAGGAGAAGTATGTGACTCGGAGCACTGCAATTAGCATCCTGACCAAAGGAGTTTTGTTCCTGCGTTTCAACGCAGGTTTGCTGCTGTCAGTCAGATACCTTTCTGTGCTGTTCTTCGGAGGACATAGAAAAGCTCAAGGCTCAAGTACATTCACATACTAGAAACTCAATAGCACCATTCCCGAGACATGTAGTACCACAAGGATCAGTGTAACTGAATACACCTGCAGGGGTGTTCCTTTAAAAATGTAATCAGTCCCTCCACAATTTCATACAGCAATATTAGTGTAATCTTAAAATCTCCAGGTTTTACCTGAAGACAAAGGAAGTTATTTTCTACAAAGCCTGATGAAAGTTAGCCAGGCTTTGAAAAATTACTGGTTTGTATGGTTTCATTTTTATTTCCTAGGTTTTTTGTGACTTTCTCCTTAAAAATATAAAAGAAGTGTTAATTAAACAGAGCTCACTATTGTTATATGCCACTGTTATGAAGACAGCGATAATAAAACTGCATAATTACAACCCCCTTTACTTTCCACCAGATTTTTACTATTTAGAGAAAACACATTAAAGGGTCATGAACACCAGAAGGCAAGGCTTTTTAACGAAGGTGATAGAAGATTTAAAGGCTCAAGACCCATGTCCACAAAAAAACCCCAAGGTTCCCTAAAATGGATTTTGGGAGAAATCAACTACCTAAGTCCAGGCATGCAACCCTTAAAACCCTGCCTAATCCCCTGGGCTCATAGACTATGTCTATACCAGTAAATTAAACGTGCCCAGGACTGTTCTCTGGCACCAAGAGCCCTGGCACAGGATGGCTTGCACCAATAACACGAAACTCTTTTATCCTTCAAGCAAGGCATTTGGATCCAAGTGGTTGTTGGGAACGGCCCCTGGCCCACAGTAACTCCCTCAGTCGTGCCTGGGAATTGTCTGGAAAAGTGTTAACTGGCACAGGCCAAAACCATGGCAAGAATAAATTAAATGGAATCAGCTATTAATTTCTAGACGATGGAGTTGTACTGCCCCAGATACAGATTTACTGATACAGACATAGCCCTAAAATCCTATTGTGTGAATATATATTATCTATATATACTTATATACTACCTATATAATATACATTTAGGTAGAATGTTTTGCATTCATATTGTATACTTACAAGTATCAAGTTTGATCTGCATAGGAAGCATTTCTAGGCAAAAGTGTGACAGATAGGTGTTTATGTTGCTGGGTTGACCAGCCATCAGCAGTCCTTCCTTTCAAGTGTCTTCATTCCAAGTGTCCCTTCCAGTTAATGGGAATTTCTAGCTTCTCAGACACTGCAGTTTTATTCTGAATAACTGGAAATGTTTGGGGGCAATTTTCACATCATTTTTCACAACTGGAGTGTCTATTTGTCCATGCTTAGAGGTGTTTGTGTAGAGATTGCCTTTGCTTTTTGAGGCTTCTGAAGTCGTGAATCTCTAAGATTGTTTCATGTCTGTCTTGTACATAATTTGGCAATTCCCAGTGTAAAGCACAGGACTCTGCTGCAACTAAGCACCTCATGTCCACCTTGACAGAAAAGAACCTGAACAACCAGCTCTCACTGCTCCTCATGGTAAACAACCCTGAAGCTCTTTAGAGCTGAAAGCCCTTGCTCTGTCCTGTCTGCTTGACGTCAGTCACATGATGTCCTTTCGCAGAGACAAATGGGACACACAGGGATGATGGGATTGGCACAGCAATTGTGGGACCATTCCTGTTGCACATATAGGACCTTGAGAGTGTCCCAAATTACAAAGCACACTTGGATTTCCCCTGGCAGTAATAGCTGGTTTTCCCTAAAACTAGTCCAGCCAAGTCATGTGGAGGCATAGGGTATTTATTTACAGGCTTAGCTTTCAGACCGCTCCACTTATCCATGGATAGGATGGCATTCCTCTGTCCATGCAGTGATTTTGCTTCAGCAGTGCAACATGAGCAGTAGTTGGCCTTGACTTTTACAGGAAAGAGCTTCAGCTACGTAGTCAAAATCCCATGCTGTTAGAAAGGAAACCTTTCATTCACGCCAACTTGTCCATTAAATTTCATCATGTACTTGTTCATATAAAACAATATACTGTACACATCTTAAGTGCAGAGCACAGCCTCTGAAGGGTTTGGACAATATCTGGATTTAGGCTGTGTTTTGCTGTAGCAGAGGTGTCTGAATCAGCATGAGCTAAAACTCGCTGCCTTAAGACCTGACTGCCCACGGTGTGCAATGCTGGGACACACAGAAGCCTGTTGCTCTGTGCAGTGGATCTATCCTGCTGGCATGGCAGTCTGAGCTTGGAAAGCCTGCTCAGCAGGACCCCGGAGCTGACTTGCCAGGCCCACCAGCCATGCCAATACCTTTAAACCAGCAAATACATCATGGATATATTATCATACCAGCAGATACATGGGGATACATAGTGGACCGGCTCGGGAGTAGCACCCTTCCAGCGGCAGTTGGTGGTTCTGAGGGATCCGCAGAAGCAAAGCCCGGGGCTTGTCTCCAAGCTGCCCCCACAGCCCGTGTGTAAGCGGGAGAGCAGATCCTCACAGCTGGAGACCCGAGCCAAAATCCGGAGCAATATAGTCCGTGATTGATGCCGCTGAGTCAAAAGGAAATGACCCACAGTTAGACATCCCCGCAGGAAGTGCCGCAGGGATGCAGTCACACGCAGGCCCGGCCCTGGCAGGGCGCTCTGTCAGCCCGGAGCCGTGCCCGCAGCCCCGGGGC
>VXAZ01001524.1:316555-632549 GCA_013399875.1 Gymnorhina tibicen
CCTGCGGCCGCTCGGCCCCGGCCGGGCAGGACGGCGGCCGGGGCTCCCGTCGCCGCGGCAGGGCGGTGGCACCGGGCCCACGGGGAGCGTGGCCTCGGCCGCCTCCTCCGCCCAACGCACGGATCCCGGGCTCGGGTTCGTGGCCGCCTTCACACGCCCTGTTCTGAGCTTTCCTCATCCCGGCGCAATCCCTTCTGGTAACAGTTGGGACATTGAGGCCGATTGCAAGACTGCGTGTGCAAGTCCCTGCCAAGATTTTCCCATTGTCACAGCTCACTGAGTTCCTTCCCCTTCCTCCACCCACCAAACCCTGCTGGGTTACTGGAAAAGCTGCAGTCCAAATGCACCACTGTCTTCAGGCCACCTATCGCATAAAGGGATTTTTCCAGGAAAGGCACGTAACACAATCACAGTCCTTCCCGACTTCTTTGCCACGTGAAATTGCTTCTTTTCCACTCCTGAAAAGGGGTGGTACACAAGTTACTAGAAATAAACAAAGTTACTAGCAGTAAGGAAGTAAATAAATAAATAAATAAAATTTGGTGGGTCTGTGTTCTTCAAGCTCCAGCACACAGCCAAACTGGCCAACCTAGTCCATATAAAACCCACTCCAGTCACTAATTCTGTCACTTCATGGTGACCAGCCAGCAGGTGTGCAGGTTGCCTAGAGAGTGTCTCCTACTCCCCACAAACCTTAGGAAATTTGGGGGATGCACACAACAGGATGGGACAGCACCAACCAAACCATTGTTGTTGTTGGAACTCCACACAAATAAACAAAACAAAAACCACTCCCAAAAAATCTGGGGAGACAATATTCTCTAGGACTCAGAACAGCAAGAATCAAAATTTCTTTTTGATTACACAGTGAGCTTTCATTTTCCAAATCCTTGGTCACATTTCTTAATCTCTCTGAGCCTCATAGTTTTCAATATAGCACCATCTTGCCCACCTGCACAGTGGCTGGTGCATTCTCATGAAGGTCATTATAAAGGCAGGCACTTTAATTACATGTTTAAAGTGACAATTGGATCTTTTTATGATCGTGACCTGAAGGAAAACCAGACTGCCTATTAACTAGAGGTGGAGAACACTCCATTAATGAAGGCATGGAAGGCAGGACTGTGAAGTTCTTGTTCTCTTTCTTAAGGACAGATTATTCTGTACTTTTGCATAAGCCAATTAGTTTTTAAATGCCTTGGCTCCCCAAACTGCAAAATGGAGGAAAATGCGTATTGCACAGAAGCAACATGAGATTTATTTATATAAATAACACTGGCAAGGTTCTTGGAAGTAGACAGATAAAGCATGTCACATAAGAACAAAGTAAACAGGGCCAATAGCTTTATTGTGAAGTAAGTAGGAAATATCTTAGTCTTTATGATGCTGGGAAATAGAAGGAATGAACAGCCTTTTTACCTTGTGCTTTTCACTCTCTTGCTGAGCATTCCCTGCTAGATAGATCTCAGAAGGACTCACGTGTTTTTGTCTTAGCACATCAGACATAACCCTACGGAGAGTGAAATGCAAACAGAGAAACAACCAGAAGCTTTCTTGTACCATCAAAGACATAGAAAAAGGGGCAAGAAAAGGTGGCAAACCACAAAGTTTGCCCAACAGAGAGGCCAAAACAGGGAAGAGAAGTATCAAAAGGAGCCACAGGCATCTGAGAGGAAAGCACAAGTGAGTGGGAGGAAGACAATGCAATAATACAAAAATAAAGCCCCTGGCCCATTTGGGCATGTTCGGATTAAAGGGCAGGGGCAAGCCAGACTGACAACTATCTTGGAGCTCTTCCCCAGGGAGCAAGGCATTGGGTGGCTTTTGTAAATAATAAAAAAGCTTTAGGCATTTCTGTTCATGCCAGCTCCCTTTATTGAACTGGTGTCTTCCCTCAGGATGGCTTTCCCCAGCAGCCTTACCTGAACCCTTAAGGCAAGTGCTGCTTCTTCCCTGCCTACAACAGCAGCGAGAGACAACATCCACCACATACACCTTCCCCCACCACTGCCTGCCCCACTAGACCTACCAAGACTTCTCTGTCTCTGGGCATTCTGAGGACAAAAGTCACAGGGTTTAGTCACATTTTAGGCGGTCCCTCTACCCCCAGTGACCTAACACATGAGAACAATTAAGTGATGCTGGCCAGCTGCACTGTATCCTCACAAAAGAGCTCACAAGGAGCTAGCTCTGTACACAGTACCTGTAAGTGGGGCAAACTGGAAAGCAATTAGGAAATCTCCCTTCTGTCTGTAACTCCAGCAAAGATACACACATGGGAATACCCGGACATGCTTTTTTAATGGCTTTTAAAACATTCAGTTCTTTCTCCACAATTCAGAATCCTCTGCATTCCTGTAGCACAGCACACACAATGTAGGTGGATTCAAAGCCCCTACCCCTGTCTAAAACTTTTCTACAAGAAGTCCTCACAGCCCCACTCATCACTCCTAAGTAAATTCTGCTTCAGTTTCGGCATCTTCCATGCACTTCTGGAACCTCAGGACTTCTCCTTGTCTGAGAAGACCTCACAGTTTAAGAATAGGCCTTGTAGTTCCCCTTTTCTCCACTGTATTTGTGAGCTATGGAGAACTGGACTAGTGGGAGCCCCTGGACTCCACACTTGAATGGATGGGAGAAGTAGAGCAACCCAGAAAACACGAGAAAAGCTGATAGTACTTCATGGCTTTTTCATGCCTCCAGGTAGCTGGGGTGTGATCTGACCCCATCCTGCTTGAAGAATCTCCAACCAAACTGCCCACTATTCTTTAATGAGATGCATGAGGCAGAAAGGACACAGTCTGGTTTCTCCCAGAAGCTTGGCTTACCAGGCTGATGGCAGAGTGCTTCTGGTGTAAAATGATGGGGAAAGCCTGAGTATCAGAGCTGTTGTTTCTCCTGGCTCAAAGATTCACTAGGGAAAACTGGTCCCTTTTCTTTCCTAGATCTGAGGAGCTTGGTTTGACTCCAGAGAGATTAAAGGTGCTGAAATGGGAGGGAGGGAGGGAAGGATCCTGCCATTAACCAAGGGCTGGTTGCAAGTCTGGGGAAGGAGTATACTCCATCATTAAGATATCTGTGTTCCCTCTGGGAAGCCTTTGACCTGGAGTAAGGATCTGAGTTCAGTGTCATTCTTCAGGCAGTAATTAAGCAGAAGGCTAGAGGAAGCAATCTCTTCAATCTCTCTCTCCTGCTCCTGTCTCCATAGACATCTTGCACCATGAAACAAAAGTCTTTACCTGTACACAGCCCTTATCTATTGCCAAGTGTTGGGAAAGCTGTGACTTCAGGAACTGTTAAGAAAAGGTCATTGAACTGCTAAAATCTGACAGCATTTCCATCACATCCAAAGCACAGCACCTCCTTCCCTAGCTACGATAAAGTGGGCAGCCCAGCAGTTAATGCTGGCAACTCAGAGTAATTGAATTTGCACAGGGCCCATTTCCAGCCCTGCTATTGTGCAAGTCTGGGAAAGGCACCAATTCTCCCTGTGCTCTCTCCCCCACCCCCTGAGTGAAACAAAGCACCCATCAAGCAGCAGGCTTGCTTGTCTGAATGAATTAATAGCTGTAGAACAACCTGTGTTCTACACAGGTCCCTCAAAGCCATTATCAGGACTGACGCTGGCTATCACCCCCCTTTTTCAGAAAAAAAAAGGCACACAGAGGCTACATCAGGCAGCTGCAGAATGACCCAGCCTCAGGGAGAAATTTGACATCATACAGATACCTAACAGTAACATTTATCAGTCAGGACTTACATAGACTTGACTTGAACCGGGTAATCTGGAGTTTGTAGCCATCCTCTTAGCTCCTAAGGCCCAGAGCCTTAAAGGATTTAAGCATCTAAATATCATCAGCGGCCTGAAACCTAAATACCTTTGAAGAGCAGGGCCTCAGGATTAGCCTGCTAACCAGAAGAGTCTAACTTCATGCCACTGGGAACACCAGCCCTGATGTTTCACCTGATACTTGCCAAGAGGCAATTGAGGATTGAGAACCCACCTTGTTAATTAAAGCAGGGTAGTATCTTGCTTCTTAATAGGGAGATATAATCAATGTTAATCTTTTGGGCGTGCTACTAAATATCCAAAGGGGATGTTTGTTTTGCAATTTCCCTCTTCCTTAATGGCAGGTACTGGTAGGCTTTGCCCTGCCCTGCACAATCAGCCACCCTGCAAATCACAGCTATAAATATTTTGGCTTGTTTGATAGCTGTAGCATTTCTGTGTCTTTCACCTTGAGCTTCCCCTCAACCATTATCTGTTGCTCCTTTGTGGCAGAGTTTTTGAGCTGATCTCCTCCTGTTAAGCTACACATGCTGTGAGCTCTGTGTAGACTTTTCCTCATGCTCTGGATTCCAAGCTGATCCATAACACATACCTGAAGGAGTAGTAGCAAAGGAGAGCAAGCTCCTGCCTTGGGCAACTCAGAGAAGATGCAAGCCATTTGCCTGAACCACCAGAGACAGCAGAGATGTCCATCTCTGACTGAAGAAGATGCACTGGATTGGGCAGCAGGGTAGACTGAAAAAGCAAATAGGGAAGGAAGGGGATAGGATGGGTAGTCAGGAGAAGGACAAGGGGAAACACAGCAGGGGAAGGCTGAAGCAAGAAAGGCAGTGGGGGAGAGGCAGGATGTCTAGGAAGGAAGAAGGTTTGAAATGAAGGAGTGGGATGACCATCAGTGGGCATGGCTTAGAGTCAAAAATGAAGTTTAGCTGAGGAGCCAATGTATATGGAAGAGTGGACATCATGTGGACAAAGGCAGTTGTGGATATGGATGGAAAATCAAGTTATTGATATACTTAGATTCCTGTCAGCCAAGTCCTAGCTATGGAAGCAGTTTTGGAGTTGCTATACAGTGGCCTTAGCAAGGGCAAAAAAAATTCATCTGCTTTTTACAATGGGGCTTGAGAAATCTCTGATATGATGTCTGGAGAGGACATATCTAACATGTGACTGGAGAGGATGAAACATTGTAACCTGGAGACTTCTTCTATCCATAACGTTTGGGAGAGTTGAGGATAGTTTGTGAGTAAACAGCAGCAGAAGGTGCCATTAGTATTTTTGGAGGAAGAAGGGTAGAAAGGGTGTGCAGAGAATATGGATGGATTGAAGGAAAAGCAAAGCTGGTACTGTTGTTCCTGGCCTCTTGGGCAACCATGTGCAAGTGCCCTAGACGAAGCTGGCTTTGCTGCAGGCTTTAGAGCTAATGCCATTTTAATTTCTGACATGTCACTAATGGAAAAAGATTTAACATGTATTTATTCAATGTCACTAAAAATACTCCAGCAGTTGTGGAGTAAGGAGGATAGGGCTGATTGATGGGGGAGGGTGGAGAGGACCTGCACTTTTGTAAAGACTGAAATGTGATGCTTACAAGTGGGATTTGGAAAGACTCTCTCCCAGTAACTGCTTAGTATCCTCTGCCATGAAAACCTGCTGTGAAGTGTCATGTCAAATCAGGGAGACTATAGGCAGAGACTGAGAGAGATCCTTTTCCTAAGAGCAGCCCAATGGATGGAAAGTAATTGCTCTGCTCTGGCATTGCCTGAACCTGTCAGGTTCTCACTAAAAACAAATACTCTTTCCCTGGTAATGAAAGAAAGGTTTAATCTCATTTCACTCCAGGTGAGTATGTTCAGTACAGGAGTCCCTTTGCCACTGTTAGTACTCATATGTTAGCCATGAGTGGTCTTCTGGCAGGTTTTAATCTATTTCACAAAGTTCTAGGAAGTGTGGGGCAGTAGGTCAGCTGAGAGAGCAGCTGGGTGAATCATTTTCTTCCCCCTTCTCCTACATGGTGCAAAGCAGGTCACTGGCTCCTCTCTTGTGCTTTTATCCCTTGTCCCTCCATGGGGAGGCTTGGATCTGCAGCAAGGGGTGGCAGAGGGCCTTCTTGCCCCCAAGCTGGATGCAGCCTTGGTGTACAGACTGTGCAGGCTGTAGAGCTCTGCCCCTACTTCCACACTGTGTGACCTGCAAGGTAGGCAATACACCACAGCTCCCTGCCCTCCCTTGGCAAACCTGCCCTGCCTTCTGCCAAAATAACAGAGAGGATTTAGGCTTCCTGGGCCAGGGGTGACCATGATGTCCTGACTCCTCCAACCCAAATGGGCTTTTGGTCAGTAAATCATGAAACAATAGGAGGCTTTTTTGCTCACAGTATTCAGCTCTGTCCCTATGCTTGCTAGAGATGGGCTCATACAAAATGCTGAGATTCTAGCCTCCATGAGCACCAAGGGAATTCAGATCCAGATTAGACAGTGCTTGGATGCTTTGGTGATTGGCACCTTAGAAATTACATAGATAGACAGAGCATTGTGGAAATAGATGGGACTTTGCAGCTTTGGCTCTTCTCTGCTAGTTATAATTATTTAAGATGATGTTTCACATCACATTCAAGCTCCTGTGCAGATAGCAGCGGCAGAGAACAAGAGATCTCTGCCACCTAGGAGAGGATTATGTGGATATGACAATGTTCAAACCCACTGGGCTCTGCCACGCTGCATTATTTAAGCCCAGTAACCAAATTTAGTAACCAGCCCCTGAGGCGCTGAGAGAAAAACAGCTTCCAGAGCTCCTTCTCTGCAGTCCTGTCGGCTTCCTCCCTTAAAGGAGCCATCGGCTTTTCTCTTCCTCCCTCAGCCCCACCAGCCAGGCCTGACCTCCCACATTGTTCCCACAGGAGCAATGGAGTCCCTTGCACAGGTGTAACACATGACCCAGGTACAAGCTGTCACACACAGTGTGAAGCCTTGGGAGCCCAGTGCAGCGGTACCTGCATGGCAAAAATGAGCCATCCCAGCTCCAGGCCTTCAGGATGCAGGGCACAGAGGTTTCATCTGTGCAGTGAGGTGTGAGCTCAGGTATAGACACGACAACCCTAAAGTCAGTGCACAGCCTGTCTGGACCACTGGCTGCTTCCTAGTTGTAGTTCTGTATCAGATATCTATGTGTACTCAGGCTCCTAGTGCTCCCTACTCTGCCCAGAACTGGCTGTCACCTTTTCAGGAGCTTTGCAGCTCCATCTAAATCTGTGCATAAACATTCCTGCTGGTAAAGTGTATGGACAGAAGCAATTCTGGACATAAAAACAGGCTCAGACTTGTGCTTGGGTGAAGATCTCTCCTTGCCTCCCTTGCCTACCAAGTGCTGCAGATGATGGGAAGAGGTGAGCTCTAACTCTCACCAGCTCTAGCCCCCCTTCAACAGCAGAGCTTTGTCACTGCTCCATAATGTCACAATGCCAAACAATGGCACTCATTAACCAATTTTCAGAAGGACTAAAGCCAAGGGAGACTGGGAGGCTTGGGCAGACCCTCTGCCAGCATCTCGGACTGTAGGTCATCTGTCTTGTGTTCAGTGAGCAGGTGTTCTGCCACAGCAGGCCCTTGACTGCCCAATTAGATGGGAGTGCCCCAGTCCATGTAAGTGGCCAAGCTCTCTGGAGCAATCTGTGGGAAGGAGAGGTTGAACAGAGTAAATATTTAACCAGTGCTGTGTCAAATGCAAATACATGTCCACTGTGGTGTTTGTCATCACAGGGCCCTGATCTTGTATGTACATTTGAGGCAACGCAGGTTAACTCCCCACTGATTCTGGCAGAGCTGGCTTGAGAGATGCAGAATTTACCTTGGCATGTGAAGAGGTCATTTCAGTAAAACCCAAGCTCAGCCTCAGGGAACCATGAAATAGTGTTGAGACCTGCTGGTACTGTAGGTGACTCCCGCCACCATGGCTATTAACTGCAAGGCGTATCCTCTCCACCGCAGCAATCGGACGCCACCGCCTCTTAAAACTGTCTGCTGCCTCTTAGATCCCTCCCTGGCCTTCTGCCCAGAGCCCCAGAGGCAGAGTCGGAGACTGGTGTTTACAAACAGTCTTTTAAACCGTGTGTGGAATGAGAAAAAGGAGCAAGCCCAGCTGAACAGCCCTGGGAGGAGCAGATCTCATCAGAGCTCGCACGGAATGTCTTCCTGAGCCACCTTTCTTGACCTAGATGAGCTCTGAGCTGCAAGGACAGGGAACAATGGCAGAAGTAAGGGGGCTCTCCAGGCAGTCAGGGCTCCTGCCAGATCCATCTCCCATGAGCTGGGCCTCTAGGGTTGCTACCATGCCAGGGAGCATACAGCAGTGCTGATCATAAAGACCAGCTCTGCAAGGAAAGAAAGATTTTGGGGTTGTATGGGTGGTATCAGCTAGTCCCCAGGGCATGGAATCTCTGCCATCTTGTGCCATTCCCAGACGCCGAACTGTGGGTATTCAGGATTGTTTGGGCTTTTTAATTTCTGTGTTGTTGTTGTTGTTGTTTATGCAATTCTCAGCCTGACCAAACTTGAAAATGGGTTATTTATCACATACCTCGAATGCCGTGATACATATGGCCTATTGCACCAGTGCCCCTAAGCTGCCCCTACCCCACAGCCATTTTATCTGTAAACCACAAGCTCTTTCCCGGTATTCCTATTGTTCAAGTGACCACCAGAGCCTATACCAGCACTGGCCTCTGGTGGATGGTCCCGGCAAGCAGGCGACACCCGATATAAACTGAATTCTCCCTCTGTGAGCCTCTGTGACCAGTCAGCTCTTCCCTCCACCGCAGAGACCCCCAACAAGATGCTGCGAGTCTGTGCCAGCAAGGATACTGGCTGTCATGTGGGCATCGGTCCTTGGAGAGCTGTCCTCATCCAGCACAGGACACCAGACGCCTGTCAGCTGCTGGCTGGCTCCTGCTGTGCAGTGCTGGGTGTGACACCCGAGAGCAGGGTCATTTTCTGTAAAGACAATTTATTCGAGTCCTTTTTGAGGTCCTTTTTCTCCCCCTCTCGAGGGGGAAACTCTCCAGCACTGCTGTTGTGGGAGAAGTTATTCTGCCAGAACTTTTAAAACAGTTGCCCATGGGGACACAGTATGCTGGAAAAACAGTCATTTAATTCTGGTGTGATCACTTCAATTCTCGAGCCTGGCTCTTTCCCTCCCTTCCATCCACTGGAAATTAGCTTGCTCGATTCAGTTGCAAGCTCTTTGCAGGCAAGGATGAGAGGGCCGCGGTGTGGCCTGCGATAGGACAGCTGCCCGGTGCTCCTCGCTGCTTCAAACCAGCGGCAAAGCGTGCAAAGCCAGCGTGTGGCCTGCTCTTGGGAAGGGATGTGACTCCCCAGCCTTTTCTGCAAACCCACATGGAAACCCAACCATGAAAATAAAAATAACAGTTCTGGTGAGAGCACAACAAAGACTTTCAGTGGCTGTGACTAACATTAAACCACTTGGCAAAGGGCTTCTCACACTCAATCTCACTCTCACTCTCACTCTCACTCTCACTCTCACTCTCACTCTCACTCTCACTCTCACTCTCACTGCCTTTCCTACTCTCCGGGAACCTCAGAAAGGGCATAACTGGAATCCCTGTCTGGGAAAGAGGAGGACAAAGAACACGTAGATGCCCAGCCTGGGATTTCCTACAGCTATTGCTTATACCAGGCAGACAAGAGCCACGTGCAGCAGCTGCAAAAGCAACTCACAGGAAGGGAAAGGCGTGAGATTGTTTGTGTGAAATGTATACATCAGGACTGGCTGAGGGCAGACCAGACCTCTGTTTCCCTGGAAGTAGAAGCAAGGCCTGGGGTTTTGCCAGCAGCCTGCTGCCACCCGGCCTGCTCTTACGCTAGCAGGATTCGTCTGCAGCAGCAAACATCCAGTCAGAGTCTGCAGCAGCAAACATCCAGTCAGAGGAGATTTTCAGGATGGGTTGCTTGGCAGGGAGGGAAGGGGCGAGTGGGTATAGAAGAGGATAAACCTGTAATGTTCCTTAATTGCGGTACAGAAGCAGCCTCAGATTTCCTCCTAGGGCTCAAACTTACCTTGGCAGAGCTCTTATCAGTGCTCAGCCACGCTCGCACACTGGGGAAGAGCCACCGCTGCCTGGTGCACCAGGCCCTTCCTGGGACTGCAGGCTCCATTCTTTCTCTGCCCCAGACTGACGCAGTTACAGCCTTCCTCAGGGCTGAGGCGATGGCAGCTGAAAGCCACAGCAGACACGTGGATGCAGCAGAACCAGACAGACAGAAGTTGCGCTTTGGCACAGGCCGGATGAGGTGGTTGCTGGTGGGGGAAACTCCTGGGGGTTAGAAATCTGCTGATTGCCTTTACACAGAAGCAGGCTCAGGAGAAAAAACCCTTGTTGAGTAATTGAGCTCTGTCCTGTCTCCTCTGTGCCACAAAGCACGTGCCACTGGTGTACAACCCTTCTCATTAGATGGCTACACCGGCTGTGGCCCATCATTAGCTGCTGAGCAGCAGCCTTCCTTCCCAGTCCCAGCTGGGTATCCTCTCTACAACACTAAGTTCCCTGAGAAGGAGGGAACAGGGGAATAGCACTCTTAAAGCAGTCTGCCCTGTAAACCATGACCTCAATATTGTTTGCACTGAAGTCCAAAAGCAGGAAGAAGATCATCCTTTTCATATTTTTTGTGGGCAGTCAATAACTAACCTCTGGGACCTGGCTGCTTACAAGACAGACAATTTCTAAAAGACAGCAATAAAGAGGACGTGGGTGCAGGGGGAGGAGGAAGGCGGGGAGGGGGAGAGGAGGGATACGTATGTCACAGCTTACCTCAGAGCCAGAATTAGAAGCTGGGTAAAAAAATAAAATCACAGCAGGAAATAATGTGTGGCTTAAAATAGCAACATCAAATGGGAGCGAGAATGGGGAGTGGGTGGCATTTGAGGTTGCTGCTCTGTTCCTCCCTCAATGGCAGGGTGATTAATATGTCTACGCTACTTGTATTTATGTAACAAAGGGCACTAAAGGCCAAAGCTGCATTTTCACCACCACTGCAGGGGAGTCTGAATCTTTTCTTCCCCCCATAGCATTAAATGGGAGGATCTGCACTTGTGCTTCCTGCCTCAGAAACCAAAAAAACAATCTTAAAAAAATTCATGCTTCAGCACTGCACACACAGTTACATTTCCACAGCTTGGCATGGTGGCACAGAGACCTTTAAGGCTTTGAAAGCATTCCTGCTGTCTTTCATGGCTCCCCACAGAAAAAGCCTGTTCCCAGAGAACACCTGTAAACGTGTTTGGGTTGTCTCTGGCTGGAGGCTGCGCTGTAATAGCAGGCAAGGTACCGCTACATGTTACTACACATTTTCATGCTCCTTCTCTGTATTTGCAGTGAATCATAGATCTCTGAGATGGGTCATGCAGTCCATTTCCTTGCCAGCACAGGATTGTTCCCAGCCATGTACTTAAAACCCTCACGTTTCTCTTGGGAGACAGTGATTCAGACTGATCACTCTTTTCTCTTCATGCTTTGTATCCTGAGAACTGCATTAAAGACTTGAAAGCACCCATGTGTTTTGATAAGAAAGGGATGTTGTTCTTGGGTGCATCAAGAACTGTTCAACCCACCACATCACTGTTCGCTGATGAGTGGCTGCCGGATGTATCACACTTGTTTTTTAGACTCCTCTGGACTAATAAGCAGAGCAGGCCTGCACTGAACTTGCAGTGAAAAGTAGGAAAGCATCCCAAGGGGTGCAGGAGGCTTGTGTTTCAGCTGGCCACACTCAGCACCTCCCACTCATCTGAAAGGCCGTGTGCTGTCAGAGTTCCCCCTTCTCTGGGGTGTCTGGTCCCCTCAGAGAGCAAAGGCAAGAGCAAAGACCTTCCTTCATCTCCACACACACATAAGCCTCCCCCCGCTCCAGTCACTACGATCAAAATGCCTGCTTTCAAGTATCTGTACATGCAAATAGCTTAAGACCAAGCTTGTAGTGTGATAAAAACCTGCTGCACGGACCTGATCCTGATATTCCCTGACATCAGCAAATATCTTTGACATAAGCTGGGCCATGCTGCTGTCAGAGGAAGGAGAATCTGGCCCAGATCTAATGCAAATCTTCCCACAGGCAAGCAGAGCAGCACGATTTGTTTAAACATGGCATGCTGGTGGCTGCAGACAGAGATCACTCCCAGCAACTCCATCAACATGCATAATATCCTGCTAGTTAAATCCAGCCGTGGTAAATATCTCCACCATGTTATCCCTCCAAACAAATATAGTACCTGTATGGAAGAAATTCCTCAGAATGTTTCCTGTCTGGAGCTGAAGCTTGCCAGGGACTGAATTTCCTGTGAGGCTACAGTTGGGAATGCAAAGCAAAGAAGAAAATGAGATGATACATATTTGGACCTGCTTTACAAAGATCCTCCTAAGCAAGCACATTTCCTCCCCACACTCCCCCCAATTTATATAAAAATGAAGCACTTTGATTTTCGAATATTGGCTAGGTTATTTTTCATTAGGCATTCTTATTTTTACCCCACTGCCTCCCTCTCTACCCATTTTTTTCCAGCTGCAATTCTGTGACTTACACATCCTGAAAATGAAAGAGGTTGTTTTTGCCAATAGCAAAGTGCTATGCATCCTTTCAACCATCTGGAAATGGATTTTTTATTCTTCCCCTCTCCCAACCACACACACACATGCACACACACACTGAGTCTTTGTCTCTTGGAATCATTTCCCGCACCAAAGCTGATGGCCATGAAAAGAATTCAATAAAAAAGTTCCACAGGCATTAAGAGGCTGAGACAGAATAAACAGGGTGACTTCCCGGGCACTTGTTCTCATCCAAACTGCCACCTCATGAGGAAGTGATGAATGCAATGGAGCATATGGTTCAGTTGTTAGAGATTAGGAGAGGTAGTTTAAGGCTCTTGCGGTTTTGTCCTGGTTCTGCTACAAACCTCCTTTGTCACTAAGAGCAAGTTGCTTACCTGCTTAGCGCCTCAGCCCCTCCTAGCTGAAAATAGGGACACACTTTCTAACTCTATGTGATGATCAATGCATTCGTGTTTGTAACATGAGCTGATCTCCAGAGTTGAAAGAAGTAATCTAAAGTGAAAATTGCCATGATAACTCTGTGCTGAGCCTAATAGAGTCAAGCAGGACACTCTGGGAGCCAGAGACTAGACTTGATCATCCCTTGCCCGGAGGCAAATGTTAAGTGAGCTATGTCACTGTGCTATCCAGATGACTGCAGGTCTGCAGGAGGAAGCAACGAAGAGCCAGAGCCACACTGACTGGTACAAACATGCTTATAGTGTCCAGCTGAGAATGAGTAACAGCTGCTTGCTCATCATCCTGATTTCTGTCACTACTAGTGTTTCTGAATGCTGAAGTGTCCCAATGCTGTGACTCAGGGCTGTGAGTCATGGGCTGTATGTCTCCACCGCATGGAATCACTCACTTGCTCTCTGATGAGATTGCAGAAATCACAGATCATCTTGGGTCTCTTAGAGTGGTAAGTCTTAAAAATATAGACAGATATTTACAAACATATCCAGAACAAAGTCATTCTGTCTCACATACTGTCTACAGGGGATTTATAGTACAGCTCAATTTCATACACATCCCACCCAATAAATCTAGGAAAAGTATAAGTCTTTTTTTCCTTCTGTGGACATTTAATTCCTATATCCCAAAAGCTCTAGCAGATCTGGGCTAAACAGGATGCAGTACAGGTAGTACTCAACCTTTTGCTTCCCCTGCTTTTGTAAGTCACATTTTTAGACCTGAAATGCTGACATTGTGGCAACACAATGCTTTTTGGCATTGTATCTGCCTGTATAAGCTCTCCAGCTTATTCCTGGTAAGGGAGCTTTGATCTAATGACGTTCTCCTAACCTCAGTGCTAGGCACTAGTTGCATGCAGGGCTGCAGTGGGAGCCCTCTGAGTTGGCTGTGAGAAACTCTCTGAGTTGGCTGTCAAGACCTCAGAGAAGACACCAGAAACTCCCGAGGTGTCATCAGACCTGTGGTGACCACATACAGTGCAGTGGACAACTTTGTCATCTACAGACTGCAACAGCAACCAGCTGCACGTTCAGGAGCTCACCTCCAGTTTCTATAAATTCTCTGTTGATACAGGTGCAGCTGAAATGGCCACCACTTCCTCTTGACATGAGGGAGCAGGGGCTCACCTCAGCACTGACCTCACCGGCTGGGAACCTCCTGCGCTGTCCACCCGTACAACACCTAATCAGTGAAGCGGAGTCCCCACACTGACAAGAGTGGGATTGCTGATACTCCTCTAGTGGCAGCACAGTTTGTGTTGGCAAAAGAGTGTTTCTGTTGGCATATGCCTCTTCCCAGAATTGATTCAGTCATGCCTGTTTTTGCAAAAATCTCTGCAGCAAGGTGTTTTACTGGTGTAAAGATGTGTAAAGAATCGCTCTATCTGCTCACAGCCAGTCTGAGTCCTTCCCACGAAAGTAGGTAAAAGACTGTGTTGGCAATCTCCCCAAGTGGGCTTCTGTGTGCTGGGACAGGGTGAGTGCACTTATATGTCTGAACTAATGCAGACAACTGCCAAGATCCATACTAGGAAAGCGAACACAATACTCTGAGCACAGGGACTCCCAAGTGATAGGAAGTGACTTCAGCACACCAATTCCTCTATTCCCGTAACTCTCTGTGGGTTTGCCAACAATCCTTATCATCCTTGCTGAGAAAGGAGAGCTTTGCTAACTGATTACATCCTCGTTTCCTTACTGTGGTCAGTCAGTTGCTGCATGCCAGAAACAGCTGGTACGATTGATAGATAAGCACACGTCTCAATGGATCTGTCTGCTCTAACCACATCCATCCCTGTGGCTACGAGACAGGCAGTTCTAAAAAGGAGTGAAACAACACAGAGCAGTTTTGTTACCAGTACTGGTTTTCTAGAAACACTAATGCAGGGAATATCGACTTTTCCCGTATTTCCTACAAAATACTGCAGGTCTCCATGAAGAAAGCCAGGATGGTCCCAGCCCTCCCTATCAGTCCCCCAAAGCAGTACATCCCACAGCCCAACAACCCCTGCAGATAAAGCAGTTCAACTGCTGGACCAAGAAGGTGCAGGCCTCAAGACCCCGAGTTACCAGGACCCCCAAGATACCACCTCTAAGCAAGGCTCCATGTCCTGCGCTGACATGGGGTTGGGTCTAACAACCGTCTAGTCTGAGACTAGCCAAGAAATGTGCAAGAAATGTGGGCTCTTCGAGGACAAGCATGAATGCATTTGGAACTTTACCCCACTTTGATTAAAGCTCTCTGCACCTTGAGTTCAGCATTTTTGGACAGCCTGAAGGCATTCTTCAAATGCAATTGCACAGTTAAGTAATAAAATGCCTCAGGATCACCTCTACTCCAAGCACATTGCCCTCTTTTAAGCAGCACACCATGACAAAAGTCATCTCAGGCCAAATTTCTCTTCAGTTTGAGTCACAGGAGTGTCATCAGAGATGGAGTTAGCTCAGTTTTTTTAGTGAGTAGAAGATGGCCAATTTTATTTTGGTTTTTGTCTTTTTTTTTTTTCTGTTCTAGTTCCTGGAATCTGGTTTGTAGAAGTGGCCCTTCCCTTGCTGTGAGCTCATGCTTTGAGGTGGGCAGGAGCATTCAAACAGCATCTTCTTTGACCTTTCTGGTACTTGAGATGCTTGTTGTTGCTTTTTTTGTAAGTTTCTGAGAAGCTCCCACAAGCCTCTGTGCCCCCCCATCTCCTGAACTGCATCTGCAGCATCCAACAACAGTCCCTCTGGAGGGCAGCGTGGCTCTCACAGTGACGACACCACACTCTTAATTTGTTCCAGCCTGTTTCACACTGACATTTTAGCACTGACGTCATCAGCTGCTGAAATTTCATTGCTGCTGCTAAGAATAACAGCCCTCCTCATCCCCCACCTTACACCAAATCATTATTTTAATACTGTAGGGATCTAGGCTTATCTTTTCTGACACAAATCAGGTTCTGGTGGTTAGAAGAAGTAGTAAGAGCAAAGCATTGCAGATGCTTTTATGTTCTGTCAGCCTAGGACAGAAAAAAAACCCCAACACGAAGATAAAAAAGTGTATTGCTAAGTTGTAAGAGTGCTATAAAAAATGAACAGGAAAAGTTCAGACTGATTTGTTTTGAAGCTTCTTTGTCAGACAGTCCTAGGCATTGTGAATTGCTTGAATAGCCTGGGCTACAGTCTGCCCCAGAAGTCCCTCACAATGGCCCTTCCAAATTCTCCAAGGCTTTGTACCTTGAATATTTGCTTATACTGGTGCAGTGTGGGCATAAAGTACTGCCAAATCAGAATTTCCCATTGACTTTGGGGCCTGAACCAAATCCCGTCGATTTCTGTGGGAGGATTTCTATTAACTTGAATGGGCATTGAATCAAACCTAAATTGGCAGTGCTCTGCACCCATTTGGCACAGTTTAGTTCTCTGCATAAGGTAGAGAATCAGGTCCAAAGACACTGAGAAATGCTTTAATTAGGAGCATTATTGAGGAGAGCAAGCTTTTCCATCATTAAGCTGATAAACTGAATTTGTTCTATACTTTTAGTAGCAAAGGGTCAGATTTTCAAAGACACTTGGTCTAAAGATGAAGATGAATGCTTACAGGATTTCCAAGAAATGTTTTAAGGCAAATCAGATGCTGAGAAGCCTTTCAAATCAGCAGGTCTCTTCACTTATTTACACGCTTTCAGAAATCCTAGGAGCTACCAATTGGCCTTTCTTGTACGCTTATAAATCTAATCAGAAGTTATCAGATGACCATTACCTGCAGCTGGCAGCCAGGTCCATTCAGCAGTTCCTGGTCAGGCCTGGGCCCTCACAGGCACAGGGAGCAGCAGCTGCAGTAACTGCACCAAGTGTTGCCTATAGGTACCTGCCCCCGATCCCCCCCCATTCCTCACAGAAGGAGAATGGCACCTCTGTCAGGCGCAGCAAGTCATCCACAGCCCCTTCTGGGCAGGGGTGACAAAGGCCACTAAAAACCAGACACACAGAGGTCCTGGAAATGCTATTTTCAATTTCTGCTGGGGAAGTCAGTGGCTAGCACAGCTTCCGCTCCAGAAGCAGACCTGAACCTAGACAGACCAGCATCCGGTCAAGGAGAAAATTCTCACAACTGCTTTGTTACTGCTTCCCCATCAACTCCGAGGTCCAGCATCATTTCCTATGTTGCTTCTGACCCTCTCGGGCACCTTCCTCTACTGCTTGATCTTTAGCAACTGCTGCCTCCATTATCTCTGCATCTCCCTTTACTGCAGAATAAGGGAAGTTTTAGGAGCTTCTGATGGATCCTTTAGTTCCTCAGCTGGAGTTATTTTGTCTGGCTATTATTTTTAATTTGGACTTGAGTGCTTGGCATAGTCTTTTTCTGGAAAGTACAGGGAGATTGATCATAAGCCATGAGAGACAGACATCCGTGCTTAAAAATGCTGGAGGCTGCATGAGAGAGGAGATGAGAGCAGCACTGTCACACTAAGAAGCCTTCCCATGAAGTGCTGCAGGGAAAAGGTTGATGCTGGAGAGGAAAGCAAAGAGAAAGTGAAAGTGGTGTCGAAGCCCAGCCTTGAACACAAAGCACAGAAGCTAGGAATGTCTGCTCCGACCCCTGGCAGCCATTCTTGTTCGGCCTGAATCGGTCAGAAAGGTCACATGCCGATGGGCTGACAGGAGCAGATCTCTGAGCTGATGTGCCTCTTCCGGCAGACGTCAGGATGGGCTTGGCTGGAAGCCCGAGGGATGGCTCGGACACCTGATTTCCTCAACCCCCGTGCTAACCTCTTCCTCTCTTCCTCCCCATGACTAATTTCCCTCCACCTCCTCCCATGCACACCCCCAGATCCTCACCCCGTGCATTTTTATGCACAAAAGACACTTGTTAAATTACGCCACCTGCTACTGGGATAAGTAACAGGTAAAGAGATAGGAATGTACTGAGGAACGTGACTCCTACAAACCAAGGAAACAAAGAAAAATTTCTGCCCTGCATTGGCAGGCACAGAAGCAGCTCTCAAACCATCTCCTTCTGATAAGAGCCCTGCTTCTGGGTTGGGGTGCTCTTAAAAAAACCCATTTAAGTTGCTAAAGAAGTTGCTCACTACAAACAGTAAGGCCTCAAATATGCTCATGTCTGTCTGGGGAGTCAGCAGGCCACGTCATACCTGAGCTGGTTCAGCTCCAAGAGGGTAAGCCATGACTTGAAGCCATGCACGGAAAGTAAAGCTGTGCCCAGCAGCATTCCTGGGTGTGAGTGGGAACGGTGCTGCCCCACCATATACTTTTTGCTTTCTTTTGCTGACATCTACAAAACTGCTCCCAGCTGCAGGCTGTGGCTCTGGTTCTGTTCTGTACCACTTTTACTGTGATGCTGCTCCACCGAGTACCAGTTTTGAGTCTGAACTTCCCCAGGGCAAGCAAGAGGGGGAATGGGCCTACGGGCTTTTTTGTTGCTTACACCAGAAAGAATTATCTAATTAAAAATCACTGGAAACCACATGCATTTGCAGAAATGGCTCTGCTTCAGAGGAATCTCTCGAGGCAAATAAGTGAGTAATTCTTCAAGGGTTTATGAAAATAGCCTCTATAGTTACACTCGCTGGGATAAAATTACAAGTGTTTTCAATCCTCATACTTCGAGGCATAAGTTGATCCTCAGCTGGGGGCCAGGGAGGAATTTCCTCCCAGAGGATATTATTGTTCTGAGATGTATCTCATGGGAGATTCACATCCTCCAGAGTATCTGGCATTAGCCACTGGAGGGGGAAAAAAAAAAAAAAAAAGATACTGCTCAAACTGAGCCCGTGCCCTGGTCTCCTCGCATCACACCTCGGGGCCCGGGCCGCCCCCGTTGTTGCACAAGCTGCCCCGTCCGATGTTGTAAGGGTCCCCGGAGCTCCGGGAAAGGCGCGGGGCGGCCCCGCTCCTTCTGGGAAGCGCCGTGACTCACCCGCCATCCCGGGCCCTTCCCGGAGCGCCTCCCGCCCCGCCCCCTCAGCGTCAGCCAATCAGCGCCTCTTTATTTGCATGAGTGCCCGGGTGCCTCTGGGATAGCGGCGGGGTCTCTCCAGCCGCCCCCTCCCGCCGCCGCCGAGCTCTCTGGTCCGTGCGGACGTGTTCCTGCTGGGAAAGGGCGGGGGGCCCATTCCTAGGCACAGCACCACTCACCCTTACCTAGGGGCTAAAGAGACATGGGAATTGATATACGGTGTTAAGTTACGCCAGGAAATTGCCCGGATGACCCTCAGTGGTCTGGGGTGCAGGCTTCAAACCTGTAGCTGTCTAGCGACAGAGTGGTTCAATTCCACCTTTCGGGCGGGGCGCGAGAGACAGCGATCCCGCTGTGCGAATGCCTTTTGTCCCGAGACACGGCCGGCATTGCCCAGCCCGACCATCCCCGGGAGCAAAAGGCAGCGCCCGCCGCGCTATCCCGAAGTGTCACGGCACAAGGAGCATTCACTCTTCTTCCACCTTATTCCCGCGGCACTGGACTGCTGAAATGGCAGTGTGCCAAGCACAGCCGAAGGACAATTCGGGTTTTAATTGGATTTTTCTACTAAGCAGATCTTTGTTAAACTGTGTCACATGTCCTACAAGAACAGAAAAGAAGTAAATAACAGAAGTCATTCTCTAGATCTGCTCCATATTGACGATAACCCATCTCCCACCCACGCTGCAACAAAGATGCTTCACTTCAGCAGTAAGCACGGGTGCTAATAATGTCACCCAGCCCCATGAAAAATAAAGGTTAGCGTCAAGCTAAAAAACATATTCTTCAAGCAGAAGGCGTTTATTTTGTGATATCCTGTTGCAACAACTCTCCAGTCGATGATTTGTGGAGCCTCTAGCTAGGACGAGACCCCAACCACCCCCACCGCAGGGGTCAGCGAGGATTAGAGGGGCATTTTCACATTATCTCCTGGTCTCACAAGCAGGAAGGGTGATTCTGCCTAGTGAATTACAGAATACTGAGTGAATTATCAGATCTCCAGTGTTCCTGGTTGCTTTTTGAGGGGTGCAGTGCCATCCGGAGTTAAGTAGGTAAGCACCCCTGAGGATCTAAACCGGAATGACTGTGCTTCCTTTACATGGAATGAGTCACTCCAGCTGAAGACCTGGGAGGAGAAGGGAAGGGCACTGGGAGCCCTGAGACCATTCCTGATGGCTGCTACTGCCTCGAGCCTGCAGACCCCTGAGCTGGTTGGAGAGGAGCAGCCTTGATGCTAGCAAGGCATGTTGCTCCAGGAATACACTGTCCCATTACGGGAAATCTAGGGGGAAAAGCCCCTCTGAAGCTCCCACAGTGTGTGCCAACTTCTCTGCGGCCTTGCAGATGTGCGTGCACAGCTGGGAGCGCCCGGAGTCCCAGATGGCCATCTATGTGCTCCACACCACTCTGCCTGCCAGCCAGCCTGCTCTGCCCATAATGAACTTTCTATGTGGAATTTCTCTGCGGCCTCAGAAATTGGTATCTGCGCTGCAGTTTGGCTGGGGGGGTTGTTTTGGGGGTGAGGGGGAGAGTTGGAAAGGCCTTTGCCCAGTAGTGGGCAGCTGAGAATGTTAGTGCTCTGTGTCAGTTACCAAGCAGAACATAATACGGCTCTTTCATGTGGTGTTTATAACTGAACATGCTGTTTTGTGTCAGCCTGATTTTTTTTCCTTCCAAGAAGTAGTTTTGGATTAAATTATGACAATTACATTCTTATATTCACACACACACACACCCCCTCCAGCCCCCACCCTTGCCCTGCATGCACACAAACAAATGGGAATTATGTTTTCTAAGCGCGATTTGAACTATACAGCCTGGGATCTGTGCCTGGCATTGAGTTCACTTTTTTTTCCTCCAGAACAAAAAGGCCACATCTACTCTGTACTCTTTCATTGCTTTAGGAAAAAGTAGGATGGTCAGATTGCTGGTGTGGGTGATTTATCCCTCATGGAGCTGATAGGCATGAGACTTCCAGGCATGAGAGAGGAGGCTGGGGAGCCTGTTGTGGTAAGCAGTGCAGGGACCTAGCTTTGTGAAATCCCCTGTGACTCCCTACTCTGAGCTGCTTACACACTCCCAGTCTGGCTCCTGTACCTGGGCAGTGCCTTGTCTGGTGGGTTATGCAGGCACATGGCAGGAATCGATCCTGTCTTTTTTGGGCTGAGCCCTGCAGGGCTGCACCTCTAGCACGTGGCTGCACACAGGGAAACACGGGTGTTCATTAGGACAAGAGACATGGCAAGGCTGCTCTTGCAGCCTTTAGCTGACACAGTGGGTGGGACAAGGCCTTAGGAAACAGGGCACCCTGTATTTCAGTGCTGTTTTTTAAACACTGGTTGGAGGAGAACACCAGTGTGGAGGCCTGTGTAGATGATCTGTCCGGAGGAGGGACATTTTGTACAATGCCATCCATATCTCATCTGAGTCAGCTTTGTTTGGAGTCACTATTAGTCAGGCAAAGCTTCCAGTGTTTGAACCTGAATGTCACTTTCTTCCCTGACAAAGGGCCAAATTGAGAGGAGCCAAAGGCCTCACCACTGGTTAGAAGGCAATCCAGGGGTTACTAAGAGCCAAATTGCACGAGAGCCTGGCTCCTTAGTCAAACGTAATCTGCCTCCTGTTGTTTTCCCCATGGAGTCACAGCACGGTGAGGAGGATGTGCTGGTGACAGATGGCTGACTCGACTTGCTAAGCGTACGGGTGACTGGGCTGTGACTCAGCAGGTGTTTGGTTACAAGAGACTGGGACCATGTGCTTTTGCACTGGTAACAGTGGTCCTAGCTGGATCTCCTCCTGGGAGGATCAGGCATGGGCTGTCATGTGAAGCCTGTGCCTGCTGTCTTCCACGGGAGGAAAGCAGGCACACATGGCCTATCAGAACAGAAAGTCAGGCTCCTAAATTACTGTTTACATTTGCAATGGATAATGTCTGAGTGTGTATAAATATATGACCTGCCAGTGGTGCTTAGATGTCCTACTGGCCTTCAGAAAGGAAACATCCTGGCCTAGAAAAATTACCACCTTGCTTGGAGGGAGTAGGACTCGGAATTGCAGTTGAGTCACTAGAGGGGGACAAAGACCTAGCCTGGGTATGCATCCATCTACCACTTTCCCCAACTGCAGCTGTGGGAGACACCTTGGAGAGGCAGCTGCAGAGATGGCCCCGGTCTTTCTCAGATTTGAAGGTGCCCAACTGCAGGGAGAGTTTTACGGAGGCTGAGCATGCAGGTGGGGACCAGCAACGCTTTGTGGAAATGAAGCCACTCCTTTTCCCTCAGAAGGATGACGGCACATGTACGTGCATGAGTAGGTCAGCAGCCTTTATGTTGGCTCTTCCAGCATTTCTCCCTACCTAGAACCAGTTGGTCCACAGATGGCCCGGGCCTTCAAAGGCTAAATTCCAGGCATTGCACAGCACAAAACAGTGTCACCTGGGCAGAGGACACAGACAATCATGTATGGTTATAGGAAAATGCCATTTTTCTCCTTTCTCCTCTTTTATGAATGGAGGAGAGCTGAATTCTCAGGTCTGGATAGGTGCCAGGTGTTATTGGTGTCTCTGTGAGTTAAAGACGTCATGAAAATGTTGGAGGACTCGACCAGAGTGTAGCTGTGTGCATCCCACACGCGTACAGAGAGCCCAAGTGGCCGTGGCAAACAACAGAGCACTGCTTGCAAGTGACATATTGACCTGAAGTGCTTAAAAGCTACTCCACACACTGTCCTGGGGAAATGGAGACCGTAATGACTCACACGAATGGATCGTGATGCGCAGCCCTCAGCCCAGCCAGGCTATGTGTGGAACCAAGCCACTCCCGTTTTCTCCCCTCCAGCATACTTCCCTGACCAAATCCAGGACTGAGCCATTTGGCTCTGACTGGAGCTGGTCAGAACATGTTTTTCTTTTCTTCTCTTTTCCCCTCCTTCACCCTTTGGAAAATGTTGACATTTCAGCAAAGGGCTGAAAACCCAAACCCTGAATATTTTCCATTGGAAAACGCTGGGGGAAAGGGAGAGGAATAATCCCCAAACTGCCAACAATCAAATCCCGTTTGCTTTTAAGGCTTTTGGGTTTATGCAAGGGAGGCATATTTGGAGGTCAGTGAACACTTTTTATGAAAATATCTGTTCTCTCAAAACCAAATTTTTCACTAGAAGTGTTCCAACTGGCATCATTTTCACTGGTGATGGTTTGGACACACTCTACATCTAATTTTGGAAAGGACCTGAAGAGAACTTAATTCATTTCATTGGAATATAAGGCACAAATGACACTCCCACAGCACAACTGATACTGGGTAATTGTACTCTTAGTATCATCAGACTATACCCTGATGTTCTTTCTTTATTAAGAGTGCTGTTCACACGAACATCTCAAGCAAGTTTGGAACCTTGTCTCTGGAAACACCATGCTCCCACAGCTCCAGCTGACTTGCATCAGACCTCAGAGCACATTCCTGAAGGAAACCTACCTTTCACAAGGTCACATCAAAGGCTGCAAAGGAAGCAATGTGCACTGAAAGGCGTGTTACCTGTAACTATCCCTTGAGTAACTGATAGCACAGAACACTTACAAAGCATTTTGTTCTGGTGTCTTTGACTGATTTACATTCCTGTCTGAATTGTAATGTAGACCTGAAACATGTTTCATCTTGGTTTTGCATATTATTCTGCTTTCCTGTAAGTTAAAAATAAAAAAGAAAAGGGACAATGTTAGCATAACAGAACACACATATTTGTAGGAGATGAATTATGCCCTAAAACTTTCACTAAATGTGGCTAATAGCAGGTTAGAGTTTATAAAAGGAAGGATCTTAAAATGGGTATACACTGGTCATAAATAAATTGAGGCTGCAGACTTGCAGAAACTTTCAAAACAACAACAGAGTGAAGTTCAGAATAACCTCCAAAGAAAAGCAATGGGAATAAAAAGCTCAACTGTTTGAAGACAGGTCTTTATCAGTTGTGGGATATCATGACAGCAAAGGAATAGATTCGATCACACAGACAACCCTTTTAATTTGCCGTGCCACTTACCCCATTATTTTCCACACTGAAGCTTCCCAGTTACTATTTACATTCTCTCTGGTATGATTTAGCAATTGCACTGCTGCACTTCATTCTGATTTAGTACAGCTCACTGTCCCCTGTCACTCCCAGTTTTTTCTGAACTAACCACCTGTGTTTGAATTCAGTCAGCACCAAAGAAGGAGCATATTTGACTTCATCAAATCCCTGGTTTTTATTCTTTTCAGTGTAGGAACATGTCATTGTAATCGTTAAAGCTCATAAAGCAGTGGGTTAGAAAGATAATGATGCAAAATCTCAGTTTTGGACCTCACCTTTGTTGGTTGAGGGCAACTAAATTGCATGTTGATAAAAAGAACAGGCACTGAATGTCTCTGACAACTTAGTGGCAAGACATATAGAGCTCCCACGGACCTGCACTGGTGCTGTACATGCTTTGTCATAATTTTTCAACATAAGTAAGCAATTTTTCGCTTACAGAACCTTACTCTTGAATTAATAAAGTCAAAAGATCAAGAGTTTTAGCCCCTGACCTTGGAAACACAACAGCATGCAAGATGCCATGGTAGAAACCTGAGGAAGTGCCATCTGGAGCTGCAGAGCTGTAACTAGCCATTGGAAAGCCGTACACACATAGCTGAGCTGTAGCTATGAGCCGTCCTTGCTCCCATCAGTACTACAGAGGCAGATGCAGAAACAAGGAGATCCCAAATAAGAAGATAAAGAGTCAAATGAATCATCCTGTCACTGTGTGAAATGTAATGACTGGGAGAGCAAACAGATTAAGCCAGGGCTTATGACTGTTAACATTCACAGAAACATGTTCCACAAATTCAGCTTTCAGAGAAAAATTGGATTCTACTTTCCTTCTGGTAATTTAAAGAGGCAACAATCTGTTCATGTGACCTTCAGATTGGGCTGGTACAGGGACTGAATCCTACAATAAAAACTGAAGAATGGCCCTTTGGGGCAGAGTAATGGTCCTCCCCACCCAGCACTCTGCTCCCAACTAGGGCAAGGTCCAGGGAGCACACACACACCTGGACATTTCCCTCTCCCTGCTGTTTTCTCAGGATTCACCTTTGCTGGATTGGGATGTTAGATTATACACTTCGCCTGTTCCTTTTAGTGTCATTTTATGGACCTGTTGCCTGAAAATTTGTCTAAACCAATTTTGAGCCCACTGATGCTCTCTGCCTCTGCAGCCTTCCAGGCCAGCAGCTTCCAGAAGTTCTCTACCTAATGTGATGTAATTCTTAAACTTGTTTTAAACTCATCTCCTACTGGTTTCATTGAGTGCTCCCTGTTCTGCTGTTGATGGATTTGGCTACTAATGGCTTTGCGTTCTTCTCAGCCACCTGAGCCACAATCCAGTCCTTAGCCACCAGAAAAATAGGGAAGCATTGCAATACTGGTTGCTCAGCTCACTTCGGTCCCTGACATTTGCTGACCTGCCCAGAGTGGTTTCGTGCCTGGAGCACTCTGGCTGTTACTAAACTCAGGGGAGAAAAATGATGGCAAAACAAATGGAGTGCAACTTCCTCCCAGGGCTGTGCTCCCCCCCGCAGCTGTTCACCGGTGACGCAATGGGTCCCCTTTGCGGTTAAGAGCTGGATGCTGATGGCCCCGTCCTTATCCTGGGGCTCTGCAGTTCCGGGCCCAGCAGGGGGCTGCAAAGCAGCAAGCAGGATTTCGGGGAGGGTAGGCTGGCAGCCCTGGCGGGGGTGTCCGGGGCATCTTCCAAAGTGGCTTTAATTAATGAGCACATGTGCAGCGAGGAGAGTTACAGCATCCCACTCAAATTGTTGACTTGGAGCCGCTTCTGGAGACAGCCGTATTCTGCTCATTAGGAAAGAGCTTTTTTGCAATGCCCTTGGATTGGACAGCTCTTGGATTGCACCACGAGATCAAGTCCACGTACGGGCTGCCTGCCTTTCGGCTGCCAGCTCCAAGAGGGTTGTTTTTCTTGTCTTCTCATTCTCAAGGAGTGCTCAGCCAGATGGCCTGTTTTCGAATGCACTGTGCGTTGGTTGGATGTGTGTTTGGAGAGTCTGCCAGCTTCATGAGAAGGAAGAAAGAGCAAAAGAAAGGGAAAAAAGCACCATTTGGTATCTATCTCTGGGACCCAGCCAGAGTTGAGGCTCTGTTTGAAGAAGGGGGGAGTCTTAAGAAGGAAACTCTAGACAAAATTGAAAGCTGGAAAAACTTTCAAGCTTGACAGACTGGGAGACTGAAGCTCTGTACAACATCCATCCACTACCTGGCTCCATTGCAAACGTGTAGCAGACTTCCTCAAAAACAACAGTAAGAGCAAGCACAAGCACCAAGTGTCTGTCTCTGCTCTCCCAGTGTACCTCACCTGTGGGCTGGGATGTGGAGAGGTGACCCAGCCAGCTGCCCAACAAGGCTGGGTAATTCTGCCTGTGCATTTTGGGATTTTGCTCTCAGTTCACCAAAACCAGAAATTACAGCATGCAGCCTGGGCACATCAGCTCAGGAAGAGGAGCTGCAATGGAGTAGCACGAAATACCCATCAACATGGCCCAACTCTTGAAGAAGCTAGCCTTAATTAGTAAATTAAGCCAGGCCAATGTCATTTTCTTGCACCCCCTGATGTTCGTTTCCCAGAAACACCTTCTATTGATTTGGTGCAGCAAATAAATACAGGCCAAACCAGAGCAATGGCTTTTTCCAGCACTCATTGACAAATAATTTGAACCTGACGAGAAAAATCTGTTGTTGAAGGAAAGGGGGAAGTTTTGAAGTTTGGGTGGATTGTGCTTGGCTTTGTTTTCTTAACTAGATGTCATGTTGTGGTAACCACATATTGTTCCAAGCAGCAGGAGGAGGTCTTGTTGAGCAGAGCTGGAGAAAGCCACATTTGTAGCCATCCCCGCTGGCTGACACGCCACTGTGTCTTGCAAGCAGGCTTGTCTGCTCACTTACTGAAACCATGGCACAAAGAACATGGTTGCAGGAGCACGCGTGTCTGTGCAGGTGGGTGCGGTAACTGCAAACCCCACTTCTCCGCTGATAGCACCAAATTATTTTCATTGAAGTGATCAGAGTTCATGGGTCCTGGGTGAGCAGTGTGTCCCTGGCAACACTGGCTGGGCTCTGTGTTGCAGACATTCTGCCGACAGCCGGGGCAGTCACTCCTGCTGTGAGACACATCTCGGGCCAAGCCTGCTGGTGCCTACAGCCCCTGTGGCTTCTCAGGAGTTCCTGGCTGTCACTGCTCCAGGTACACAACACTGACTTCACAGCAGGTGCAAGGCCCCACCACGTAAAGAGCAGGACCTTTCCCCGCACACAGGGGAACATCCTCAGCTACTGGCAAAATAATGTCTCTGACCTAGAGGTGCAGATGCCATCCTGGAAGGGAAGAAGGTTTAGCTGGTTCAAGACAGGGATTGCACGACACAAATACATCCTTGCATGGGTAGGAAGGCTGCACAAAGAGATTGCCTTCCTTCCTACTTCAATAGGACCTAGTTTTGGTAAATAACCCTGGCATAAAAAACCAGGCTGAGGTACCTACATTCACAGTTAAGATCGTTACAAGAGAATGAATTTTCTGTGCCAGAAAACAAGGTGCAAAAGTCTAACAGTAAATTCAGCCATTCTCTCCAGGGCTTTAGAGGGCTCATTACACTACTCAGGCAACTGCCTGATTGTCACCAATGCTGTCATGGAGCTGATAAAGGAAGGATTTCTGTCTTTAATTACACAGAAAATTCAGGGGTCTAGGAGTCACAGGATTTGGCTTCTCCACAGTTAGGCTAGTTAGGCTAGTTACTGCACCTCTTGGCAAATGGAAATAATGATTACACAACATTCACATGAGTACTATTGGGAGAAGGTAGCTCCCAAGCAAAGGTCATTGCTGCACTTAGGGTGGGAGATCAGCCAGAAAAAACATCCAGCCATCCGCTCACCCAAGCTGCACTGGCTGTGTCAGACACAAAGAGCAGCCTCTGCATTTTTCACATATGGTAGTTTTCCCCTGCTTTATATCATTGCTCTTGTGCTGCCTGACCTGTGGACATGTGCATCTCCAGCACACTGCCCAACATGGCATGAGTTGACAGGCCAGGCTGAAAAAACAATTCCCTGTAAGTTATCTGGCCTAAGGTACAATTACATACCTAGCATTGTCCAAGGAGGGGAAGCTAGAAGAATTGCCCAAACATGGGATTTTGGAAATTTGTCTACTAGATAGAGAGATGAGGCCTGCCATTTGGCACCAGTCCTGGCTGCTCCACCACCACCCTTTGTGTACAACTTTTTTAGCCACTCCGTACCTGGATGGGAGATCTCCAACAGAGGAACCAGATGTTCCGAAAGTCATCTCTCCAGCTAGGGATAGGTCAGTATGCACCTCAGCATGGCATAAGTAACATTGCACTGTCCATTAACAAGAGTTTTGAGTGTGGCTGCATTCGAGTTCAGCAGCACCCACTGAGGTACTGCAGAGGATGGCTCAAATTTTTCATCTGAGCAGCTCATTTAGGCAACATCCTTCTTCAATAGCTCAAGGTTTTCACAGGGAGTGAACTCCCCAACCCAGTTAAAAAATGGCCACATTTCGCCTTCCTCCATGCATGGCCTCACTCTGGACCCAGAAGCTCTCAGAGCAAATTCTTAACTTCATTAAGAAAATCATGTTTCTAGCAAGAAGAGATGATGATGAGCACACACAGCTTCCACTTCCCAGCTGTGGGGGAAAACTCCCTGTGCTACAATTCCAAACAACAGGAGATGAGATGATGGGCGCAGGACAGAGCTGAACATCAGTAGCAAGGATGTGATGACTGAAGCTGGAGATCTGGTTTAAAGCCTAGATATACACAGAGTGGACAGTGCCTGAGATCCATGCTGCTTATGCTGACAAGCCTACACAGGCTTGGAGTACATAGAGTACATGGAGTACATGGAGTCAATCCTGGTCTCATAGAGTGTCTCACTCACATCCATTCTCTCAGTCCATGAGCTTCCCATGGTTTTAGCAGTGGTCCATATCTTCTGTAGACCATATGTTTGACATTACTGGGGAATGCAGAGGTTAAAAAGATTGGAACTGCTTTTGAAGTTACGGGAAAGAAAAACTTTAGAGAATAACTTACGGTTAGAAGGATCTCATCATTCAAATGCAGAGACCCATTTGACTCATAGCTGGAGTTGGATATAAGGACAAGGATGGTTGCTTTAAAAATTCCCAGTCAAAGGTGAAACAGAAAACCATAAAGTGAAAGACAACAGAGCACATGTTTAAGAAGTGGAATTCTAAGACACAAATTCAATTCACTACCATGCTGACTGACTTTTAAACTATGACTACGCAGTCATTCATAAGCCTGTTTTCAAAAAGGGCCTGCACATGCACACACATACAGGTAAATATAATACATGCAGCTCTTGGCAGGCATTTTACCATGACCTTAGCAAGGCTTGAGGCTGTCTACCACAACAGTCTTGTATTCCAGTTTGGATGTTATGATCTGGGTGGGCAGACTAACAGACAGTAAAAACTGATTTAGATGGTCAGACTTGGAGAGGACCAAATATATGTCATGCCCTACCTGGAGGCTGGTAACAAGCTGGGTACTGTAGGGGTCTGTCCTGGGGCCTGTCCTGTTTAAACATCTTTAGCAGTTGTCTGGATGAGACGATGGAGTGCTTGCTCATCAAGTCTGGAGATAACATCAAAGTATTAGAGGGCAGTTGATATGCTGGAGTGCAGAGCTGCCATTCAGAGGGCCCTGGACAGGCTGGAGGAATGGGCTGAGAGGGACCTTATGAAATTCAACAAGGATAAATGCAAAATCCTGCACTTGGGAAGGAAGAGCCCCTGCAACAGTACAGGCTAGGACTGACGGGGAGAGGAGCAGCTCTCCCGAAAAGGATCTGGGTATCCAGGCAGAGAGCAAGCTGCGCGTGAGCCAGGAGTGTGCCTTGGTAGCAAAGAAGCCAAAGGCTGAACAGCTTCCCTAGGTACTCAGATAGCACTGGAGTACCAAACCCAGTTTTGGATCCCCAATGCGAGAAAAACATGGACACACTGGAGCAAGTTCAGCAGACACCACCAAGAGGTTTAAGGGCAAGAGCCCTCTGAGAAGAAGCTGAGGGAACTGGACTTGTTTGGCCTCAGAAGAGATAGCTTTGAAGCAGACAACCAGCAGCCTGACAGCTTCTACAAGGAAGTTATCAACAAGCTGGAGCCAGGCTTTTCACCATAGGGCATGGTGGAAGGATGAGAGACAATAGACCTTAACTAAAATGGAAGATGTTTAGGCTGGCTTTAAGAAAAGGCATTTTCACCATGAGAATACCCAAATACTGCCCAAAGAGGTTGTGCAGCCACCATCCTGGAAGGCTTTCAGTACCCAACTGTCGCAAGGCCTGAGCAACCTATCCTCATCCTTTGTTTGACCTTCTCCTTCTTTGAACCAGAGGTTAATCTAAAGACCTCCCAAAGTCCCTTCCAGCCTGAGCAAGCTGAGTATTTGTAAGGTTTTGTAAGGTATTTGGGAGCCTGAGCATTATCCATTTAAGGAGCAGACACAATACTATGTGAGCTGATTGGCCAATCACTCTGCAAGGAGAAACTACTCAAACAAAAGCCACAGTGAATTTGCAAACTACTCAAACAAAAGTCACAGAATTTGCAAAAAGCTTTGTTTGCATAAAACAATTGACTGAAAATTTTAGACTAACAAGTAGTTGAGCAAAAGTCTGTCTGTCTGTTCTTCACAGCCTGAGAAGAAATGCAATTGCAGTGAATTTATGACCCACTTAAACACCAGTTTTCCTTAATGCCCAGTAACCAGTTAGGAGATTGAAAACTCTGTTTTCTCTGTGAGGGCTGTCTTCTATATATGAAAAAGAATGAGAATGCCAAATACCAAAGCAGCTAGAAATATTTCTTAGATTATTACTATGGCATCTTCCAACAGAAAACTCAGATTGCTTCGCTGCTGTTAATTAATTAAGCCTAGAAACACTTATGCCAGGAAGTTTGATATCACCACCCCTTCTTACAGATGGGGGGAAAACAAGATATAACATTCATTCAGGGCTACTCAGTGAATGAGAGGCAGAACCAGAAATAAAACCTGGGAATCCGTGCTCAGAGTCTCCTCTTATAATCTCTAAACAAAGCTTCTTTCCTGTAAAATTCCATCTAAGCTCTTCATAGAATAATTAGAGCCAATTTATTTCTTCACTCGTTAACAATGAAATCTGACAGGCTTTGTACTCAGGATGCTGAAGCTCAGTTAGGGGAGCAAGGCTCTTCTCCATGAGGGGAGGCCTGGAATGTCAGTCTTTAGGTGGCTTAGTAGGGGCACAGTTCCAGCTGCCAGGTACTTGAACTCCTGCCCAAATCCCTGTGACAAAGCTTGAGGGAAGAGCTGGAATGTAAATGTGATCTACCATAAATGTTAGGGAAGGACTAGACAAATAGCAGCTGTTTTTGCAATGATAAAACTTTGCCCTCAGTGGCACTTAAGAAGTATGAAAGAACATTTACCTGCCTTGGTATTAGGTAGGTTTCTCCTTTCTTTTGGTTTCATTTGCCTGCTTTTCAAGTGAACAGACTGAAAAAGCTCTGAGACACAGAGAGATTCATGGCAGTACTTCAGATGTGCCCCTCAGTTCTACCTTCTTATGTTCCATCAGATCTGGAGGACACAAAGTTCCTCAGGGCTTACAGCTCACTTGCAGCTCACTAGCAGTGACTTGCACTACCTTGAGATGTGCAGCAACGTCATGAGTCATGGACTCCTCCACCTCCCCTACCCAGGGCAAATGGCTCACCATCCGCTCTGTCATCACTCCCAAGGATTCCTCAGAGGTCCAAAAACTGGCACATGAAGAGCTACAAAAGTGCTGACCATCCAATATTTTGAAACTCTGACAGTTGCTCAGCACCTCTTACAGGCCACTACATTTGAAGCTGGAGCATCTCATAATAGGGGGTACGTATAAACATGTGCCCTACTTGCTCAGCATCCCATGAAGGCTCTGGTAGAGGAGGGCAGACTCAAGATTTCCACATTAAAAAGCCTGAACTTTTTCTGCTTTGAAATATTTTCCTTCTCCAAAGTAAAACAAGAAAGACTATTCTCACAGAGCTTCACGGGAAATTCTGCAGGCCCTCTGCCTTGCTCTCTTCAGCTTTTGGCAAAGTAGAGTTGAGGACACTGATCATAAAGTCCAGAAAACAGACGAGGTGAGGGAGGGACCATCTTTTACAAGAAGTCCTTGTGGAGTGTGGAAGCTCATCTTCTCTGTTTCTTCAGTGTCATCTGCCCCGTATCTCCCAAGGCTCCAAGCTCAGGTCTAGTAGGTGACATGTTTGAATTGATTCTGATCATCTAGAAATAGTTTGCTGTTTGCCATCCCCTTGTTCCAAATGAAGATTTGTGGCCACACTTGGTTAACAAATTGCTTCTCCTTTGGCCCCAGATGTCTGCTATGGGCCTTCCCTTTGCCTGTTGGGCATTTTCAGTCACCAGCACAGTGGGCATCATCTCCTGCCGTGGAAAATATTGACAGAAAAGCCCATTGTCTTAACATCTGGGGACAAATTACCCAGACTCCCTCAGTCCAGCATTACCTTGGTGACCTGTGGAGCAGAAGTTCATACACACCTTTTCGTACAGGGATGATAAGGTTCCAGCCAAGGTCTGGAGAGTATGAGGAGCGTGAAAACAGGGAACAGAGAGAAAGAAAGAACAGGGAAGAGCACTTATGTCTATTAAACCAAAACTAAAAGGTCTGGGGAACAAAGGAGGTTGGCTTTGGCTTTGGCTCAAGATCAAAGCCTGAAAGTGGCTGTGGCTTTCTGATCTAGCTGAAAGTAGCAGAGGCTTTTTTTCTTATGATACTGATGGCACTGAGAGCTGCTTGCAAGAGTCCAAAACCTCAGGAATAGAGACACAAGGCTGTGAGCTTTCCCATCACCTGATTTTCATTTGGAGGGGACGAGGTTGGTGGGATTTGAGTATCATGTCGCAGGGAAGAGAGCTGAGGCTGCAGTGCCTCAGTGGCTTCAGGGAGACCGAGAGCAAACAACCACAATTGCCTATCTGTTTGGAGCAGGGTCAGGGGAGGCTGCAGGATGTGGAAGGGGCTACTTCTTCACCAAGCTGTGTGTTCAGTGGAAACATGAGCTGGCAAGAAAGGAAAGTTCAGCTGAAGCCTAGAACATGAAATTGAATAAGTGGCTTTCTAACAAAAAGCTAAAGGGGAAATTCCACAGTTTGCTTCACTGCAGCAAATGATGGCAAGCCAAGGAAAAGGGAACCAGGTTAATTTGAAATCAAGAGGGACTTAATACCCTGCTGAGCTAAAATTTGTGTCTTTGTTACACAGATACAGTTTTCTTGTGGGCATTTACCTTTTTCAAATGTGGATGAGAATGGCTGAGGACACTCTGAGGACAGCCTTCTACAGGGTTGAAACTTTGCCCAGAAGTCACATCAGCCTTCTGTTTGTTCACAAATAACCCAGCATGTCAGTCACTTACCACAGAGCCTGGCAATTAAGACAAATCACTGGGACTGAGGGGTTAAAAAGCACTAGATACAGTAACTAGCATCAGTTGAAGCAGACATTTGAGCATCTTGGGGTGACACACATCCCCTCCTTTAAGGAGGTCCACAGTTCAGGAGTACAGTTGATGTATAATAATATCTCTCTCAGAATTTCTTGCATGCCAAAAGATTCTGGCAATCTGCTGGGAACAAGGAAAAGAGCTGAGCTAACCCAAGAGGAGCTGGTTTTTATGTCCCTTTCCATCCTGAGACATGGGAACATTTTTACAAGTTAGCACGTTGGGGTCTCCCCGTGGCACAGCTGGGATCAGTGGCAGATGGCACAGGGGCTTGTCCAGAAGAAGGACTAACAACACATGAAAATGCTTTCCATGGCCCATGGAGCTGTAGGAAAAGAGACCTCTGCAGCTGTCCACATTAACAACTCACAAATAATATAACTAACCAGTAGGAAGGTTACTGTAAATTCATCAGGCAAATATTATTCAACCATCTGAAGAACGTTTTGACTAATGCAAAGGTTATTTGTGAATAATTCCAGAAGGATGATAACACATTGGAAAAAGTACAGAGAAGTGATACTGGGCTCATTAAGAAACTAGAAAGCAGGCCTTAGAGTGAAAGACTCCAGGAGCTCAATCTGCTCAAACAGAGGTGATGTGAAGGGTTGACTTGACCACAATCTCTTGGTGATGACATAAAACCAGAGGTTTGATAACTGAAACTGGATGAATTCTGACTAGAAAAAAGCCCTGATATTTTAGAAGTGAGACTAATTAATCAGTTTACGTAAGGCTTCTGGTAGATTTCTCCATTCATTTGCAATATCTTAAAAAAAACCCAATTCCCCTGAAAGTTACTCTGTATTTCCAAGAAAAAGCAATTCAATGTGATACTGCAGCCTATGGTATGCAGGAGCTCAGACTAATGATATCACTGGCCCCTTCCTACTTTGCAATCTCTAAACCAACGAGCAAGTTACTCAAAACTGGCAGCAGAATTGTATGTGGACTCATTGCATCATTTAGGTTGGAAGAGACCTAAAGAAGGTAAGCTGCTGAACAGACAGATACACCATTTGTCAATGTTATTCAGCAGGCTCTAATTATGATGTTTGCAATGACTGAGGAGATCAATGGAAAGACTCCTCGTGACAACATCAACCTGAGTAAAGCACTATCTACAAGACACACCTTCACTCCCTTTGTTCTTCAAGGAGAAAAATCCTCTTTGCAGATGCCTTTTGCCCCTTGCCATACCTGTCTTCCTCTGCCTTCCACCAGTGAAAGGGACTTAGCACTAACTCAGACAGGATTTGTGAGGTTTAACTCACTAATGATTGCACAGTGCTTCGGGAGCCTCATTTGGGAGATTCAGTCTATTCCTGTGTGATCCCACTCACTTATTCTCTTAGACAAATGGGGGCAGGTACTTCCCTCCTTGTATCTCACAGCTACTGCAATAACGGCTTCAATAATAGATTTTGGCAGAGAATTTAAAAAAAATTAAGTGTCCTGACTTAAAAGGCTAGAACAAGGATTAGAAAAGGCTGCTTGATCTGGTAATTCACAGAGAGATGGAAAGTTCCTTCAGTGATGACTGTGTATCATTCGCTGAATAGAGTCACTGCCTGAAACATTCCCAGTTCCATGTAGCTAAAAAAAAGTAAAAATGCTGCTCTTCTTGTGACCAAATGTGAAGTCACTCTTTGGATCATGGGATAATGTCATAAGGGTTTGGTCTGACTCATTTTAAGAGAGAAGATTTTCGAATCAGTGAACAAGGCAGTTCAGCATGTCAGTTCAGTCTCCACCCTGTCAGTGGATTTCACATCTAAAATCATAACAAAAGCTGCTAGAAGGGAAACAGGCCCACTGCTCAGCTGCCTTTCTTTGTGTATCTACTTGAGGCCCATCTTGCAGAGAGCTCTTAGCCTCCAGACTAAACACTGCTTGGAGCTGAAATAAATATGAATGAACAATGGTTAGGATGCTCAAGTCAGCTGGTAGTGTGGTAATGTGGTCGTACTGGAAGAGAAGAGAGGGTGAAGAGACAGAAGTCCATCTGTATGCATTCCTTTGACAGGGGGTTTGCTTTGCTGGAGTATAATCACTTCTCTCCTTTGCAAAGGCCACCAACGTTTGTACACATGAGAAGATAAAACTGTCCTTATCTCAGAGCTGCAAAGAGGTACAAACAGGGAAGTGTAACTGTCCTTACCTCCGAGATGCCAAGAGGGACACAGTAAATGAACCACGTGAGACCACACAGGAGGACTGCCTGATGTAAGGCCCTTAACTGGAAGACCTAAACCTCAGTTCTCATGCCAGCCTACTGCTAATGGAAGAATATGATTTCACCTGCTCTCTGGAGTGGCACATTACCCTAGTTGACTACAGCAGTGGATGGGACTTTAAATATCTAAGGTTGGATGGTATCAGGTTAAGACCTCAGCCCAACCTCTTTATGCTTTGTTTTAGATAAAACTTCCTCCACGGAACTCAGTGAAATCAGTGGGAAACCTCTCAAGGATGCCAGTGAGCTCAGCAGAAAGCCATGCAGCTGAAGATCCAGGCCTTGGTGGTTTCAGCTTTGTTTTGGGAGTTTTAGGCTAGATTTTCAAAACAGTTCAGCTGCTGGTACCAAACAATTGCCAGGACTGTTTCAATCCTTGTGACTGGGAATGGGTGTCACGTCACGTGGGAGAGTCAGAGGCTGGGGAGGTGCAGCATTTCCCCAGTGACAACTCTGAGCCATGTATATGGGGCAATCATGCATGTTTCCAAAGGGACTGGAGTCCTGGGTGCAAATGCACTTGAAGATGGTCTCTATGTCCGTGCTGTCCCACTGTCTTGGATTTCTGGATAGCCACAGTTATACTGGAAAATTATTAACTTTTTCTGGAGAATCCCAGCCGCTCCAACCTAATTTCTGTTGATCAGTCAGTGAGTTACAGGCTCCTTCTGGAACAGAGACAACCTCACAGGAAGCAATGAACACAGCAGAGCAGGCAGCTACTCCATCCTCCCTTTTAACCAGAGACTGTAGCAGACTTATGGAAGGTTACACACCCTGACCATCCTGGACCACACTGCCAATTGCAAGTTGCTCCCTTTCTTGAGAAAAAAGTCAGAATCAAGCAAACGGCCTTTGCTCTTTGTTGTATTTCACACTATTTGACCCTTCTGCTCAGCACTTCTAAGAATGAGAAAATGAAGCCAAAATTGGCAACTGGTAGATCTCCTGAAAGGGTTAAATGATAAATTGCATCTGACTGAATGAACCCATGAGGCCTAAATCGATTCAGTCTCTCTAAATCTTGGGATTTCATTGGGAGGGGTATAGCTGCATGTGAATGAATGTAGTAGGGAGACATGAATGCCCCCTAAGTTTCTAAGTTTACACTCAAGCATTTACAGCAGCTGGAGATGTGAGATACAATTGTAGCTGAAGAATGGGCTGGGAGTCTTGTCAAGGTACCAGTTAGTCACTGGTCTCAGTGTGCTGCTCTCTGAAGACAATGTGGTGCTGGGTTCTGACCTCACAGGAAAAGAATGAAATAAACTCACCAAAAAACCCTACAGGGGATATTTTCTATAGGCAGAACTAGAAAAAAATATGGAAATTGTCCTTTTTTGGATGAAAGTCTGAAATCTGCAGACTTTTCTGTGTAAATTAATTGATTTTTTTTAATGTAACAAAAACCCCAACCCAGTGAAAACTGTTTACACTTTTCCTCATCTTTCCTTTCTCCTCTTCCACTTTTATCCATGCCATTACTGAAAAAGGATTGAGAGGAAAACAGACAATAATTCTGAAGAGAGTTAAACGTTCTTCAAGGGAAAATTTTTGAACAAAGGGCTGTGAGCACTTCCTCTTCTGGACATTTGACATGTTGAGCTCCTCTCTCCATAATTTCTGCGCTCTTCAGGGAAATTTGCCCCTGGGGTTAAGTGCTTCAATTATTAATCCAGGTATATAATCAGGGCTGAATGCAGCCACTAGGTGAAGCATGACTGCTCTCTCATCATATGAGTGGGAATATTCACAGAAAGTGTAGGAAAGGTGTGGCCTCTTCAAGTTCCTATGTAACTCAGCTCCTAATTAAATTCCCTAAATGTGAGCTGAACAGCAGGAGATCACCTGTGGGACAGGTAAGTTGGTGCAGAGGGGTTTCATTATTCCCACTTTCCAATTATTACTTCATGAAAAATACTCAGTTATAAAATGTCTGGAATAGATGCTGAGCTAGATATAGAAGCGAACTGTTTGCCAGTGTCAGATGCTTCCATACCATGCACGTCACCATGCCTTTCTCAGCTGGTGAGCAGTAGTTTGCAAAATCTGGGTGAGCATGGAGTGGTTTTACCAGACGTGAGTGAGATGCTATGGAAAAGCAGTCGTATGGTGTTTGAGGTTTGTCTTTGTAACTGGCTCCAGCAATCAAATACACCTCCTCCCAAGCTGTTGTTTCCTACTCTGTACATAAATCTTCCATCTACTTAGCTTGAATTTTGGGTTTTGCTATGAAAGACCTTCTAGATATGAGACGTGATTGCCTAGAGAAGGCAGGCAGATAAGCTCAGTTGTAGAGTTATATTTTTCAGTGTTAGCTTTCTGGGTTTGCCCTTTAAAGATATGACAGTTGTATATAAGTGGAAGTAATTTAGCCCTGGAGGGGTGAAATTCTTTTTTAAGCTCTTCATGTAATCTTAGTTTGTTATTGCAAAAAGATCTCTAACCAGGAGCAACTGGGTCCAATCTGATGCTGAATTAAAAATAACTAGAAATCCTGGGGCAGTCCTCTGCAGTGCCGGAGTGGTTGCCAGATGCAGTTGGCGTCAGATGTACGTCTAACTCAAGTGCATTTGCCTGTATTTCACCCACAGGTACTGCAGGCAGGAGGGCAGCTGGAGGGGTGTCCTGCTGGCTGTCCTGCAAGTCGAGGCTCACCAAGGCCATCCTATTGATGCAGAGGGTTCAATGAGGTGCCAGCCCACAACACTGGCAATTGTACAAATACAGAGTAGGAGACAGTTCCTGCCTAGAAGAGGTAAAAGGCTGCAACTGGCAGCAGAGAAGTGCAATGATTGCCTCTGGTTGTTCAGCAGCTCAGAAAACTCTTGGAATTGATTTGGCTTTGCAGACACTTTGAAAACAAATTTAATCCCATTCCAGTAAATTCTTCTGGTTTACTGCTAGCATGAAATGCCCTGACCACCATTTTACATGCAAGCACAAGATCACAACAGACAGTACTGGTTTATGTGAACTCTTCAACGGCAGCAATGGGATTTCAAAATGATGCAAGAGTATTTTTGTGCTGAGGAAGAGGTGAGATCTTCAGTTCTCCAGAACTAGGTCATCAGAAGCTAATGCAGGGCAGGGCTGGGAATATCAGTCCACCAGTCCTATCCCAGTAGGGACTGGGTCATGTGAGCAGGCAGAATATATGGACAGGAATTTATCTAAGGTCAGGTGCTATGGGCCATGTCTTCATCATATTTACATATCTGATTTTTAGGCAACTATGCCCCTTGGACACATACTGAGGTTAGACTAGACAGCAAGGCAACCTTCAAGATCTGGGCTAGAGTTATGGGATCAGTTACATTTAGAGAGCAACACCTAGTCTCTTACTGATCTACACAGTTGGGAAGAGCAGTTTTTCACTGTAATGGTGAGGTTAGAGTCCATGTTGTGAGAGTTGGGGAAAAAAGGAAGGTAAATAGTTTTTCTGATTCCTTTGTTTAGGATAACTTTTGGGGAAAACATGTGATTCAATCTAGCTTTGTTTTGTGGGCAGTTCAAGAATATCTTGGTCTATATAAGATGTGGAGAAATAGCTTGCTCTTTTTCAGACAAGGAATATTTCCAGAAACATAGCTTGAGCTACATTTACATTATTTGATCTAGTAGTTTGACATCACTGAAGCATATAACATGGGCTAAAAGGTGACTGAAGTGTACACATATCTTTACTGATCAACAAAACCCTTGCAACAGGCCATCTATGAATATTGTTACAGTCTTTATCTTCTTACCCTAGTGGACTGCCTCCCTTCTATAGGAGGGAGACTATTTCTTTATATTTGGGGATGACGGGGCAAGGCCAAATGGTCAGTGCTTATGAAACAGGAAGAGGAAAGACAGTCTCTTTGCAGGGATTGTGCAAAGGTCAAAGAACACACATTGTGCGTCATTAGGGCTTTCAAATTGCTTGTATGTTTTTAAGGAAAATGGGTGTAGGGAGACTACAGCAGAAGAAAAGGGTTTAGGGAACTAGCCAGAGACAGTTATGCAAGAGCCAAAGACTTGAAACAGATTTCTACATACATTCCTGCTGAACCTCATTTCTAGTGCTTGTTCCTTTATGATGATTCCTATGTTTTTAAGTATTCATCCCAGGTCTAGCTTGAACCTGAGCTAAGCAGACAGAAATGAATGGAACACTGCCCTGCTTAACTCTGTTTTTCTGCTATCCCATCAGGTGTGAACGAGTGACTGGCTTCAGAAGCACAAATGCGTGGAAAAAGGAGCGATGATGCATTCAGTGCTTGCAGCTATGAAGCCCTGGGGCCCTCTCAGCCCAATGTTCATACATCAAACATCCATCAAACCACAAGACACTGCAAATTTATGTCCCTCTCCTCCTTCCCAGCTCTCTGCCCTTCATAAAATCCACCAATATTCCTACTCGAAATTCCTCAGAGATACACAATTACCAGACATAGACAGACAGATAGACAGACAGACATCAGTTACTGAGGTACAGCTCATAAGTAACTCACTAAAGAGTCTGCTGGGATAAGGGAGGGAACTGCTGTGGGTGTATTGTTCCAGTCCCATCATTTCCCAAAACACGGAATGAAATAATAACTTGTTTGTAATACTGCATGATATCAAGGCAACGCTACATAGCTGCACTTGAGAAACAGCTTTGAACCCTGTGACCTTCCTTCAAGTGAGAAAGTCTTTAGGGAGGTCACGGGATGCAGAAAGCTGTATCTTTCTTCTGGTTCTCTAGATCCACTTGTACACTTGAACCACCTGTTTTCTTTTCCCTTACAGCTGATCACTCTGGCTTAAAGCTAAAGATATCCCCTCGCCAAGAAGCGAAGCAAGTGATACACTGATTCATTCCAGAGTAGATTTTTGACATAAAATGAACCAAGTCCAGGCACTTGATCCATTCTCCTCCAACAAGGTACAGGAGGAAAAAAATTCATTCCCTATCTGTGTCACACCATGTTTGCATTACATAACTATCCTCTCCCTTTGCCTTTACCTACCCTGCTTAAAAGTATCAGGTCTTGCAGGTTCACAGCTTCAATTTTGATACACTCTTTCTTTTCCCTAATACCACAGCGAAGTCCTTTGTGTTACACAGCAAACAATTGCACCTTCATTTGAAGGTGCACTAGGTACACTGCCTGACTGAATTCAATGTTTCTAAGCAATAGAGAGCATCTGCTGGCCAGTTAACCTCTTGTATTTTCTTCTTTTACAGTGTAGTAAAAATGAAAGCAACCCAAAATTTAGAAGGGGGGAAAAAAGAAGTACCAAAACAAATGAGAACTGATCCTGCTCTCCTGAGAGAAGATCTACTTTAGAGATGTAATCTAATGCACCTCCCATCTTGTCTTTCCCGTAGGCAGCTTCTTCCAAAGAAAGGAATAATATCTTCAGCATCAGTGCGGGTGTCTTATGTCTGGGGGACTAATCACTTCCAGGACTGAGCCCTGATGACTTAAGCTGCTCTGTGTACAAAACTCCACGCATGGAAGGCAAAAACATTGTTTTCTTGCCCCAAAAAGGGAAGAAGGTTTCAAGGCTTGCTAAAAACAACCTCTGATCAGCTGTACACATCTAGACACTGTTGTCTTTGGTGTCCCAGATGGTCCCAGCTGTTGGCATAAGCACTGACAATGACATGCATTTCTTTTGCACACAAGTCCTATGCAAGCCCAATTTTTCAGCTGCCTGCTGATGGGAAGTGAAATTCACACAGAGAAAAGCTGTCCTGGAGGCCCACAGGATCCCAAAGCTTGTGGAAAAAATTGGGAGGATTAGTTGTAGGATCACTTCCGGCTACTATCTAATTTTATCTGTGTGTCACTGATACCGAACGTCATTCTTTTTATTATGAGAACCCCTTGACAAACAGGGCTAAAAATAAAAAGCAAGAGCTCGGAGCTGGCACAAACTGTGCTACATGGACTCCAATTTGTATAGCAGGAACTATAATCACTCTGAGACGTGCCCAAGCCCTCGGGCATCCCACGGGATTTCAGTCACTTGTTTACAAGGTGTTTTGATTTGCAGCTGTTTGACTACTGTGGCATTTCAAGAGGGGGCGGTTTGAAAGGATGTTGTTACTTTGGATGCCGGGATTGGGAAATGGGTATTGAAAAATCACACAAGAAACAGGCGAGTGCTGTCTTTGTTCTTTCCCCCGTACATATGAATGACGTCGGTGCTGGGGAAAGGAGCTCCAGAACAGGTCCAGAGACCAGTGCTCTGGAAGGAATAAGCAGGGTACAGGTAAATCCCTGAAAACAGAGCTGTGCCCTAACCACACCAGAGTGCCCCACATCTGATCTAGGAGGACTAAATTCTGGAGGTAAGAAGGGAACCATCCAAACCCATTGCTTTTCCACCTTTTCTAACAAGATTACCAGCAAATAAATTGATACTGTGCCACGGACACACCTAACAACTAGGCTAAAGGCCATTACCAGCTCACTTCAAACAGACCAGCAGCTGAAATGGATTTAGTCACTGGCTCAAAGTGATTTAGCACTTCAGATGGCTCTTTCCATAATTCCCGCTCTCCTGACCTGAACAGTTCCTCTTTCAGAACTGCATTAAGCTAATGCCCACTTTCTTCTGGGCCCTATTGGGATAATGGATTCAGATATGCAGAAAGAATGTAAAAATCCATCTGTTATCTGGGATGAGCGATTTGCACAATAGTGCCCACGAGTGTTTGTTTAACACTGCGGACAGCAGAACACTGCTAAGTGGTAACACACTGAGAAAGGGAAAGCAAGAAGGGAGGAGAAACTAGCCTGGCTGTTTAAAAGCTATGTCCACCAATCTGTCTGCATTTTTTTGGCTTAGTTAGCTGTTTGCCTTTTTTTTGTGGGAAAGCAGGAAGGACACGTGGAGCTTTTCCCAGGCTTCAGTGTTATTCTCTTGTTTCCAGCACTGGATTTTGCATGCATTAATTACAGTAACTCACGTAGAAAATCTAGTGCCAAGAGGATATTTACCTTGCAAACTTTTCATCTGCTGCCCCCCTCTCCCCTTCTGTGACTTTTTTGAGAGATGACTGACTGGAGGCGCTGCGTGCACTTGAAGAAGCATCGCCCTCGCCAACCTCAGACACCAGCCCTTTGCCTGCTCAGCGTGTGCCAGAAACCTGGCTGCACATTCTTGGCAGGGAGCAGCCATCTCCTCACTTCCTGGAGGTGAAGGAGGGCTCAGCCTAGAATATAAAGCATAAAAAGGGAAGGAATCAGTTAGATTATACCATGACAAATTGTTATTTTTCTAGTGAGATAAAAACCCACCCTATGTTTGATTCTGAGTGACATTGATCAGTTTGGCACCAGAAACTTCTCTGCTGGAGTCATGAGTGACTTCTCTTTAAGCAAATACCAGAATTATCCAGGCTGGCATTACAGTTCATCACACTCCTTGCTTTCTTTAGGCAAAGTTGAAGGAAAAATCTGCATTTGCACTGCACATGCCATCGAAGATCTCAAAGAACATGACTTATCCCAGCCCACATGCCAAATCTGAATCGGAGCCAGGGTCAGAAATTCTCACGCTCTCTCCTTTCCTCCAGCCAGGATAACTTTTCCTCAAGGTCAGCAATGACTGTTGCCATCAGGGGCACACGACACTGTCAACACCTTGCCACACATACCAGTTTCAGACTCCCTGGGTTTTACTCATAGCTATTGAAAACTGTCTACAGAAGAGGCTGCTAAAAAGAAAGTTGAAGACTGTCGAAGTCTATTCTAATCCACAGTGTCTATATTTATGCAGCCCTTGTCACAGCAGAGCAGAGAAAATGTCACTGGAACAGTTTTCTTTTTGCCAACAGGCAAGAGGTTTAAAAAGAGGCAGTAACCTCTATTTGATGATATGTTTCTACAAATGTTTAGCTTGCTATTTCATTTAGAAATCATCTTTAATGTTGATTTATATTCCTGGCAGTAAAGTCAGGAGGTTGGCAATCCTATTCCTTTTCAGTCTGTGCTCTGACTGAGGCAATAACGCAGATCAAAGAGAAGGAGTCTTACAGCACTCACATTTTATCATCTTGAATGTTTTCAAGTTCTCACTCTGATATTCATGGGCAGATTATGTAACTACTAGATTTATTCTTCTGAAGGCCACATAGTAAAGACTGAAATGTTGTATCATTAAGAGGAAGGATTTGGAAATAATTGAATTAAATCAAGGAACAACATCTCAAGTAAACACTTGACACAAGCAGCAATGCTTTCCTGGAGATGTCGTTTTGTGCCAGTGTTTTATTGGGTCAGCCATTTGTTTTCATGCCATAGAATATAAAATTAACTGTATGTTATTATACATTCTAAGTCTTGTTTTTCATCTAAATATGTCAACACTGACATTTTTATTGCCTTAGTAATTGCTAAATATTCAAGGCTTTGAATTCCATCAATAACAGTTTACCTAACTGATGGAAGCAGAGTAAGCCACAGACCTTCTGTGAATTTTTTAGAGGATAATATATTACAGTTCATTATCTAAGGGGTCAGAGGAATATGCCTTGGTGCCTGTCTTGAGCCCTCCTGCCCATGGCTTTTGTACAGTATCTCATGAACACTGATAGGTTTAGTTGCCTAATGACTTGGGGACTTCGACACCATAGCAGCACCTCCTTTTTTAGAAAAAAGAAAGGCAGGCAGAGGTTAACAAATAATAGCATCATCAGGGTTGGAAAAGACCTTTAAGATTATCTAGTCCGTCAACCCAGCACTATCACTGTGACCCCTAAATCACTAAATCATCTTCCTGCACCAGATTCAGACACCTCTTAAACACCTCCAGGGATGGTGACTCCATCACCTCCCTGGGCAACCTATTCCAATGCCTAAAATGTGCTGAAGGGTGAGAGAGCAGATTGAGAGCAGCCCTGAGGAGAAGGACTTGGGGTTGTTGGTTGATGAGAAGCTCAATGTGACCCAGCCATGTGCAGGTTGGTTGGGGCTCTGAGCAACCTGGTCTAGTGGGAAGTGTCCCTGCCCAGGGTAGGGAGTTGGGATGAGATGATCTTTAAGGTCCTTTCCAACCCAAACCGCTGTATGATTCCATGCAGTGGGGCAGAACCCAGATGTGCTGCCAGCCAGGGGGCACAGGCTGGGGGGGCCATGGCTGGGCATGTGAGCCACTGCCAGACACATGGACAGGCTGCCGGCACATGCCTGCACAGGCCTGCATGGGGAGATCACAGAATCACAGAATTGTTAGGGTTGGAAGGGATCTCTGGAGATCATTTAGTCCAACCCTCCTGCCAAGGCAGGGTCACCTAGAGCAGATCGCTCAGGAACAGGTTCAGGTGGACTTTAAATGTCTCCAGGGAGGGAGGCTACACAACGTCCCTGGGCAGCCTGTTCCAGTGCTCTCACACCCTCAGTGTGAAGCAGTTCTTCCTCATGTTGAGGTGGAACTTCTTGTGTTTTAGTTTATAGCCACTGCACCTTGCCCTGTCGCTGCGCACCATCCTCTTGGCACCCGCCTTTGAGATATTTATATGCACTAGTGAGATCCCCTCTCAGTTTTCTCTTCTCTAGGAGATTAAACAGGCCCAGCTCCCTCAGCCTTTCCTGGTAAGAGAGATGCTCCAGTCCCTTCATTGCCCTCCTCTGGATACTGTCCAACAGCTCCATGTCTTTTCTGTACTGGGGAGCCCAGAACTGGACACAACACTCCACATGTGGCCTCACCAGGGCCGAGCGGAGGGGCACGACCACCTCCCTCGACCTGCTGGCCACAGGTTGCGCTGGATGCAGCCCAGGCTAGCGCTGGCTCTCCCGGCCGCCAGAACGGCCTCCCGGGTTTCCCAGGCCCGGCTCCCCGGCGCTCCCACGGGCACGGCAGCGNCCGGCCCTTCCCGGCCCTTCCCGGCCCTTCCCGGCCCTTGCCTTCCTTCGGCCGCGGGGCCTCCCCGTGTGCCTCGGAGGAAGCTCAGGGTGACCTAAACAAGACTTGCACAGATACATTATACATAAGCTTTTTTTTTTCTTTAATTTTAGTGGGGTTTTGCATTTGTGCTGCAGGTTTATGATTACTTTAAATTCAGTGACCTGACAGAAAAATAATTCAGCCTGTTTCTTGCTATGCTGTGGGTTAGATCAGCGAACCCAAAACCGGCCTCGTGGGAAGGTCGGGCTCGGCTGAGAAGGGCTCCCTGCTCTGCACCTGTGGCCATGCAAGCCCTTGTGGTCTTGGCACCGCAGCAGGAGCCGAAGCAGGAGTGGGTGGAAACAAGTCGGGGAGACTGGAACTGCAGTTTCCACCAGCAGTGTTGCGCACACCTGTCTTAACTTCACATTCACCCAGAGAATTCATACTCAGCACTGAAGTGAAAACTTACTGAGAACATCTGGAGGCTGCAGCAAGTGCAGCCTGTCATGCTGGGCACTGCATTTGCACAAGACACTTATAAGGGTGGTATGATGGCAGAAAGAGCAGGGAACTGACAGCACATGGAAGAATGAGTGGTGCTTTATCGTGACAGTAAATCTCTTCACACTATCTCTCTGGGGCTTCAGCAAAGTCAGGCAGTGAAAAACACTTAATCTTTATGTGTTGCATAAAAGGAAACAAGATTAAATGGTAACTGTTTCTTTTGTTTTTCTCTTCTTCATGCTGCAAAAAAACCCCAGTGGCCAAGAGCAAATCTAAGTAAGTGATGTCTTCCTCTCCAGTTTTTGATTACTGGTATGTTGTATCTTTGCAAAATGCTAAGCTTCTCTAGATTTTTTTAATATACCCGAGAGAATTGCAGTCCTTGAGTCTAGCTGCCTCCTCTCACCCATTCTGTGTGTGTGTCTTCTCACAGGTAAGTACAGAACGGTGGGAAACTCCCCCATGGGTTCTGAACTTGCAGCAAAGGCAGGTTTTGTCCTATGGGCTGTGGCACTGAGCTCAGCTGTAATCTCCAAAATGCCCTGCACAGGGGGAAGCACACCTCTGTGCTCTGTGATTAGAGGCTGTAAATTATCCATGCATTCTTCCTGTTGTTCACCTGTCATACCTTTTTAGCTGAGGAGAGTAAACTGAGGTACAGCGTGGGTCTTTGTTTGTGGCATGGACTTTGGGCAGGTGCTGTGAAGCTTTCCCTTAGCCAGAGTACAGAACACTTCCTTGGTTTAGCACATTCCTGTGTTTATATGTGAGGAGCAGACAGGGTGCAGTCAGTGCTCTGGGTATCTTAGTTTGCTCTGTAGTCCAGCTCAGAAGAGTTGTTAGTGGGCTCTGGAAGAATATCAGTCACAGTCCTCTGACGTGTAAAGAAAGCTGATGGTGTGTTAAGGGTTGGAAAGGAAGGAATATGTACTTTGAGCACACCAGTGCTCTTACAGTGTGGGCACAAGGAGACAAGATCATGTGGAGAAACTGACTTGGATCCAAAATGCTGTTTGTAAGAAAATTAGCTAGACAAATCCAAAAGGCTAAACTGGTACATGTATGTGAACACATTCCTGTCTTCCTATTCCCAGAAGTTGCAGTCTGTGTGAGTGTATTATATTTGGTACCCCACAGGCCCGGGATCTATGGCCTTTGGTACATTTTCTGTATTTTGGTTTTTTTAAGAATCTGCCCTGAGTAGAGCCAATGCCAACCACTTGCCACATTTGAGCAGATTCTTCTGTTACAGAATTTCTGCACAATTGTCAGGGTTTTCAATTAAGAAAGCACTTCCCAAGTATGTGCCTGACAGAGAGCAGTTTGACATCTCATTGTTCTTCTGTTATCTGTTCGTAAAAACAAACACAGCAAAGCAGGAGGTTTCTGCAAGGTGAAAAAGTACCTTTTTAAAATGGTGTTACTAATGTTAACGTAGGGATTTCTACCACACATTCCCTTTTATTTTTATTTTATTTTATTCTATTCTATTTTTTTTTATCCTGTTTGTTTCTTTCTCTGTTCTTTTACAGTCCCATACGCACTTCAGGAATATGTTCTTACATTATTTATCCTCCCCCACTCCCCTTGGGTTTTCTTCCTGTGCCCCAACAGCTTTCCAGTGTTGTTTCCTGCCTCTGCTCCTTGTTATGTTTCTTCACAGGGGAGTCGTTTTTTTGAACGAGGTGTTATTGTTTGGAATGTGCTTGGCCTCAAATGTGTGGTGCACAAGAATTTCAAGGCCTGGTCATACTGATGCCACTGATTGCCCCAGAAAGGGGAAAAATTGCACAGAGGCTTTGAGAAAGTGAGTGAGGTATAGGGAAAGGAGTCTTCGTGGTTACCGGTGCTTCACAGCACACCTGCAGTAGTGTACAGGAGAGGACAACAACCAGGGGTAATCCCAAGAATATGCTTGGTCAGTTGTCTGCAGGAATCCAGTGTCTTTCTCTTTGCTCTGAACTCAATAGTAAATTAGATTGCAAAGCTGAAAAGCTCTTCCTTGCAGAGCTTAAGGAAGTACACTGGTCAGAGCTGCACAAGTGAGGAAGAACAAGTTAATTTTGACAGACCATTTTGTGTTAGAAACATGAAAATACAGGAAAATGGAAAGTGAACTGAATGCCCACATGCAGAGATGTATCCATCTCTTCATTGAAATGGAAGAGAAAGACGTAATTTACAGACTGGTTAAAGGGTTTTACGTTTCTTTTGAAACTTCAGAAGATGTCCTCTGTCTGGGAAGTTGCGCGGGTCTTGGCATACTTCCAGACTGGGTGCTTGGAGCAGCTTCCTCAGTCTCCTGCTCCCGGGACACCACAGTTGCTGCCAGCTTGCCCCACAAACCAAGAGCCCTCCAGTGGGGAAGGGGGTTCCCGTGGCTGGGTTAACATCAAGCTCTGTATCTCTAGCAGGATGGATGGTGCCAAGGGGTTCTGCTTCTCCTTTTGCATGCCTTTTGTGCCAGCCTATCTGCTTAGCTTCCTCTCTGCATGAGGAAGTGATAGTCTGTGATACAGTGTTATCTACAGCCTGAACATCTTTAACGACCATCATCCTTCCTCTCTTGCCATTAGCTTTTGAGCCATAGTGACTCAATTGTATGCTGATTTTCCTCATTTCTTTTTTCTTTCTTGTTTTTATTCCTCCCACCTCACTCTTTTTTGGAGGAGCTACTTCTCTCTAGGCTTGTATCCTGTTGAGGAATTATTTACCTAAACTTGATGCTGGAGCTTATGGTTTAGTGTTTGTCTGTGCTAAAAGTTAAGCATACATAGTTTTGGTACTCCCATCACTGAAGTTGAAATGACGTGTCTTACATGATTGTGCCAAACTGTGTATGCTGAAAGCATGTCCACTGGCCAGTGCCCTGGCAGATGTGGGCCCTCGCTGAGTGCCTGCGCACTGACACAGAGCCATCCCTTGTGACTTTAGATACATTCTGGTGAGGATGAAAAGTGCTGCGGAGACAGGCTACTGTTTCAACATCAGGAGACTCCGACTGCAGGAAAAACTGGTCTTACTGAGATACGATCCCATCGGTAAGAGCTTGGGGAAGAATCAGCATGCTTTGTATAAGCTTCTCTGACTCTGTGGGGGAAAAGATTTGAATGCAACAGCCCATCTAAGCAGAATATGTCATAACATGTTTCATACTCAAATGACTGTACGGTTGCTGTTCTTCATGACATTCCAGTGGGAAGTAAATGTTACCCTCATTTTACAGATTGTGGCAGTGAAACTAAGTAATGACTTGCCTGACACATCAGAGACTTTGATGACAGCCATGCCACATGTCACTGGCGAAGTCAAGTACACAGGAGTTCTTTCATTCTGTTTCTTTGTGTGGTTTGCTAGACTGTGCTACCTCCAACAAGCAGGCACAAAGTATGCACCAACAGAAGTGTTCTGTTCAGCTGTAGACCAGAGCAGATGGGAGCTGTAGACCAGAAATTTTAACCATCTCTTACAAAATGGACTTTTTCTTCTAAAGAAATAGGCACAAATTCTTCTTGTTCCACAAATGATGTCACTCTCCAGATGACAGTTAGTGGATTCTTTTATGTTCCCCTGGTCCTTGCAGATATTCTCAGTTTAAGAATCTGATTTGTTGGACAGGTTATAGCACTTGCCAAACTGCCTTTTGCTCACCCAGCTTTTTGAAAGGTGGCTAAGGGTTCAGGATTCTGTGGTTAACATTAAAAATCTGAATTTAATGTTAAAAAGCTTAATTTGGGTAAACTCAGAATTTAGACCAAACCATGTTAGAAATAACATGGTGGAGTTAATGCAAAAAAGGCTTATTTAAAGTTACAGAATATAAGAAATTTATTAAGCTGCTCTAAGTATATAATGCATGGCCAGCAGTTACGTGATTCAAGCTTTTTTCTTTAAATTTTACATTCTTGTTAGAGGACTACCTTTTCATTCTCAGAGCTAACAGTACAGAAGCTTTGAGAGGCGAGAGAAACCACCAGAGAAGCAATATGCTGTCATCAAAGGTGACAGAGATCGTGGCTTTCCTTTTGAATTCCACACAGAAGGGGAATTTGAGATCTCTGGGATTATTTTCTTGAATAAGAAAAATAAACCATTGCACTGAAACATTGTGCAGAGTGATCCTCCAGAAGCTTTGCAACTTGTAGGGAAGTGAAGAAAGCGAAGAACTCAGAACATGTATAGTAGGTTTCTGAAGAAAGCTCTGATCTTTGTAGCCTGTAGTAGAACACAAGTGAGAAATTGATGTGAGAAAGTGTTGCATGTGTGAAGGGAAGTAAATTTGAGTCTAGATAACAACTCACATCAGGAATATGTTAGGAAGCATTTTCACTTGGCATGCGTTTTCACCTTATGTTTTGTACTTCTCAGAAACCTGGGACGTCTGCAGAATGAAGCTTTTTAGTGAAGAAGTGGCAGGATTGCCCAAGTTTCACTACCTCCCAACTGCAGCAACAGAATCTGTAGTATCTGCAGTATTTCTTAAAACGAAACTTTTATGTGGAAGAAGAGATTTTGTTGTTGTGTGGATTGCTCTTGCGTAGCTTTCAATGGAATTCATATAATGAAATTCAACCAAACTGTGTTGATTTTCAAATGGCATTGTAAAGCTTTGTTTTGATTTATTTTGTAATTTTTGGTTTTTATTAATGTATTGACTATGCTTAACCTGTAGTGATTTTGCAAACACCTGCATCAGGCATTGTGGTCAGGGCCAGTTTGTGCCTCATTGAGAGGTCCACAGGACAATTGGTTAACTTCTCTGTCAGCCTACGAGGCCGACTAGATCCAGCTCATCATCGGTAGTTGTTTGGGCTCTGCAGTTGAAGAGTAGTAGAAAGCAGAAAGAACCTATTTTTGTCCCTACATCGAGCAGCTGTGACTCAGAATAGTCACACAGAGCAGCTGTTGAGTGTTTTCAGTCACTTGCATCCTGATACTTATTCTGACAGAGGTAAAGTGGACATCTTAGGAACTAAAAATTACATGTGGTAAAGTGAAAGCACCACTAAACTCCTTCAAGAGTTGGTTAACAACAGTGCTGTGCCAGTCAGTTGCTCCACACTCATTTAAGCAGTGAAGGCAGCCAGGAGAAAAGGAACGTGGGCTGGTTGAATTGAATTTTAACACTTCAGGCTTCTTAACGGATTCTTTTTTTCTCTTTTTTTTTTCCCTGTAGCAAAACAACGTGTCCTCTTCACAGAGAAGAGAAAAATCCGCTCTGTGTGAACAATGACTGGACTTGATTTATACATGAGGAGAGGATGGTCTGGGGGGAGAACAGGGTGAACACTGATTCAGAAATCCAGCAACATGGGCTGAAAAGAGAGGAAATGAACTGGGATCACCGTCTCCTGTGATTTGAAGGCCATTGTGAATAAAACAATGTAGAGAGAGAAAATTCTTGATGTCTGGACATAGATCATCACAGTAACATTTATTTATCTTTTGAGTTATTTTTACAGTGCTCAATTAAAAAAAATTAAATAGCAAATCCCATTGTCTGTGTTTTCTATTGTGAAAGAGGCTGTAATCTTCAAAGGAACTATTGTTTTATAAAGCAATAAAAATTAACATTTTCCACAGCAGGAATTCAATGGCAGGATTGCAAGTTTTTCTAACCTACCAGCCACAGATGCAACAGTAGTGACCACGAGCTAGTGTCATTACTTGGAGGGGTAATGTTGCACCAGGTCCTGAGCAAAGAAGGAATGGGAACCTAGATGAGTTTTTTGATAAGCTATTACCATGGTTAAAAGGGCTGTATTATTTTCAGCCAGGTTAGCAGGATGGATTTTTCACTCCTGGGTTTTTGTCAAACATGAAGAAAGCAGACAGACAAGGTACTTGTCTGATGTTTTTGTAAGCTTTTTTCCCTTAATTAGCTTGCCTGTGTTTAGAGCAATATGGCTAGAAACATTTTTCAAAGTCTGCCTCCGTAGCAGTCCTGTCCTCTTTGCAGTCGGAGGGACCCTGCCGAGCATGAGGAAGCACGGAGCGGCAGTGCCACACCTGAGGCACGTGGGCACAGGCGGGCCCAGGCTCGATATACGGGGCTTTGTTGTGAGCCAAACACTGGCCCTGGTGTTCGAGCGCTGGAGTTGCAGTCTCAAAGCTGATGCTCTGCTTCATGTGCTGCCATTTCACATCAGAAGTATCAAGTAAAAATACTGCCAGGAGCCCAATACCCTCCAGGTGTTTTGCTGTAAGCCTCATGTAACTCAGTGGAGCGCACTGTGTGGGATGGCCACAAGCCCAGGGCTGTGTGGGGCCAGAGAGACCTGCTGTGCTGTGTTTGAAAGACCCACCACCCCCACCCCATCTTACTGCTGTAGAACAGGAACACACAGGATTCTTGAAATAAGAAGCAAAGAGACTCTCCTGGCCTTTCCAGTCAGCAGAGGAGAACCTCAGTGCAGTCAGGAGGATAATGCTGTCTGGTATGAGATAAAATCAGTACAGCGAGCTAGACAATCAATTAGAAAAGGTCCTGAGGCAAGTCCTTCCTGTAAGGATATGAAGATTGTGTCCCCGGTGCCTGGACGCTCACTGATGCGACGCAGTTAGACTTCCTGATCATTTCCTCCATGGATAACTTGGGATAGTAAGCCAGGTAGAAGGCCAGTGCTCCCACAAAACTGTCTCCAGCGCCCTAGAATAAAATAACAAACAAGCTTAAGTGTATTTGCACAGGGAAACAATTCAGATGCCTTTACCGGAAAGACACAAGTTGTAGCACTGATTGCAGGGGTCAGGAAATTGTTCAGGGGTTGAGTTCAATTCACTTTTCTATGCCTAGGAAGTTCTGCAAAGTTAAACTAATGCCTCAATACTATCCTTGTGCCCAGCTGCTGAGTCAAGGTGCACATTACAATATGGCTTAAAACTTAGAGAAAAGCAAGCATGCCACAGTTCAGCAAGATGCTGTTACAAACACTGCTTTTGAAACTTCCTGTTGCTGGAGTGTCCGATTTTGATTTCTCAACCTGGATGTGTCATTAAAGCTATTTTTCTCTTATTTAACTTCTGTTTTTCATAAAGGTCAGTGGTAGAAGGGGCAGAGAAAAGGGGAAAAAATAAGCCATGTGGCTTGTGGTGTCCGTAAATTCCTAGTTGCAGAGTGATACGTTTTGACACTTCCAGAACTTAGCTGTTGTTTATTAAAAAGGTCCCAGTGTCATTAAAAACTATGATTGTGTCTACCACATAAACCACTCCTATTCCTGGGGTAAGCTTTGCCACCTGTGCTGAGTTTGACCATGGAGGATGAGGACAGTGACACTCACCTGGAGCTCTGGCAGCTGTGGCCCTCTTGAGCTACCCATCATTCCCAGGCCATGCCCAGCCTGCCCCGTGGGAGCTCTCGGGAGGCAGGGAGTACATCTGTCCCACATGGGCACCAGCCACAGCCCAGCTTGCTCTGACCCTCTTGCCCAGATACCGCTGGCTGTGCTCTGGTCAGCAAGGAATGACAGCTGTTTGCCTTCCAAGTGCTTTTTAACAATAACTGTTGTTTGGCGATGTTCAGTGCTTTGAAACGTCCCCAACAACTGGCAAAATTTAACTTGATTGATGGTTGTTTTTAACTTGATTTGCTCATTTCAGTCCACAGTGTTCTTTCCCCCTCCTCCCCTAAAACTGGCTTGATTTCTAAGGCCAGAGTCATACCAATTATTGTTGGTACCATAAAACTGGTCCTAAGGTCCCTTTTTTAAAATCATACTTTTATACCAGTGAAGGCACTAAACTAGACACAGTAGTATTATCTTATTTCATTCCAGATCCAGCATGTGGACTATCTCCCCTGAGGGATTTTGCCTATTTGTTGTCATAAATAGGCCCCAAGAGTCATGGGACAAGAGCAAAGGGCCTGGAAAAACTTTGTTAAAACAGTTCAGCAGAATTTCTAATGGAAGTTAAGACTAGGAAGTAATTTTCCAATTTTAAGTAGTAGTGTTTCTCAGTCTCAAACTCTTACTTGCCCTGAAATCAGCTGCATGTCATATCATTCCAGCAAAACAATGCCACTTCCACAGAAATTTGTTTCTAATGTTGCAAGCAGCTGTCAGGGCAGAGCAGCGTGGACACTGCAAGGGACCCTAACGGAGGTCACAGGACAGGGGCCCTACCCCCGGCCTGGCCTCTCCTTGCCCAGCCCTGCCACAGTGGCTGTTTGCATTGGTGTTTCCAGTCAGAAAACTCCCTGCTTAACCTTAGCCTGTAGTTTGAATGTTCTCTTCCATCAGGATACAATGGAAAGCGTGGCCTGGCAAATGACAAGTTAATAAGTGAAGCAGTGCCCCTGCGTGCAGCTGTAGCAGCACCTGTTTCAACAGTTCTGTATTCCTGAACATACCAGGGGCAGGTGAAGGTTTTTATCAATTTCTGTTGGGCCTTTGTCTCCCTTCTGGTTTCCGGAGTGTTCCCACAATGGCAGGTGGAGCAGGAGCAGGTGACTGCTAGTTAAGCATTGCCAGTGTCTTTTGTCTGATGCATAATACAAAAATCTCCATCCCATCTCAGAGCTCGTAATCTAATCAGTGCATGATTAATTATTACAGCTATTTTGGTGCTGTTGTTATAGTCAGGAGTAGGATTTCAGCATGCAGATCTGTTCTGCTGTAGCTCTAGCAGGAAGAACATTTTTTACAGTGATCACTGGGAAATGGAAGTAGCCAAATATTTTAATGAGTAATACTCAGAATATCTGATGTCAAATAGCATAAACTATTACCTGGCAGCAGCATGGAGCAAAATACTGTCTTTCTGACTTTTTTTTTAATAATTGCTGCACTGTTGGCTATTGGAACAAAAAAGACTAACCACATGTCACCCAGGTCTTAGTCTGTATGCCAGTGAGATGGAGTGTAAGTTCTCCCTGCAATGTTACTGTGGCTCCCTGCTCGTGGGTGACGCTCTGAGGTTGTGAGATGGCTGGAGATCTCCCTTTTCACGCAGCTGAACAATGATAAATGGCTCTGAAAGCAGAAAAGGTAGAGAACAGCAGACTCCCATCCAGAACGGGAAAAGGCCCCCTAGCATTTTTTTGCAAGAGAAAAGATTACAGGGTGATTGGAGAATATACAGAAGGATTTGATGCCGGTAAACTTCTGCTGAAATCCTCACTTCCCATGCATAGACTGAAGCAGTCAGTATCTGCAAAGCCTAGCTATTACAGACCCAAAGGGTATCATAAATTCAGTTGTTGGTAAGTGAACGTTTTGTGAGGGGGGTTTTTTGTGAGGTTTTCAATACAGGGTTGCTGCACTGAGAAGAGCACCATGCATCAGATTGATTATGTAGATACCCTGCTCAGCCTTGCTTCTGGTCTGTGCAGACATGACTGGTCAAACATGACTAAAAGAGCAATAGCAGAACTGATTCAGCTGCAAGGTTAACTGCAGTAAGGACTATTTTTGGCTTACAGAAACAGACCTTCCTTCTTTGGTATTGTGGATTAAACTACATTGGGTTTGGTAGATTCAGAAAAGATTGGCACAGAGCACTAGAAGGAACAGGCTCAGAGTAAAATCAAGATTACACAAACACTGGAATAGCAAATAGCAGATTTACATTTAGCTGTTTCAAAACCTGCTCTAAGAAAAATAATTCTAACCTACTTCACAAAAAAAAGAAATTGAAAATGACCAGTAAGGTGCATTGAGAGTGCCCACTGACAAAATATAAATACAGAGTATGTAATATTTTACATTCTTCAGCATTTGTCTTCCGGGAATTCTAATACACTGCAGACTTTGAGATAATCCTCATATCCTTGAGTGCCTGGAGACAATTCATTCCATAATTATGAAAGTATAACATATTTAACCTTTCTGTAAAGCAGGAGATGCTAGTTTGTTTGAAATAAAAAAAGAATTGAATTTAAAAATTGTCTGATATGGTGTGGCTCATTCTTAAATACAAATGTCATGGTTTTGACTAACTTCTATGGTTTTGAAGCAGTTTTGAAAACCTATTTATATTCTGTGCCACCAGTCTGTAAGGTCCTTGTTTTTCTGTGTGTCTGGAAAAGGGCATTTTTGTTTCTTACAATCCAGCACTGATTGAGATTCTGTGCCTCTAGAGAAGAGAAAACCCATGAAAACACTTCTATTTATACCTTAGCTTTTGTTAGTCCTGATTTGTCAGAAGCTGGTTCACAACTTTAGTATAACTATTTTTATATGATGCTGCCCTGACAAGCTTTTTAAGGAAAGTGCTTTGTAAGTGGAAACCATATTGTTCAACAGCCTTTCCAGCGTGTAAAGCCTTTTTTCAATCCATCATGCACAGACTATTAGGATGCATTTCACTTATACAATGAGATGACTTGCTCACCAAAAAAATTTGGAGGCCAAGAGGCCAAAAGCTGCAGTTCACAGAGCAGCAGCAGTTGCTCCGCCTTGTTCCAGGGCAATCTTTGCTCAGCCTTCACCCAGCCAGCCTGTCCTCCTGGGCAAGAGCAACAGCAATCATGGAAGAACATGAGAGGGCTCCAGCTCCTGAAACCTGACATTGTTACTGAACCTCACAAAACTTTTCTCAGGTAATTTTTAAGAAGTCACAGTCCTTGTCCAGTCTTGCTATTAACACAGATTCATTCCATTAAATACATTGTAAGAGCATGTTACCAAGGCCCAAAGAAACACCTGAAAAGGATGTTGCATAGCAGTACAAGGGAAATGTTTTGCCTGTAATGACAAATTCTTCATTTAGTGAATAAATCAAAACATCAATCCAAAAGCTGTCAAAAACTGCCTTACAATGTAGAACCAATAACACTGCTCGCAATGATGCTTATAGTCTCCAAGGAGCATTCACAGAAGTGCACAAATGAACGAACCCTGAGGATTACACTGATTTAGTGCAGTCTACATCCAGGGCAATGCAGAGATGCCCAACTCTGTCAAAGGAATTGGGCCTTGGAGAATTCCTGTTGTATTTATAGCACTCCACAACTGTGTGATACTGGATTATGCTAAGGATGTTATCGCTCTGTCACATCTGCTCAACATTCCTTGCTGTACCTCTGCCTACTCTGTACCCAAACTGCAAATTAGCCCTATGTAACACAAAAATAGCTGTCAGCAAAGGCACTCACTACCCATTGCTCACAAGTGGGAAAAGCCTATGTCTCCCTACAAGAATCCCTGGGCTGTGCTTTGATGAAAGGTTACTAGTGGAAGTGGAGAAACATTTACAGCCTTCGGATATATTCAAATAGTCTTGTGCCATTAGGGTCTATGTCTCAGCCAAGGGATAATTTCAACTGAAATGTTCAGGGAGTAAAATATCCTTTGGTGACAGTGTGTGGTGGGGTGACCCTGGATGGACACCAGGTGCTCACCAAAGCCACTCTGTCACTCCCCTGTTCAGCTGAACAAGGGAGAGAAAACAGAACAAAATGCGTGTGGATTGGAATAAGGGCAGAGAGCAATCACCATCACAGGCAAAACAGACCTGACTTGGAGAAATTAACTTATTACCAATCAGATCTGAGTAGGATAATCTGAGAAGTAAAAGCAAACCTTAAAACACCTTTCCCCCACCCTCTATTCTTCCCAAGCTTAATTTCACTTCCAATTTCTCTACCTCCTCCCCACGTAGCAGCACAGGGTGACAGGGAATGGGGACTGTGGTCAGTTCACCACATGTCTCTGCTGCTCCTTCCTCCTCAGGGAGAGGGCTCCTCACACTCTTCCCCTGCTCCTGCATGGTCTCCCTGCCACAGGAGACAGTCCTCCATGAAATTCTCCAACATGAGTCCTTCCCACAGGCTACAGTTCTTCACTAACTGCTCCAGGGTGGGTCCCTTCCACATGGTTCAGTCCTTCAGGAACAGGCTGCTCCAGTGTGGGTCCCTGACGGGGTCACAAGTTCTATCAGCAAATCTGATAGTGGATACTGCTCATGTGGGCTCCTCTTCCACAGATCCTGCCAGGACCCTGCTCCAGCGTGGGCCTCTCATGGGTCACAGCCTCCTTTGGACATTCACCTGCTCTGGTGTGGGTCTCCTCCATGGCCTGCAGGTGGATCTCTGCATCCTCACGGTCCTCCATGGGCTGCAGGGGCACAGCTGCCTCACCACAGGCTGCACCATGGGCTGCAGGGGAATCTCTGCTCCAGCACCTTGAGCATCTTCTCCCACTCCTTCTCCACTGCCCTCAGTATCTGTCACATGTTCTCACCCCGCTCTCCAGCTGTTGTTGCACAGCAGTATTTTTACCCCTTCTTATCTACATTATCCCAGAGGTGCTACCACCATCACCGAAGGGCTCAGCCTTGGCCAGTGGTGGGTCCCTCTAGAGCATTGGCTCTATTGGACATGGGGGAAGCTTCCAGCAGCTTCTCACAGAAGCCATTCCTGTAGTCCCCCACTACCAAAACCTTGCCATGAAAACCCCACTCACAGTGGTTGAATCACTTATACAGATTTTGGTTTTTTATGATTTCCTTCTTCCTGAAAGAACCCATGTTTATCCTCTATGTGATGGAGAATGATTTATTTCTGGAAATGTTCCTGGCTGGTTTTTTTTACTTCTGCATTTATTTGCCTGTGGAATACTTTTTAAAATTATTTTCTGGGAGGTTAATATTTTCCTCCCCACATATTTCCTCAAGTTTCACTGCAAAGATATTTTGGCAGTTTAAATCAAGACAATCTTTAAATTAAACTAACTCCACTATCTTGAAACTCTCCTGAAATTAAACTAATTTGACTATCTTCAAACTATTTCCTAAGATCAAGGCCTAACAAGGGTGACTACTCCCACAGTGTCTGGGGTTGCTGATCCAGTGTGGAAGCATTGCTGTCCTTGTAGGGCACCCTGCAGATACTGGTGTGGTTCTGCATGGCTGTGCTTAAAGCAGAAGACCTTTTGTTACAAACCTCTAAAACATAATATGTTTGAAAACTATGAAGGGATTTTCCACTAGCACAGTTATTCCTGTATCTTTGCATGGAATTTTGAGCCAGAACAAAATGATAAGAAGTCCTTAACTAGGAACTACCAAATTTTGCAATAAGAACCAAATGAACTTGAATCAAATAGCAGGACTTGCCTTGCTAGGTCTAAGTTAAGGTTTTGGTACTGACTAGACAGCACTGCAAAGCTACTTGGGTTGAAAATAAAGGAAAAGACCTAGGAAAAGCACACTGTACCCCAGAGCTTTAGGGTCTGGATCCCCAACTCTATAACTGTGCTCAATCTGTCCTCTGGTAACTGAGTGTTTCTGCAGTCTTGTCACAAAGACAAAGTAGGTGTTACCCTAAGCCAAAGGAAAATATAGAGAGAATCATGGTAGTGGTGCTCATCTGTTCCTTTCTTCTTCCCCTCTGTCTTCCCCACACCCCCCCAGATGTTGTCTCATGCGGTTTGCACACTCCAGGCCAAGTCATGGCAACCTGTTAGGATGCTGCCCCACCATAGCTCCTTCCTCCCAGCCACGTGAAGAATGGCTGGGCTCAGCCAGTGTTTAACAACGGCAGGAGGTGTAAGCTAACACATTTTCATTTGCATTCCCTGTAGGTTGACAGCGCACTCTTAATTCCAGTGATTCAGACTGCAGTTTCATAATAGGCTTAAGCCAATCCATGGTTATGCTACTGCTGAAAGGCTCAGTCCCCACTCATGTTTTTATCTGTGTCTCATGTTCCCACGCCCTCCCCTACATCAGATTTAGCACTTGTGTGGCCAAGCAGTGAGGCGGATCAGTTCTCTGATCCTTCTGACTACTGGGCCAGCCAACACTGACCAAGAAACAATAGTTTCCGCCCAGATCAGCAAGTTGCTGTATTACCACATGATAGCTAGTCCACAGCAAAGGAGAAAAAGGTTAGAAATGCTCCTTTCAGCATGATCTTGGATCAGCTTGAGCCAACTGTGGAACCTCACCCTCAGTCAACACCAGGCAATTCATTAACTCAGTTGTGTATCCAAGTCTTAATACTCTGGCTCCTTGTTCATACAGGGAAAGCTGCCTGTTCCACTCTTCTCCCGTACCCTGTGGGCTCTGTCCAGAGGACTGAGGGAATGATCACACTTCCTTTCTGTAACTTTACCAGACTCTGTTCTGGGAAGCTGTGGGAAGGAGCAATCCCTAACTTTCCTGCATTTATGTTGCCATATACTTGCACAGCCATGAATGGGGAGAATTTCTTGCTCACTTACTCAAGTTGAACAAGGCCATCGTATCATCCAGTCCTTCACATGTCCTGGGAACCTAGAGGTAACTAAACTACACCCAGTGTAGACTATCAGTTGGGAAACATCAAAACCAAAGCATACCACACAATGCTTCACATCAGCCATCAGGAATTTTTACCCACTTCCTGAGAGATTTCCTGATGGGTCATTAACAGTGATTAATCAGCCTGACCGTTAACCCCCTGCATTCCTGAGAGATTAATCTCAATACAAGGCCTCCTGAATGCAATTTCTTTCCTTTCTGAAACATCCTACTACATTAAGTTATGCACTGTTTCTAAAAAGATCAGTGACGAGCATTACAGATGCATGAATTCCCCTGAAATGTTTGGTTTGTGGTGAATGTTGGAAATAAAACATACAACATTCGCAACTCTGCAATTTTTAATTTGTATGTCATCTAAAACGCACAGATGAAAGTATCTGCTTTACATTTCAAAGCCCATATACAGCATCTACTTTGAAGGCAGGTAATAGTACTCTCATTTCACATGATGGGAAATTAACCCAATTTAAGATCAAGGATGTTAAGAACACCCACTTTGAGACATCTGTGGGCTGAATCCAAAGCTCCAGATCTTTCATGGGCTAACAGGAGTCACATGAGCTACCCATCTTTTGAAAGTGAGGCACAACTTGGGAACCCTAAAACTGAGATATGCAAAATAAGTAAGCAGACCTCCACAGCTCTGCTGGACTCTCCAACAGGATGAGAACAGAGGAGCTCCCACCTCACTGTTTACAAGAAAAATACTGCAAGGTGTCTGTGAGGTGATGGCTTTCTCTTAGTGCACACTGAAGAAAGATCACAGGAGAGCTTCATTCTCCTGGATAATAATATTCCAGTATGCTGCTCAGCACCAGGGAACAAAGTTATTCTGTGTAGTAGACTGTTAGTCTAACCCCAGAAAGCCAACAAAGTATTCACCCACAGGGAGCACTCCATTTTCTGAATCATCGAAACAATTCAGTGTGATGATGCTCATATAAACTCCTTTCAACTCCAGATAGCATTAATGAGAGGTGACGAATTTATTTCTTTCTTAAACAATGGAGTAAGAGCACTGAACCGGGAACTCCATATACCATTCTAAAAACAATGGATCCATGTTGCTGAACCTGTGAGATTCCTGTCAACAAACAATTCACCACTACTCTGATTCCTACGCTACCAGGGCAATAGTTATTTTGGCACAGAATTTTTCAATTTGGGATACACTTCTGTGTAAATTTTCTGTTTGAGTTTGCTTTCACCTTCATTACCTGCTTCTTCCCTGGTTCCACACTTGAGCTTTGATCTGTGACCTCCTTTCATTTGATCTGGAAGTTCATACCTCACACAGAAACTCAGAAACAGCAGAAGAAACCCTCCACACATTTTTTTCCCCTGCAGTGCAAATAAAAAATGTATGACATACAAAATGCAGTACTGGAAAATTCTCATTACACTTCATCTGAATACAAAACTCTCCAGTGGCACCCTTGCAAAATACAGCATATAAACCACAATGTGTCAACAACAGGGAAGCACGCAGACATCACCACTAATAGACAGAAGATGGACTTTCAGTTGAACATACTACAGGAGCTGTATCTACCTTTCCCAAAATTTGAACTTGCACAGAATCAAGAGTCGTGGTTGAAGCCTGGTGCTAAATATAGCAGCTCCTCAGAAGGTTGATTTGTACTTCTCAAACTGGTTTATCAAGCCTCAACAACATGCAGCTACTCTCCTACTCTAATCAAAAGCTTCACTTATCTCATTTCCTTGAGCAGTACTTCACTCCTTTCATTATTCATGTCACACTTGTGCCAAATTGTGCTTTCGTCCCAACAAAGCTCATGCTTATGTGTTAATTCACAAATATTATTTAATGATGAAATGAAACAACAGCCAAAGCTCTGCCCAAAATACATCACGGTATTTTGATAGTACACTGGAAATTCTGGCAGTGGGTTTCCCTCCCCAACCAGGACAGAACTGGTCAAATTGTCACTAACTGTGTCACCCAGTATCACATATGAGGCTGACATGGCCTCAGGACCCCATAATCTAACAGTTAAATAAGAAGAAGGAAATCTCTGTGCTGGGCAATTTCACTAGCCACATGTGGTTTTTTTCTCTCAGACTGAAAATGCCAAAGGACACTTAGTGATCCCATCTAATCTGAGGAGAAGCACTCGGAATGACACAACTGCCATCTCGCCTGGAATTGATCAAAAAAACATTCTTTTTTTTGCACGAAAGCTCCATATGCTCGAGCGCTTCTTTCAAAACCACAGCATCTAGCCTTTGTTGGCTGGCCACTGCTTCTGCCTACCCATGAACTACACATCCTGGAAGGGAAAAAAACCCACCAAACTTCAGGAGGTTTTTTGTCTGAGCTCTCCCCAGCTTTGTCCCCTTGCCAGCTCCCTGCATTCTTTTTCCAACTGAGTTTGTGTAATCATTTTGATGACTACCCAAGCTGTATCTCCTCTCTTGAATTTCAGTTAGATGTGATTTACAAGCCAGAACTGCTGTTCTGCTCAACAGTATTGTTCTCTGCTACCCACTCATTCTCTTGTTCTTAACCTGTGGGGCAGGAATGCAGAAAACAGGGCTCCCACACCTCACTCATGCTCTTCAGCAGTAGGTGACCACCAAGGCATGGCTTCTGACAGAAAGACATTCTCTATGAGACTCCCTGTTAAAATGGATCTTTCCAAGCAACACACTGCCTGCTTAATGATTTCAGTAACAAAATCACAGAGACCAGCAATGAGCCATGAGCTTCCAGAGAATTTCCTCACCTTTTTCCTGTATTTCTGTGTCTATTTGTGCTTTGAAATGAATTTTAAAAATACTCCTTATAGACATTTGGGCAGCTGACAAACATCGCTGCCAGAATTCAGGAATCTGCTTTTCTACAGATGACTTGTTCTATAGCTGTTTTTATGTCTGTATGTCTACCTTTAAACACACGGACACAGAAGAAAACCTGAGAAAAGTGGCAAAATCAGTACACTCAACTGTAAACTTGCTATTAAAGACATTCCTATAGGTTACTGCTATCAATCACCAAAACTTAAGAGTTTTAGCTTCCTTCCATTACTCTAATGAAAGCTGTAAAATGCATTCTGTCCATGGGACAGGTTACTAAAGATTAACTCCTTTATTCTTGGTAAGAAATACAACTTCTGGCATTTTCTGCGGTTAGAACTTGCAAAAGCAAGAAGCCTGATTTCCCCACTATTCTCATTTCTCTGTTCTTGTTCTTTTGAAAACCTAATTATGCAATATCACCAATCCAACTCAAACCTTTCTAGTTACTGTAGTGACCAAAATTACTTGGCATTGAAAACTCTGTTGGGGAGAATCATGAAATCTGATATTGTTCAATATCATCATTACTGCAATTGGCATTTCTGGGCAACTAGGCAGACGAGGGGCTCCAGAGACAGGTTTGCCTTCTCTCTCACCACAGCCAGAACTGATGTGAAGAAACTGAGAAGAGTAAGCTATGTTCCACAACAGCCTGGATGATACCTGGTTCTGCAGAGAATAGCTTTAAAGAAGAAAGGGAGGCATATGACATTTGTTAGCTAACCACGAAGAGGAAAAAAACGATGAGGAGTTTGGCCAAGAATATGCTGCACTATTACACAGCGGATTGCATTTGCAACTTCCTACAGCTCAGGCCAGAAAAAGATACTTGGGAAGGTGACGCTCTGGATGTGCCAGAAGCGCCAGCTTCCACTAGCTATTTTTAACTGCAGGAATTTCATTAGAAAGGATGGATGCACACAGTTGGTCTTCCTTCCTCTTCATCCTTTCTGCAACTCAGATATCCCAAAGTGCTATCTACCATTACAGCTGGCACTGCCTCGTGTGCATGCACTGGCAGCCCAGAATCTGCTCCGACACAGGGTGAGCTACATACCAGGACTGAGCATCCTCTTGGAGGAGACTCTAAGCTGGACTCATCATAAAGTCAAGAGGAGGAGAGCAAATAAAAAAAGGGATGCAGTATGTTTTGCTGCAATGATTTTGACTTGTGTTACACGATATAGTTAGTCCAAGACAAGCAATAAAAGTAATTTCCTACTCTGCTCTCAACCTGCATAAATTATACCATTGTTTCATTTACTAAAGCATCCCAGAAGTGAGATGGCACAAAGATATTTCTGAACTCAGCCTCTCTAGACCTCATCAGGATGTATTCTCAGGTGCAGATGTTGGATGTGGTACCATTCTCATGTCCTGGCCCACATACAAGACATTTGAGTTGCTACCTATATGCTGCCAGCAACCTTACCTTTCTATGTCCAGAATAATAATTGACCTGGTTAATTTCCAAACTGGAATATTTTTCAGTGTGCCAGTAGTGGAGCCAAAGCACCTGTTCTCGTAGCATATTTCCTAGACTCCTACAGCTTCTTCGAGGAGCATCCAGTGCAAAGCAACTCTGCATTTCTACGTACTTTCTCCTTTACATGGACATTTACAATGATGTCCAGTTCTAAAAATGAGACAGCTGATAGCCTGACAAAAATTTTCCTCCAGTCCTATTTTTTTTGAAGAGAAGCATAGAGAACAAGTCATGGTTAAACAAGGGAAACAGGTTCACTTGCCACTGACAAACCAGTGTCTGCATGTTTTCTTCCCTATCTACAAAACAGCAGTCTGAATAGTACTTTCTTCACGTTTTAAGTACCCAAATAGTAAATAATGTAGGGTGCTTAGCAACTTTTTATATACGTATACATGTATATGGAATAAAGCTGTAGGACACAATGGGACACAATGCCATGACTTGTAACTGATCATGTGTAGCTAAACCAAACTCGTGGTATCACTAAAGTAGTTTCACTATGAGTTTTTTGTTGCCTGCACTCTACAATCTTACAAGGGGCTTAAAAACTAAATATTGGCTTTAATCTTTGTTTTATAATATGTCTTCATTAAGTACCCCTTGTAATTTAATGCAATTTGTGGCAAATGCTAATACTGCTTTGGGCCCACTTCTCCCTGTCAGCTGTATCTCTGTTAAATTATGCATTTCCATCTGGAAAGAAACTGTACAGGACTGTAGGCTCTCTTCCACTTAGAGTCAGGAATGGAAAGGGATTTAATTAGATGCTCCGTGGTTGAGAGAAGGACTAGAGCAAAGCCTGGGTGGTCCATGGAATCTTCCACTGGAAAACAAGGCTGCAAATTGTTCTGTAGAAGCCTGCTTCTGTTTGCTCATTTTGTTTACATTGTTTGTTCTTACAGATTAAAATAGACAGTTACTAGGCAGATAAACAGTGTTTCCTTCCACGACAATGTTGTCTAGAAGTTAAGAGAGCAGCATGGGACAATATATGCCTGTGCTTCATTTTTGGCTGCATCACTCCAACTCCCTGTATAACTTGGAGCAGAACATTTTTAGCTTGTGCTTCAGTGCACCCAGCTAACATTTTTGTTCCACTTTTCCAGTTTGTACAAGGGGGATAATATAGCTTTCTGCTCTCCGAGGGGAAAGAGGATGCATCCAGCTTGCTCCACATTTTCTCAGCTGGCTGCCAATACAGAGGGATGCCACTCTCGAAATCCCTCTTGTCACTGGATACCTTTATAGCCTTAGGCCACTGACTAAGCCTTAACAAACTGAAGTGTCTTTAGAAGGCCTGAATCAGAAGCAGAAACTCATGAGGAACCAAGCAAGTCCCATCTAGACTTAACTGTGAGTCAACTCACATGCAGTGATTTCAGTCATGTGCCCTTTCACAGTTCAGCTGAACTTCAGAACATAATAGATGCAGCTTTATTTAGACTTACAGTGCAGATCACTGATTGGAGTGCCTGGCAGATTAACTTATTCCTCATGGTTTTTCTGTTCCAAAATTCAATGGATTCCATATTTGTAAAAGAGGGAATGCAGAAGGCTAAGTCAGAAAGTGGACTATGACTGGAACTAAACTTATTTATTAACCTATTTGGGTTGCATGTTAAAGAAAGGAAGCTATTATGCTGTTGGTTTGTGGGATGTTAATGGGAGCTCTGGGCATAATTACTCTGTGTTGGCGTGTGTGAATAAACTCCACTGATAAATAAGATGTTTGCCCGGTAGTAACTTCTCTTTCCTTGAGAATGAAAGGGAAGATGGGAAAAAACCACCAAAACCAAAAAAAACCCTGAAAAACAGAAAAGAAAAAAAGAAAAAAGAGAAAATAAGAAAAAAGAAAAAAAGAAAGAAAAAGGAGAAGGAAAAAGAAAAAGAAAAAGAAAAAGGAGAAGGAAAAAGAAAAAGAAAAAGAAAAAGAAAAAGAAAAAGAAAAAGAAAAAGAAAAAGAAAAAGAAAAAGAAAAAGAAAAAGAAAAAGAAAAAGAAAAAGAAAAAGAAAAAGAAAAAGAAAAAGAAAGAAAAGAAAAAGAAAAAGGCTACATTTTAGGGTTAGGGAAAAAGAGAAAAAGGAAAATCACAAACGTTTACTCCTTGCTACATCCTTGGGTAGGAAAAGGTTAAACATTCAACATTTTTCTTTTCTTAGCAAGTTAGAGAACTGTACATCAGACACATTGTCTGCCAAATGCTTCATTTACTACCAGCTGCATTTTTACTTTGTTGAGAGATAGCTGAAATAAAATCACTGTTCTTTGTGCAAACGGCATGCTAAATAATGTACAGCTACAAGATTATTAAATAGCAAAGGCATTTGATAATATTAGAGTCAACCACAAGTCCCACTTCTGCTGATGCACAGAATTTTGAGTAATTAGTCATTGCACAGAGTGTTGTATTTATATCCCCTTGAGCCTCAGACGTTAGGCCACAAAGTCAGGAGACAAAGAATTGCTGTTATTAGGAGGACTGTTTTGGATTTATTTATATTCTAAGGCTTTATTTCAGTGTCCACTTCACTCCTCTGGCTCAGGCTTCCTCCAAACCAGAAGATACAGCTAAGTCAGAGAATTTTAGTGTAAACCATATTTTTACAGACAAGACCTCTCAACTTCAAGCAGAAGCACTTCAATGAGTTTGCAAAGCCCCCAAAGAAGCACAACTGGCCTGAGGTTATATGACAAGCCTGGGAAAAAGGCCTCCCAGGTTCTGTTCTGATCTCTAACAGACTTCTCATGGCTTATATGCAACACATTAATAGCAGCTCCAATTTATGGACAGATAAATTGGGATACAAAGAAGACACGTAACTCTTCCAAGGATTTACAGCAAGTCTTTTGCAGAGCCCTGGAACTCTTAATCAGTCCTTTGTTCAAATTGCTAAACCACACTGCCTTCTTTAGACCACAATTGCTGCACAGGCCTGAATACTGTGACATATCTAAAATTATATAGCTATACAGTTATATGAGGCTTTATTGAAATAAAGGTTGTGTAACATTTTCGGAGTTCAATACAAAGCTGCTCAGTGAGCAATCCACTGTTCAAAGACAGCCTTCATAACTCTCTCCTAGTAAAAGAGACAGATCTAATAAATTGTAATAAGAAATCTGAGAGAAACAACAGGATTTGAACACAAAACATCTGATGGCAATTCCTATTGTAGCAATGAGCCTTTTTTTGCAAAACTGACACGAAAAAATAATGGTAACATTTATGATTATGACAAATAGTATGTATCATATCTCTGAATATTGCACAGAAAAGGACTATATAGAATAAATCATACGCTCATGTCAAATTTCAGGCAAAGTAGATTAAATGTTGAATTTTATCCTGTCTCCTAAATGAGTTTCATGTTTACAAGCATGGCACTTCAACCTGTTAACTTCTCTTAGTAGGCTGTGCAACCTCTGTATCCAAAAAGCACAACCAGACAGGGAAAATGTAAGAAATTACACGGTAAATGTAATGGTTGTGCTTAGAAATACTGTGATGCTAAACATTCTAGGTTCTCCATGACATTTAAAAGGGGGAGCCTTGACTTGCTGCGATTCCTAGGGGCAGCACTGTGAAAAGTGATTCCAAATTTTCATTTAAATATTGTGTGCCCAAGTGTATCCATGCCTAAGCCAGACATGGAGATGCGTGATTTCCTGGCTGTGAGTGTGCTAATGCAGGACTTTTTGCACACAGCACTGGTATGTGTAAACCTAGAGGTCAACTGATGAAGAGATCTTAAATAGAGCAACTATGCTATGCATTTAGAAGACCAGATGGGACAAAAATGAGAAAGTCACCCTAACTGGAGCAAGTATGTATTCAGCATCTTGAGCCAAGCTGGGCTATGGAGCAAACTAGAGGTTACAAAAACTAACCCTAGATGACCTCCTCCATAGAGTGATCTCGGTGCTGTAATCTAGAAATGGGGGGCCAACAGAGGGGCTGCTCCATCTTACTTAGAGAGTCCCCCATTTCCCACCAATGCCGTTGCACAGGAGAGATTCTGCCAGTGCCAGCTCTCTGATTTGAATCATGGACCCTAGATGGGACACCCCACCTTCAACTGCAAGGAGCAACCACAAAGCAAATCCCAGAGCCAGCAGACACGTTCCAGCCTGCCATAGGCACTGACCACCAGACTGCGCCACCTCCAGAGGAGGCCTGGCATGGCTCTGAAGCCCAGATCTCAAATAACCTGGAGCTCCAGACAGCCTGAATGCCTCCATGAAGTCCACCTGCAGATACCAAGCCCCAGGCAGGCCTCTGGCAGTAGTTCAGGGACTTGACTTGGATCCCAGCTGTCACTTGAAGCACTCAGCTCCATACTATCCCATAGTGCTTTTTTTAAAAATGGAAGGGAACTAATCTCACTGCTGGCCAAATTCCAGCTTTGAGTAATTACATTCTTCTGACAAATTTTCCTTGGCAGTTTCAATGGAATATAATTAGTAAATGTAAATACATGTAAATAGTGCTGTAAATTACACTTTGTGTGATTGTCAGAAGCAGAGGGGGAGAGTGAGGATGAAGGGGCAAAAAGAGCAGAGCTTCATTCTCCAGTATGGATGATATTGTGGCCTTCTCTCTCCTCAGACCACGTATGTCTCTGCCAAGACGTCTTGTTTGGGGCTACTGCAGCAGCAGATGTCAAAATCCAGGATCATCATGTGGTTCATCACACAGATCATCCCCTTCACCTCAAGTACAATTCTGACATGATGGTGTTTGGTCATGTCCCACAGCTGTTTGTGAGCAGCTGCCACGCTCCACCTCAGCTGTGCTCCTGCCTCAGCAGCAGGCAAACTGCTTCACGCACACGCAAGTGCAAAATGTGTGTATATGATATTATTGTTTTCTATTAAATGCTTATCAAATTTCTGAATGATTTGTGAAACCTTCTGCTACCAACAGAAGAAGTGTCATATAAATGGAATTATATCATTATCCTTCACAGCTATTTTAATGTAGCTTCATGTACTAGTTTCACCTAGAGTGGAAATAGGTTCTTCCAAAAATAAAGTAAATGCATATTTTTAACTTAATATAGTCAAGTAAATTTAAAAGCAACTATTTAAAGTAATGAAATAGAATATAATGTATATCTATATTAATACTTTATTATGTGTCAAATGTCTCATGTACGTCAACTGTTTCAAATATAAATTGATACAGCTAGTGGGCTTAATCAGATCTTTCTGTCATACAGAAAATTCAAGGATTATTTTTCAGTAATTCACTTATTTTCCTGTTTATTCAAAATTTGCATATAGAAAGTAGATAGCGGGAACTAGCAAAATGAAGGGAAAGTTAATTTTCTTAAGGAAAGATTATTGCACTATTTAACTATAACAGGAGAAACAGATGTTTCAGCTTTACAATACCGTGCCTTGCAAAACTTCCCTCTGAATGACTATTCGTGCTCTACATGTTTTGGACTGTGTATGGAGGGCTCTGCTAACAGTCATGAGAAGCATTGCATACATTACTAAAGCCCACACTAAGATAATTAGTGCTAAAAAAAAGAATCAACAGGCCTTTTTTTCCCTCTTTATAATATTGATTTAGTGTGGGTGAAAAACACCAGATTTTCAATCTTGAAGATTCATGTTCCACCACAGAGTAGGAGATGGAGCCAGCTTTTCCCAGTGTTCTGCCAATAAACGCTTAGATTAATCACCTCAAGCGTAGGGAGGAAGAGCCAGGCTCTACAATCTATGAACCCTTAGTGTCTCTGATGAACCTGTGAACATGGAGAATGGGGAGCAGACAAACTGGGACAAGGAACTCAAATTCTTAATCTTTGTGGCTGTACCTACCCAAATATTTTGTTGTTCAAAAATTCCTAAAATTGCTGAGGGCAACAGAAATTACCAGGAGTCATTTCTGAAGTTGCAGTGCAGCAGAGAGGACTCTGGGCAGTGGTAGCAGCTATGGAAAAATTCTACAGTGAAAGGGGACTTTGAAGCTAATTTTGTATCTTACATGTGTATCTTCTAAATGGCAAACTCTGCTTTTTAATAAGGACTCTGTAGCCTTCTGCAAATGCTGTGCTAGGGTATACACGTCATTTAACTCTTTGTCTGGCAGTAACTTTACCTTCTGCAGATCTAAACAGTATCAATACAGATACAGGCACATAACCAGATGTGATTGTGCCTAGTCCCTCGAGATGCTGAAGTCAGGGCAGTTTAAGGTAGCAACTTTTCTCTTAGTATCACATGGCAGGCTAAGAGCATACACATGAACAACTCTGAATACCCTGTGGGTAGGTGGCTACTTGGTAAGCCACCTTACAGCTTGATCCTTCTCCTGGGGAAGGATCTACTGTTGACATGCCTTGAAGAAAGTAACATGTCCTACTAGAATGTTTAATGCTTATTTTTATAATAGAGCAATCCAGGTTAGCTGAGGTTGACATTATTTTGCTTAGTGTTTGTAAGGCTTGCTTTAAAACCACTTGCTTTCAGGCAAAGTGATAATCAGGCTAAGCACTGTAAGACTTTTATAATGGAAGGCCAACACATATTTTTTCATTCAGGCTGCAAGAATAAACCAAGCACAGCTGTTTTACTGAAAACAACCCACTGGTATTTAAGTAGATTAACAAAATTAACTGTGAAAATCCTCTGCTATGTGGAAGCCAATAACCTGTTGGCCACAAGGAGGCAGGGCAAGGATTTAGTAAATTAAAAGAAACTGTTTTTATTTAAAATAAAAAGAATTTAAAAAAAAAAAAAAAGAGAAGCATTACATTAGTTCAGACATGAAACTCCGCACTGCTAGGCAAGATAAAAAGCATTTTTCATCCACAGTGTGTGGTTTCAGTGTTGCTGTTTTATTCCAAGAGCAGCAAATCTTTAAGATACCAAACAATAGCTGATCTGGAAGCAATTTTCTTCTTTTGAAGAAGCAGATCACACATATTTATTCAACATCACTTCTGTGTGATAGAGAAAAAACTCTAACAGTAAGCTTTGATAGCAGTAGTGGATTTACCAGTTCAGAGCAAGAAGCTGTACTGCCAGGTTCACAAAGTGTTGCTCCCAAGCTAATAAATCCTGCTTCTGGGCAGCTTTGGGAGCTCTGCCTTTCACTTCCTTGGCACTTCTAATTCTAATTAAAAGCAAGCAGAGGCAATTTGGGTTCTGCAGTGCCCTACCAAGAACCCTATGCAGAGTACAGTGATGTCTCCTTCCCCTAACAAGAAATTTAAGACATTCCAAAACCAGCACTAACCCAATGTCAAACTTCTAAATGACAAAGGGGCAAAAAGAGGAAAATAAAACCAAAGCAGCTCTATTTTGGAGCTATATAGAAAAAGATTATGTTGAACAATGAGACAACGCTTTCCAAAGTATCAGAATATCACAGTCCAAACCTATGAGCAATCTTCTGACTGAGATGAAGTGACTACTCTTAGCTCTGCTACTGCATGCTATGACCTAGGTAATTTCAGCTCCCTGTGCCTCTGTTTCCTCATCCTTTAAGCAGTTGCCTTTCCTCTTTGTGAATCAGTATGAGGTCCATGGATAAAAAACATGCTACAAGAACTAGTTGTTATTAATGCAATTCAGATATGGAATGTACCAGATGGTAAAATCTCCAGGATTTTAATGAACTATTGTAACAGAACATATGTAATATGACGTTATTATAACAGGCATTTAAATGTATAGTTAGTACATATAACGCGACCTGCTCTGCTCTCAGTAACTCCACTGGAATTATTTTGGATTTATGTCAGATAATACTAGGAACACAAAATAGCCCCATATGTGCAATGTGGTAAGGCTTTCATAGCAATGCTATCTTAACTATTGCCTGTCCTGTTTTTATCTTTTGCTGGGGGTATTGTATTTTGTGGCTTCACAGAGTATGTTTTCTGCACTTAGTTCTGAGCAGGAAGCAAAAAAAAGTCCCCTAATGGCAAAGATTAAAATGCACCTGACCAAGTATCCCTTACCTAGCATCATAAAATAGTCATCATGAAGCAGCAAGAACTTTTGGGGGGGGGGGTTTTCCACTATATTCTGTAAAAATTATGTCTTTAATCACCTTATGCTAGACTTGGTAAGTAATTAATGCTTTGTCAGAAGAATCAAACATTCAGTTTCAGACTGTGAGTAGTATCTCCATTCTCTCACAATGTTTGAGTTCTGGACAAGATTAATTAAATGACAGGGCAAAGGTGAAAAAACAGGACTGCAGCTCAGGCCAGTGGCATCACACACTACAGTCAGAGACAGGTACTTACTTCAGTAAAGGAGGAACATGAGGACACCTTTGGTATGTGTAATAATTCTAGCTCATCTACAATACAGACTATAAAACTCAGGTGAACTGACATTTAATATATGAGACACTGGAAGCAAGATATCAGTTTCACATCATAAATTAGCCTTTGTGCTAGTGCCCAAAGATTTGGCTGATTACTCACTGCTTTCCCCTAGTGCTTAAGCAGTCTTTTCCAAAGCAAGACAGTTAAACCACAAAAACGTACCGTAGTGTCCACAGCCCTGACCTTCCCAGCAGGAACGTGCTTTGGAATGGGTTTGTCTCCTGATATCATCATGCAGCCTTCTGCTCCAAGAGTAACAATTACGAGCTTACAGCCTCTTTCTAACAGCATGCGTCCCACCTTTTCAGCATCTTCAAGGTTGCCAACTGGGATGCCCGTTAAAATTTCTGCCTGGAAAACAACCCACGCAAATGAAAATCATAATCTGACAGCATTCATTTTTGGACAACAGTTGCATTTGAAAACAGTATTTGGTAGCTTTTTAAAATGTGTATTGTAGGAAGATCATGAAACCACTTCCTACGCTGATATTCAGCTGTGTCTTGCTCCTTGCTTGAAATCAGTGTGTACTTCAGGCACAGGAGACTAATGGAGAGCAGCCCAGGCAGAGAGACACAGGAGGTGTGGGTTCTGTTCCAGCTTCTACAACTTACCTGGCATACAACCCTTAGTAAAATCACATTTTTCCCACATGCCTCAGTTTTTTCATCTGTGAAATGGACACAATGACACAGTCTTGGCAAAAGCATTTTGTGGTTTAATGTGAAAAAATTCTACAAGTCAACTTGGTCACTATTCTTGAGGGATATTTATCACCACATGAGAAACTTTTTAAACACTTTTTAAAATTCTCAGTGTTCAGCTAGAGAGACATCACAAGGGAAAATCTCTTCCAGGGAAAAAAAAAAATTGCTCAATTTTGACCATTCTGTTCAATTTAATATATATTTTTGGATGAGAATACCTAAAATTTATCTGAAGCCTTCTTTGGACAAAGGCCCATTAAAAGATTATGATATATTTGTGTTATGGCCATGTCCATACTCCTCTGTCAACTGTGCTGGCTCTGTACAAACACAGTTAAACTCTTCTTCTAACTGATGGTAAGCTTAAGTAAACTTCTCCCAGTTGGGTCTTAAAATTAATCTCTGCTAGTTCCACCCAACTAAGAGCAAAATTTCCCCAAAGTCTGGGAAATTTTGGGTTCTGCAGTGCCCTACCAAGAACCCTATGCAGAGTACAGTGATGTCTCCTTCCCCTAACAAGAAATTTAAGACATTCCAAAACCAGCACTAACCCAATGTCAAACTTCTAAATGACAAAGGGGCAAAAGAGGAAAATAAAACCAAAGTACCTCTATTTCGGAGTTATATAGAAAAAGATTATGTTGAACAATGAGACAACGCTTTCCAAAGTATCAGAATATCACAGTCCAAACCTATGAGCAATCTTCTGAAGGAGACAAAGTTTGACTTCAGATTCAAACAACATTTTCACCACTTCATACATTTTCTTGATGGCATTGTATTGTCAAGGGTCGTGCTTTTTCTCTTCTTTTTGGCAGGGAAGAGTACAAGAATGAAACATGAAGAAAGGGAAGAGAAACTGTCTTTTCTCTGAAACAGTCTACCAGGCAGTACTCCTGCATATTACCATACGCCTTCAGCTGCAAGTAAACAGACATATTACATTTTGCTGTCTTTACTAAATTTTGTCCTGCTTGCCTGACAAAAAGGGAAGCCTTACTGTAGCTTGCATTACAAGGTTGCTACTAGATCTTGAAGAATGTAATGTGAAGCATTTTCAGATAACTGCTTCATAGCTGAGCATAACTTCCACACTCCTAGGGCTTATTTTCAGTGGAAGACTTTCTTTGGAACCTATTCAACAGCTACTCTCCTAACCTTTGCTGCATGGGCAGCTCACCTTCTTGGGAGACAGCTGCTGAAATATTTCAAACTACCTTCCTCTGCATGACTGAAACTCGAATTCGGTGCTCGTAGTTCTTGATGTAATGAACTGTAAACTGTAGTGATTAAACAAGTGCTTCATGGAGCACAGGCCATGCCTGTAGTAAAGAGAGGGCGGGCAGACAGCTGGGGACAGGAACTACTACAGCCATTTACAAGCAAACCGCCCCCAGCTGTGAGTCAGCGCCTGCTGCTCGCCACTGTCATTTCCTGAGTTTCAGCCTGACCCAGGCAAGAGCAGCCACCCTTGGGCTCTGCAGGGCCGCATTTATGCCAACACACTCCCTAGAGTTCACAGCATCACTAGCAGAGCACTTACCGGTTTTCATTTTTAAACTTATGTGACCGAATTCTGCAGTTCCTACTTAGACAAATGCAGAAATTATTTCAAGTGCTGTTGATCTGATCACTCTGAGGCAGAGCCTCATAGTGTGTGGCAGGACTTGGTTGTTAAACTTGTGCACTGCAGGGGCAAGGCGTGGTCAACATGTACATGCAATTTAAAATTACTTTTTTTAACCACACTGATCCCAGACAAGAATATAGTAAGCTCTAAATTATAAGAAGGCAACTAAATCTATCTAATTTTCTCTCTGGCATGCCACCATGCTGCTCAAAATTCTCTTGCAGTATAAACTATTTAGGCATATTAAACATATTTCAGTATTCAAAAGGTTAGAAAAGTATTTTCAAGTAAGAAAATTTGTTTTTAAAAGTATCTCACAAAACCTTTTGAATGTATCTTCTTGCAAGGTTTCCAGGGAACCAATACAATAATAATGGTTTTGGAGTAACTACAGATAGATTACATATAATATAAAAATATATATGTACACTCTATTCAAGTGTCTAAACAGTCCATGTCTCTTCATGAGTTTTAAGATCTCTGAAACAGGACCTGTGTATTCCTGTATTCAGAACACCTCGTACACGGTGTTACAAGAATAAAAAAGGATTAACACAAATTCTTGAATGAAAGAGGCAAACTGAATTTTCAGTGTACTTTAGGAGGGGCAATAATTCCAAACATTCTACCTCTGTTGCAAAGCCTCCAGGATGAAAGTGGATTTGGTTTTGGTAGAGAAACAGTAAATCTAATATAGGTTTATTTACCTGGTACTTATACTTCTGTAAGCTCATGAGCAAGGTAAATGAAGTATTTAAATAGAATATTCTTCCTAATGAAATGCACATCCTGTATACTTAGCATTAAGACAGTACTCCTCTTTGTGCTTCCTATGTCCCAAATCAACAGGATCTTTTGCTTGAGTAGTGAAAGAATTGTTTTGGGACTGATATACGAAAGGTTTTGTAGAAATCTTTCTTTCCATCTTTACACTGCTTATACCAATAAACAAAATTATTTTGAACGGACAGTCTGTATAAAAGTAGATCTTCGGCTGCTTCAAACCACTATCATCTAACTCATCTACAGCAGGATGGTACAACTAAAAAACACTGGAACAAGCTGGAAGAACCATAAAAGCAGCAGAAGCCAGACAGATTCTGTGCCAATAATTAGAGATTGCAGTAAATGTCAACTGATGTTAAATACTGTGGTGAGTTTTTAAGTTCCTCCCTTCAGTAGAATCTTATTTAAAAAACAAACTGTGGTACAATTGAGGGAAATAACTAATGGTTATGTAAAGAAAAAAATTAAATAACAATACTACAAGCCCGATGTGGACTTTTGCCATAGAACTGTACAAAAGAGCAAATGAAGAATTTTATTTTTCTGCAGCTAGTCTCATAAAACTACTCGTTTAAATGGACCTATTAAAGCAAGATGACATTCCACACAACTGCTGTCAGAATAAACATATGATGGATATTATATAATTAACCTAAAAACTATTTTCATAATTTTGTTTACAAGAGTGGTAGAAAAATTTAACTAAAGCTTTAATTTCATTGATATGAAGGTTCTTGGCCATAATCCTCACTAATCTTAGTTAAGTCTCCATCTCTCTTTAGACTGTGGAGTCAAGTCACGGTAGGATGACACAAACCAGAACTGCTACAGAAAACAAAATGGCTCTGCTTTTTCTCTGCCACTCCTGTCCACATGGCCCATTCTCTTGTGCCAGAACAGCCATTTGTGTGGCCTGGAAACAAACTGGATTGCTGGGCAGATCTGTGTTAAAATTAACACCACCCCAAAAGTCAATCCAAAGCAACTAACTTCTTTCAACAGCAATAGTAATTTACACTGCCTAAAACTGAGAATGATCCTAGCATATGAACGTTTGCCAGTTGTTCCTAGCTGTGGTGCATTTGGGGCAGCCACCTCCAGGGAGATGTTCTGCTTGGCATTTGCAAGACCAAATCTGCAGCATCGTATCTAGTTTTGGGATCTCTGGCACAAGTAAGACACTGACCTACCACACTGCAGTGGAAGGCCATCAAGACAGTCAGAGGACCAGAGACCAGGACATACAAGAGACGGCTGGGAGAAGCAGGCTTGTTCAGCCTTAAGAACTCCTGGCTAAAGGGAAATCTAATTGCTGTCTAGGGCAATTTAGTAGGTGGGTATAGAGAGGATGAAGCCAGAGTCTTCTTGAAGGTGCACAGGGATAGGGCTAGAGACGACAAGCACAAACTAGAACATGGGAAATTCCAATATTAGGACAAGCTTTTTCACCACAAGGGTGATGAAGCAGTGGAACACGTGCCCAGAGGTCACGCAGTCTCCAACCTTAGGAGATTCAGAACTTGACTGGACAAAGCCCTGAGCAATCCTAAACTGGACAGGCTTCACCAGGGTGTTGGACTAGTTGAACATCCAGAGGTCTGTTCCTGACTTCCATAATCCTCTAATCTTCAGCAAATATAAACTGGTGAAATAATAAGAAGTATTGATTCTTTGGGGAGCAGTCTATCATTTGGACTGGGTTTTGTGCACCTAGCAGAATAAGAACTTTGCAAATGTTGCCAGGTACTGCTGGAAGAGAAATAATAAATAACAACAGGGAAACTTTCCCCGTTTTAAGGCTAATGCATCTAAAACTACATATGATAATTTAAAATACTTTTAATTTCAAATATTTAAACACAGTAAGTCAGTTGGCTACAAACTTGGCCTGTACCTTAGGAGATTTCTTTTGAGAATGACAAAACAAGAACTCAGTCTCATTAATTCTAACACATGTGAACAGTCCCCAAGAAGCAGTGCAACAGATTTAGTGTATAAGAAATTGCAAGGTCAGGCCACAAGCCAAGCTAGTTCCAGTTGTTTCAAATTATAAAATTTTTACATACATACAGGCAGAAATACTTATCGTGCTAGAATAATTAAAAACTGATTGAAATGAATTGGCCTGAAGCTATTAATTTCTCTCCCAAAAGTAACATCTTTCATTTTAGACTAAATATGGGAAAATTCATAGTTTCCAGCAACTGATAAAATGGGGTTTAGAACAAAGATGGAAATAAAATATACTGTGAATTGCTGGCAATTTCTATGTAATGGCAGAATAGCAGCTTTCCATTACTTAAAACACAAAAGGCAAATTCAAGAGATGTTCTGAACTATTTTATTTCTAAAGGACCTGATTTTGTTTTGACCCATAGAAATATCAATTATATTTTCTTAAGAAAGATTATCCTTAGTATTAATCTCTCTATATTAATAAGCAGTGTCTTAAATGTCCTCATCCCAGACTACAGAGAGAGTTTTATAAACTTGATATTCTCTGAATCTTGCAAAAGGCAGTAATGTCTCGTGATTCTGGACATAATAGCAAATATTTATTCCAAAAAATGATTATCCTCTGTTAATAGACAGTAACACTTAAAAGGAAACAGTAAGAATGTATCTATTTTTCTGTGTTATTTTTATATATCTTACAGCTTTCTTTAAGAAAATTAACAATCAACTTGTACTGCTTTCTACTATTGAAGCTCCAAAGTATTCTGCTAGCATTTAATTAAATCTTTGCATGGCCTTCTTTAGATCAGAAATCTGATACCCATTTTACATTAGGGAGAAAGTAGTTCCCGATCTTGCATTAAAAATAGCTTGTCAAACTTAATCATTTGCTGTAACCATTCAGGAGTTTTTCTTCTCCTGAAGGGCTCCTCAGTATTCTTTGAACAGAGAAGCAGCTGTTCTTCAAAACGTTTAGGATTAAATGGAAATTGCTGATGTGCAATATATTTTGGTTCCTAACCTGCAGGGCTATGTAACTGCATGCACACGCTAAGAAAGAAAAACAACACATGAACTGTATTGACATTGTGGGTATGCCTAGAGCCATCTGCAGCAAGGAATCACACAAATACGTGGGAAAAAAGAATGGTAAGTATTCCAAAGAGCTCGTCTTGTATAGGGTTGTCTCTTTTTCAACATTTGTAGATGACTGAAAAGAACAACCATTAGTTTTCACCAGGATGACATTGGATACATTTATTTTTCATTAGAAGAATTAAGGGAATGGAGAACTAGCACATTCCTGCACAAACCTCAGGGATTAGGCTGTGCTACATCTGGGAATTAACAAACTAGTCTCAACAAGTTTGATCTTTCTGGGAAAAGATAAAACTGAACTACAGGCTAAGCAAAGAAAGAACTGATAACCTTGCAAGATTTGTTCTGACTTCTTTTGTTCATGAACCACATAAAAAGAAAGTAATGTCAGACATAAAAAACCCTGTTATTGCAACAAGCAAGAGTGAAAAGAACAGCTTGTGAAGAGCCTTCTAGACAAACTAATGGTAGATAATTCACTGATAGTGTAATTTTTTCTGCTTCTCTCTAGAACGTAAATCCATAAGAACAAGCTGTGCTGTTATACCAGATACTGCCTGTGATTTCATTAAATCCTAAGGCATTTAATAAAGAATGGAATATAAAGTGTTGATGTTGTATTTGATATTTGCATGTTTGAGAGCCAACATCCCATGGCTGACACTATAGCTGACATCTTTAAACTTCTATTCTGTGACAAAGGCATTGCAGATCAAGACCCCGACCTTTAGAGCCGTAAATAACAGAAACTTCTGACTCAGTAATAATTCAGCTAATCACAAGGACTATTCCCTTTTTCTCATCTTTAATAATACAAACACTTCACAGAGTCTATTAGATGTCTTAAACTATATGGCTGGTGTTCTGACAGCCAACATAATTTTCTGTTACAAACATACTGTTCACATATTAACCGCAAACCACAGGATTTTATAATTTAAAACTATTTCTTGGTGAACAAGAAAGAGAGGGACATTATGATAAAATTGTGATAAATACCTGTAAATGTAAATTACTAAGAAAGGCAAACCAAGTAATAAAAAAAAATCTGTGTAAACTTAATCTTGTCTTAGAACACACATCTGTGTTAAAAAGAATGTTTTAGAAGCAGTTGAACTGGGTAGCTCTAAAGAATTCATCTTCAAACCCAAGGTGATTTATTAACTATTTAAAAGACTTAGTAAAGATGAAGCAGAAATACACTTCCCCCNCCAGAAAGGGTAAAGCTGGAACATAAATAGGATTTTGGCTAGAAGGAAGACATTTGAGACTTAGAAATACCAACGCGGAGAGGCAATGGAGCTGGAACAGAACATCTCAGGAAGGCAGTTGTAAGCAGGACATCCAATAAATTTGGCCATAGAGAATAATAATTTTTAAAAATCCAAAAGAATGACCTTAGTGTCTTAGAGAAAAAGTCCTTCTTATCCAAAAGTTCTTTTCTAACTGTGACTATTAGTAAATACTGAGGGAAATTAAAAAAAAAAAATAGGATAAAGAGATTTTTTTCCCAGTATATGTTCAGGATAACCAAAGTCTTATGTACTTCCTGATTTAAGATGATGATGGAGATGCAGATGCAGTTGGTTGAATGGATAAAGTTTAAAAAATTAGAATTATCTTTAGGATTTGTACAATTTACTTGTTGCTTTTAAGTGCCATACAGAGATGTGACTGCTAACCTTTATTTGGGTAGGTAAACCTTTATCTGTGTATCAAACTTCTCAAGTGTATTCATTACAGAGATCTGAAATTAAAGAAAGTCATGAAAGAAAACAGAAAACAGATGGTATATGAACATGTAACAATTACTAAAAACCTACTTTCAAACTTGTGACATAAGAAAAACAAATGCTTGATTTTTCCTTTTTTCTCAGCAAAAGGAAAGGAAAAATGGTAATAGTTCATCCCTGAAAATCAGTTCAATGCAAATCAGACACACAGAGAGAATGAAATCAAACAAAATTGAATATTACATTTGTGCTAACATAATCAATTTCATTGCAAAGTTTCAAAAGGTTGTTTTTAAAAACAAAGGTATTTATGTGCCATTGTTGTTCTCAGAATATGCTGTAGGAGTCCTACACTTGGATTTATGCTCCCATGATATGGCTGGCAGGAACTTCCATATGTCTAGCATTTCCACAAATTCAGAAGAGGTGAGCCTCCTCAACAGCAGAGAGCATATTTCTGTGCCTGACCTTGCATACAGTGATCCCAGCTATCTTCACATGGTAATTCCTTTTTAAAGAAAATAGCAGAAAAGAATGCAAACTGTACCCCCAGCTCTGCAGGAAAAGGTAGATGAGTGAGCAGGGATCTATTATAATTATACACCTGTATTTCTTGTTCTCTAAATAGAAGTAATTTTCTTTTCTCCATGTGGTGGTAATAATAATACCCCTGGCTCCAGCAAGCTACACTTCTCAAAGAATGCCTCTTTCAAGACTGTCCCCTAGCAATGAAATACAAAAGGAAGACTTTAACATGTGTGATACAAAGAGAGAAAAGTCAGGAATAGACACGTAAGGAAAAACAAAGTTTTGTTTCTAACATATGGGGGATAAGTTTTTGCAGGGGTAAAAATTAACAAGTGGCATTATGAAAAAAGCAGACAACGAATGACATTTACTAAATAGTGGGACAGTATGGATGTTCTCAGCCCAAAATGTGAGCCATTGCACCATTTAGCCAATCCAGATGCATAGTCCAGGCATAAGAGCTTTCTGACAGCATGAAGAAAACATGATACTGGTGTTCTGTGAGTCTCCTGAACAAGAATAAATATTTTGCCTTAGCATTCTCTTCACCACATAGAACTGAATTCTCTATCTGTTGGGCAGTGTCTGAGCCACAAATTGTATCACTGCCAGTTATCCTGGAAACTCTGGTTTCCAGAGACCTGAAGTGCCATAGCATCTCCCACCTTGCTATTTTACTAATTCCCGAATTCTCTGGAGTATGTGAACTTGGTAAACACATAATGAAACATCCCAGAATAAAATTTAGATGTCCTTTTGGGTTACTTAGGCTGACCCTTAAATGCTGGAAGACTCACAGACTGAGGACTTGTGGTATAGTTTGTGATGGGGTTTAACAGAAATTTCAAAAGGGAGTAATTGAGTCTTCAAAAATTTACACTGACAGACATTGTCATCAGACAAAATATGCTACAAGTAAGCAGGGACGTGCTTTTCTCTTAGCTTCTCCCCCTGCTCTCCACCCAAAGGGATCATGTTCATTGCAGAAATCATGTTTCTTAGACATAACTTTAACTCTGATCAAGGCATGGTTCCTATCCACTAGGTTACTTCTCCCACATTCCTATTTATATAAAGAGAGAGTGAGGGGAAGGAACACAGCATGTCTAATGCTAATAAACAGCAAATTTAAACAAAGGTCTTATGAGATGAGGTTAATTTGTCTCTTGTGACAAAACCAATTTCCTTTGGGAGAAATAACGCTTGAATTAGAAAAGAGAGGGGAAGGAGGGGGAAAAAAAGAAAAAAGGAAAACATACAGCTGAAGACCAGAGAAGATTCACTGAAAACAGATCTGACAGGAAGAGGCATATGAAGCTACTATTTACCATCAAGTGCGGCAAGCATGCGTGACCTCCTGGCAAGAGAGTTTAAAACTGTCAGAACACTATGGCTAATGCATTCCTGCTAATCATATCAAGGGACCGCAGAACAAGGACAAGGTACTATTTTAATATTTACCACTCAGTGATAACATTTAACAAGTGTCCTTTTATGGATGTGTTTTGCTGATCTACTTGTAAGGAGGACTGGACCCAACTTTCTGGCTGCAAACAGCTAATTTAATTTCAAGTGCAAGCTAAAGTTATTTTAGAATACTCCTCTTTGCTGGTTGGGTCAGAAATCAAACCTGTCACCTCCAAAAGTCCTATGTAAGAGGAGCATGGTTCAATTCTCCTGCTCCCTATGCTGTATTTCTGAGAAGAGTATCCTTCTGAAATTTTCCTGACTGAGACTCCTTCTTTAACATGACATGTGACCATTACCTCAGTTTCATTGCAGCAGAAGATATCAGAACAGGTATAAAACTGTGGATCTAGGTCAGCAAGGGCTGGAGCTGGATTAAATAAAGTCTTTACTGGAAAAAAAAGAAGAAAAGAAAAAGTCTAAATTTGTAGTGTTTTAGATTCATAAACTGTCACTTGAAAGACTATTGTGTTTCAATCACAGATCCCAATGTTTATTATTAACACACAAATGACTCTCAGTTTCTGTATCCTCATCTTACACAACTGCTAAAAGCTGTGTTTATTATATTAAAGTTCCACTCTAATTCATGTGCAGGCACCTGTTCATGATGGGAACATGAGAAAAGAGTAACAGAAAAAACCCCAAGAAATTATTACGTTTAAAAAAAAAGAAAAACCTTAGACATTAATGAAATTTGTTTAACTGATGATGCTTCTTCCATGATATTAATAAGTTTTACAAGAACTGATTTAGTTCTAGAATTTTTCAGTGTCGTTATCTGAGTTCTGTACATTAAGAATCACGAGTTATGGAGTAATGAAGGGCATGTCCAGACAGGGAGTTAAATGTGCTTCTGAATGTGTTACCTAACTTGTTCAAAATGACACATTATAAAACTGTAGTGTAGACACGGCACTGTATATTTTTAATATGCTATCTGGCAGAGCTGGACCTAAACTTAACACATGGTAGAATATGTTAGTTAACCTAACTTTAAACTGTAGTAGCCTAAGGCCCCTTGTAGCAGCAGAAAAGGTTTGTCATGAGGACAGTGTAAGTCACTTACTCACTATTAACACAGGAAGTCTGCAGCCTAGGTTTTTCACTTTGCCAATTCTATGATTAATACTGGTGTCTTAACCACAAGGCCATCATTTTTAAATAAAGCACACACTCTTACTTCAGAAATATTCCTTATAGTCAGTCATCAAATCTTCCAGTTTGGATGCCTAAATTTTCAGTCCTAAACACATATTTAGACTGTAAGCTATAGCTGAACATCTCTGAATTCCAGTTAATGCCCTAACAGACAAAGATGCACAGAGATTTCTGAAATCTGAGTACCAAGAAGTTTAGGTGATTAACACTTTGAAAGTTTTAGCCTTTGACTGTACAACTTTATCATGCCTCTCTACATGCCTCATTAAAAACAGTATTAAAGTGACCAAGACCTTTACTCAGAAGTCAGAAAATGCCAGGATTAGGAATTCCAATGAAATCTTAATTTGGCTCCCTTATATTATTACAATACAGTATGTATTATAATAAACTCTTTAATTATATGATCACATACCACTGAAAAACAGCATGTGATCACATAATTAAAGACTGCAACATAATACATATTCAGAAAGGAGACAAATTAAGGTTTCACAGGCAACCTTAACTCTTGCATTTCCCATTTTCTGAACTGCAACCCTAATGAAGTTTTCTTGAACATAAAACTTTAAGGTATACTTTCCTAGGTAAAACAAAGAAACAGGACATGTTGGAAAACAAACTGTCATGTGGCATCATACTGACATATACATGGGTCAGGAGCAGCACTGGAAGTGTTCCAACTTGGGTTTTAAGTAATACAGACTCATCATTAACACAATGTAATATACTACTATTAGTTTTCTCCCATATTTACTATCTGCTGAGCATCGGGGGAGATAGAGGAACCCTAAGATCCTCTTTCAGGCTGTGAAGAAGACCAGGGCTTTTGAACAGGATAATCTGTTTGGTCCTCCTGAGGAACTTATTTTCTGCCCAAATTCTTTCACAGAATCACAGAATCATAGAATGGCCTGGGTTGGATGGCCATTTCTTCTTGTCCTGCCAGTATGTGCTTTGTAAAAAGTTTGTCTCCATCTTTCTTGTAGGCTCCTTTCAGGTACTGGAAGAATGCAATTTGGTCACCCCTAAGACTTTTCTTTTCCAGGCTGAACAAACAAAATTCTCTCAGCTTTTCCTTGTAGAAAAGGTTCCTTCATCAGAAGGATGAAGAGGTTCATCCTTCTGATCATCTTGGTGGCTGTGGACTCTCTCCCGCAGGTCCCTGTCTCTCCTATGCTGGGACCCCAGAGCTGGATGCAGTGTTGCAGGTGGGGTCTCAGCAGAGCAGAGCAGAGGGGCAGAATCCCCTCCCTGGCCCTGCTGCCCACGCTGCTTTGGATGCAGCGCAGGACGCGTGTGGCTTTCTGGGCTGTGAGTGCACATGGCTGGGTCTTGTCCAGCCTCTCACCCACCAGCACCCCCAAATCCTTCTCAGCAGGGCTGCTCTTGATCTGTTCATCCCCCAGCCTGTGTTGATACCAGGGCTGCTCCATCCAGGTGCAGCACTTTGCACTTGGTTTTGTTAAACCTCCTGAGATTCCCATAGGTTTACTCCTTGATCTTTTCACTTCTATCCCTTTGCCAAGATCCATTCTCCTCAATGAGTGCCTCCTTGCATAGGAACTATGCAATTTTAACCTTTTTTCACTCAACTTTCACCACATCATATCTCTTTATGGCCTACACTTTCCTTCCCCACTTCCAGTGCCTACAGCCTGCTCCATGACTCTACCTCCGTATTCCATTCTCTATTCAACAAATCCTGATCTCTCTTCCAATTTTGTTCCTCTTTCAGCTTCTCCTTTCCTTCTTCCTCTGCCACCCCCAAAAATCAAGTAAAACTCTGCTTTGTCTGAAATCAACTCTCCATCCGCAGCATTCCTGCCCAGCTTTGTCTCTTCTGTATTGAAATTAAGCAGCCGGCCCCTGCTCTGTGCTTCCTGGGCCAGCAACAGATCTTTAACAGTATAAAAGAAGTTGCGTAAAACCAGATTCAGAAATTACACTGGAAGGCATGCTGCCCAAATGGACAAGTGCTTGTATGGACAGATGCTCAGGTGAAGCTAGCTGTGAAGCTCTTAACAGTTTTCTGATGTCTGTGTGAAAGGTACTTATTTTCCAGAGGCCAATAATACAGTTAAAATCAGGCAGGTTTCCATACAGCTGTGAAGGCTTATCTTTAAAAGAAAGCTCCCTTGCTATCATGGCCTAAGTAAATTTTAAGGTAGCTGGTATTCATAATTAAAAAGCTAGGGTAGGATGGGAGGCATTTTCCATTGCCTGGTTTCTGCAACCACAGTGCTTTGGCAGAAATCACAAAGAGTTTAACCACAAACAGCTGTTATGAAAACTTGTAGCCCAACATTAAAAACTTGAAGAGTCAAAAAAATAGGTCTGTTTCTTGCAAGTGACATGGAACCTTTAACTGAGGCTGCTTCCAGCTCATTCTTCATGACAGTATTAATATGCTGGGCATTATCAGCCATCTTTTATGGAGTCTGTCATTAGAGAAGCCCAAAATCAGACTTTTTGGAAGCAGCAGCAGCTTCTCACCATCAACCACTAAAAACCTGTAATTGTCCAGTCAGATTTCCACTACAATTTAAACCTACTTCATATAGTTATTCACAACCCTTCCTTCNTCAGTGCCACAATGAGAGGATGTCATACATAAGATGTCCCTCTCCAGCTTACAGATCCGTATGACCTTCACTGAAGAGAAGCAAAGAGTTCTTGCCTGTCTCCATACTCTTTCTCACTTTTGTTTATTTCTTTCAGTAAGAATGAAGAAAAACAAGCAAAAAACCCCCACTGAAACAGAGGTTTGAGGCATCTGGGTATGCATCTGTTTTACACAAAAATAGTCAAGTGAACATTCTAACATGAAGTACTACATAATACATGAGGGTATTGCAAGCTAAAAGAAGGGAAATTGCATTAACAATTTACTGTTGGCTACAGATAGGTTTTTACAGTGCTACAAACTCAGCTGTTTACTTAGATTTGATGGCACATGACATTTGAACATGTGTAGCCTATTGTTTTAAAGAGAAGCAACCAAACTTCCCTGACAGAAGAGCTGCACAATGATAACACACTGACAGCACAGAACTACAACTGGCCCACAGTTAACTACTGTCTTTTCTTGATATATTGTGCTATCTACAGTTGCTAAGTGTTTGCATGTCTGTTCTGTGTATCAGGTTTGATTTTTTTCAATTGCCTTAAAAAAAATCTTGTCTTTTCTTCTGTCACAGACTGGTGTCTTGCCATAGGAGGGTGACAAAAGTGTGAAGCATCTTGCCAAAACTGTTCATAGAGTTAGAAATAGACAAAATAAGTCATGGATATTGATTCATGATTCAACTATAACCATTAACTACTAGATTAAGAATGCTGTTATCCATTTTCAGGAAAGGTAATGAAAAAAATATAGCACAACAGATGCACAACAGGTCATGGTGCAGAAGGTGAACTGGAGAGCCCACAATTCCAGTGTGCTGTGATCTACTGGAGCTAGCCTGGGTCCAGCTTCAAGAAACCAGTTAGTTCTGATCCCAGTTCCATCCCTGATCCGCTGTGTGACTGACTATGCTATGAGCTGTCCCCTCCCAGTCTGATCTGGATAGAAGGGAAAAACATCTTTTTAATCTCATATAGATGCCCCTCTTGCATAATTATTTACTTAGTGTTCAACTACCATGGTAATTGTGCTTGTGTAACTGAAAGCATTACAGGCACTTAAACAACAAAAACATTATGTTGGTAATGAAACCCCATCCTGTTCAAGCAAAATGTCAGCTTTCATCTACGTATGTGCTACACTGAAGGAACAATGCCCTACATTTAAAAGTACAGTACAGTAACAATTTTCTAATAATTTCACAGACCATGACTGTGTCTATGCAATGGCATCATGCCCAGTCACACTCTAAGAATTTTGGTTAGGAAGAAAAAGCTTTTTTTATTATTATTTTAAGGATGTAAACAACTATATAAAAAACTATATAGTCATACCTACTGCTATGCTGGGAGAACAAGGGCATAAGTCTGGTTTTGAGGTAATTTCGTTCACTTTCCTGTGTGTGTAACTTTACTGACTTGCATTCATTATGCCTGTTCTGCTCTGGAATCACAGCAGAGTCAGACCCATAGCTCCTGACCTACCAGCATTATACTGTATTTAGTCACAGCACAAAAATAGGAGGAAAGGCAGCACCAGACATATACAGGGAGATTATATGGGTATGAGTTGATTTGCTATTCAAGGTTAACACTGCAAAATTTTTAAAGTGAATTCAGTTTTCATTAGCATAGCCTGAATTTTTTGGCTATTATTTCAATTCTAAATAAAACTAATATGACAGAAACCAGAATAGACTACAGGATCTTTATTTAGGAAGCACAATAAGGAGTATTTTTCATGTAGCACAAATGAAAGAGAGAGAATGGCTTATGGTAAATTACCTCCATTGGCACGTGCCATTTTCAGAGCTTCAAGAGAAACAGCAGGAGTTATTTCTAGCTGGCAAACTACCACTTTGGCTTTACAGATGACATCAGAAGCCCTCTTCAGGTCTTCAAAATCTAAAAGCAGGTTGGCTCCTGGGACTATGACAATAACGTTCTGTCCTAAAAAGAAGATATTGTGTTTTTTACTTTAACTTTGGCAATAAAATATGTAAAACAATTCCTTGCACTTTTTACAATACATTTCAGATGAGTATTTCAATTTACTTTCCAAAAAACCCCACTAAAATTGTATGCATTGCAGCCATTTTCAAATACACAAATATTTCAGAGGATAATCAGAAAGATCAATGTACTAATGGACTAACACTGCACAACAAATGCAATATCTATTCCTTTGGGAAAAATCATGTATGGGCATTCCCCAGTCTTATTTTGGTGTTTTCTGTGAACTCTAAAGAAGCACTGTACTAGTCACAGTGGAGATGGTGGATACAAGCTGAGGGTGATATTTGCATCTTCCTAAAATATTCCAGTAGCATTTGGAAGAGAAAAGCATCAATGTGATTACTGAATTCATATGCCAAAAATGGCATAAAATTTTTAATTTTCCTATCAGCTGGGAACAAAGAGTATTTCACACAGCTACGAAAATTATGCAAGTTCTTTAGATTTCAGAGAAGCAGACTTGTACCATTTACCTGAGACACTTCAAGTTAGGGCTCCTAACCATCATGAAAACCAGAACCAGCTTGTCACCAAAGCCCAGAAAGGTGATGCCTGTGTCTAAGGAAAGTTTTATCAGAAGTGAGTAAACAAGGTGGGCAATAGCTTCTCCTGCCCTTAGAGCTGGCCAGGAGAATGGTCTAAGCAAAGCTGTGCATGTGGAAGCACGGCAGCGTCTCAAAGCACATCTAAGATCCTTTTTATTCTTGTAGTTTGTTTCACAGTTAGGTGAGATTCATTTAAGTAGGTTCCAAATATTTCTTTTGTTTTTCTTCAGACACACAAATCACCTTCTTATATTGCAGCTTCTTTCTTTTTTAAATCTCTGTTACAACACTTAGAGACCTTCAGGCATGGGTGCCTTCAAATTAAAATTTATTATTAATCACTCAGGTATTAACGTCAATAAGTCAGTTGTTCCTTGATTTACAGGCTCAACCCGCCCCCGCTGAAGATTCCTTTAAAGACTGCCAATCATTAAAGGCTACCAACTCTGTAATGACCTGAATTACTCTGCAAATAAATATTTATGTTTTTAAATACATTATTTTTGTTGAATGTGACTTCAAAGTCCTTTGACTAAGAACGTGCAAAGCTTCTCTCCCCTAAATACATTCCGAAAAGAAAGCAGGACAATGGAAAGAATAATATAGTGATCTCAGAGGGAGGGACCCAAGCTTTCCAAAGCAATTCTGCTGTCAATGGTTTGGTACAGAACAGCTGCATATGAAAAGCAAAACCTCAGCACTTAAAGCCAACGCCCTGCTTTTCAACAGACAGTGATGGGCATCTTGGATAACAAACAAAAGAAAACAAAACAAAAAACCTTCTGCAACAAGTAAATGTTACCAAAGATATCTGAATCCTGTTGAGGAAGTATTCAAAGGCAATTTGCACCCATTTTGCCAAGCATATATTTTGATAGCTTTAGGGTGCAGCAGTTCGAGCAGTAAAAGACAGGGAATCAGCGGAACAAGAATCTCTTTCATTTCTGCCTGGCCTCTGTGCTTCCTAGAATCTCAGACTCTATCCACATGCCTTGCTGCATTATCTTGCTGAACTATTTAGCTGTACTGACATGTATATTATTATTAGAATTTAGAGCTAATGGCCCAAGGCAGTAAGAAGGGCTGTTTGCTTAAACCTATATGTGCAAATTCAAGGTAGGCCATGCTACACTGGATCACAGTCTGAAGCTTTTCTTCATAACTACAAAAGGTCAGAGACTTAAGAGTCTGCTTTCAAACCTGACAGGGAAGTGCAGTACCTACTGCGGTGATACAGTCAAGACGGACTAAACCCAAGGTGGAGGAAAACCACCCCCCCCAATCTGTTCTTAGGCATATATACCACACTTACTGAATGATAGCAGCCACCACGAACTTGCACCAGGCATTCTGCATGAAGGCAGAATCTGGACCCGTGCACTCACAATTAATACAAAATTCTTATTAACAGCAACCATTTTGTTGAAAGCAATTATTTCTTGCCAGGGAAATCAGATGGGAATTCAGCATCAGGGACAACAGAGTTAAAGACAGATGGCAAAGAGGGGTGAGATTCATCTTGTCCAACATGAACTAATTTTTTAAGTTTAAAAAAACTCCTACACACTAGAAAAGTCTAAGAAAACTAATTTCTAAAAATTGTTTTTCTATGTTTCTTCAACAAGAAGAAGAGACAAATATTTTCAGAGGTTTTTTTAGTTTTACATATCCTAGGTATCTGTTCGAGGAGGAGATAAACTATTGTCCAGAAAAGTCTATATACCTCTGTTAACCCCAGGTGAAGCCTTAAGCTGTAGACCTCACTTCTAAAACTACTCCAGTGAGGTAGAACATTGTCTACACCAAGAATGAGAATAATATATTTACTGCATTACTGTTAATTCTAACATCTCTTTTCTTAGACTAAAAATATCAGTTTTGATGGGAACATCTATATTACTTTGAGTTTTTGCAGACATCAGCTAGAATATTAAGGGCCACATTCACACTTGCTATAAGCTGTAACAGCTAAATGAAACTGATAAGCTTGCACAAGCCTACACCAGATGGGGATTGGATCCAATCAGGATGAATGCTGCATACATAAAAACTGTCCTAAGTTGGGCTTCTAAAACTGCTAACTGCCAGTTCTTAGAAAAATGGATAACTCAAGCCAGACTGTTTTTTTATAAGGGTCATCTTATAGATGACACTAGATGAGAAGTGCCAGTGGAGAAATCAAATGTCAAACCAGTAAACACCACAGTGCAATAAATATCACTCTTTAAAACTGGATGACAAGCCTAAAAACCATCAGTAGTGCTTAGAATTCATCAAAATATCAAACACATCAAACAAGGCAATTGTAACAATAGCTGCAGAGCTTGTGCATAATAATTCATACAGAAGAAAATTATATTTGTGATCAGAAAAGAATGTTACAAGAAAAACATGCTGCCAAATCACATAGGTCATGAATATCAGGGTAAGTTTTGGGTGTGTTATGGTATCATAATTTCTAGGCAACCACTTAACAGAAGTATTAAAGAGTCTTGCACACAAAACATTCAAGTTCATGAAGAAGGTAAATATGTAGAAAGTCTCTAATATTGAGGTGACATTTCTTCATAAGCCTGAAGGTTCAAACCAAAGATTTTCCTCTACGGAAAGTATAAAACAAACAAGCTGGCATATGTATTCTAAGTTTGCCTTGTTTGCTTAGCCTTACCTAAATATATATTTTGAATGTTTTTTTACTACTTGTGCTTTGGTACTAAAGGTACACTCAACTTACAAAATAATGTCTATTCACTGTTCATGAATGATTAATAACTTTATCATAAAGTCAGCACAGTGCCTGTCTCAAGTGAGGGTTATCTTGCAGTGTTCTGTGTAGGTGAGCTCTAAGTCCTAACTTGCAATAATCAAGAGAATTTTAATCATGACTTGCCAATCTCTGTTGTGCCTCCACTGAATTTTTGCTATGAATATGAATATGAACATGAACATGAATATGAAAGTTGTCGGCTCTAGTCCAGTTAGGCCAACATAATGGCACCATCAACAGTCAGTACCAGATATGGATAAAGATGAAGTACCCTTCAAAGGTAATCATGTAAAAAATTATCCACAAAGAGGGTTTTTCCCTCCCTACGTGTGTGTAAAAGTACAAGACACATCATCACTTTATGGAGCTCTTACCACCCAATATCATATTGCTAGCAGAAGGTGTGCGAAGTGACAGAGCTAGTGGCAAGAAGGCAGACTGAAAGGGGAAACAAAACCTGGGGTTCAAAGTGGTGTGGTGCACCTCAAAGAAAATGTGTTAAGAAAAGCAGCTAGGTGTATCAGCTTTTATCCTTAAGAGAGAAAGTACCGATTTGAAGTGTACAGGGTCCTGGTATACTGAAGCTTGTGTTTAGTCAAATCAAAGCTTTCTGAAAAGGCAGTAGCATAAAAAAGAACAACTGAAAGGAACACAAGGTCCCAGAAATATTCCTGCACAGATTTCTGAGATCAGCCCAGAGGGAACCTTTTCAGCATCTCTGGGCTGCACATTTTTCAGTGCAGGTCTATAAACTTGTTAAACATCTCTCCACCATTTTGCATTAAAGCAGAGATTGAACCTCTCTATCTTTTATTGAAACTATCCTGTATTGTCCCAGAATATAATCAACTTTGAGAGTATCAAATGTGCCTGATAATTTTCAAATTTTTAGCACTTTGCCAATTACAATAGTGGGTGAGTTATACTTGCGCAATTCAGTAACCAGTCGAAAACTTCCTAGAAATTCTGCAGCGCCAGTTAAACAGACAGAGGTAACATCAGAGAAGATTTTCTTCAGAGACTCATCTGACTGTGATCTCTACAGCTTTCTTTTGCTCTGCCTCATACATCACAGTCTCATACACCCTCTACTTGTATATCTCCTACTTCTCCCTGTAATTTTTCTCAGCTGGTTTGAGTTGGTATTTTTCCCAAGTTACAGTGCCTGTAAAGAATTGGTAAGAAGGGTAGGTTAGGTGTGTAACAATACGGCAATGAAAACTTGTCAATTTAAAGAGATGATAGCTTTGTTTTTTATTTGTCCCTCATCTTAACACAAAACACCATCACCAACCCCAACTTCAAATGCTTCCCTTTTAGGTATAATTTGAACTAGTAGAAATTACTTTACATCAGTCCACTGAATGCTGTGGTGTTTCAGCTAAGCCAGCACAGCCACTGCAGTAAAACATGCATGTGTAGACAAGCCCTTTGAAAACTGCTGTAAAGCCTGTTTAGGTCAAATCAGCCAGGTTTCTACAGAAAAAAACCAAAACGTCTCTTGCAACAGCAAAGCACATAAGTACTGCTATTTTACTGCAATTTACTCAATTCAGGCGCCAGATGGTTTTTGAGAGAAGTAACAACGAGAACCATTACCAATTCTGTGCATCTGTTTGCTTTAGAGCATAGTTCTGACCAGGTTTGCTCTTCTACTAGATTTTAAATTAAACTTGAGGCCAGTGCTAACTTAACATACGATTTTTCAGTTACTCAAGAGGCACAAACTACATGACATTATGCATTATTCATGTCACTGCGTGAATCACAAGATTGTCATATACCCTTCACACTGACACTAACACATAAGATAGCCCACTGTGAACCTCATAGCCCTGAACAATCCATTTCCCTTTCCTGGTGCTTATAAAGGTTTTACATCCACAAGATTGTTTTGTTCCTTATCCTTCAGAAAAATTCCTGGTGGTAAAATTTTAACAGGTCATCCTCTGTTCGTTCAAGTTTAGACTGTTTTTATCTTAGCTGGCCATGCATATGAATTGGGAAATAAGACTGGTTCTTATTCAACTACTCTGGACAGCAAGCCTAGTGCAAAATATGTACAAAATAGTGAGGCCCAGGAGCGCTACTGGATTCCCACTGTCCCTCTTATTTACAGTGGCCATAGTGACTGTAGGCAGCATAAGAAATAAGTGTCAAGAGTTGCTGTGTAATCTACCTGCTGATCCAAACCAAGAAGGAGCTGGAAGTTAACAGGCAGGTATCCAGGTTATCCAATATATTCGCGTTACCTTACTTATGAATTAGAGCTGTCATGCAAGGCTTGGATTAATCTTACTTAGGGAAAATTAAATTCACATCTCCAACTAATTTGCCTAATTTTCCTGAATATTCCTGTATAGGCTTGCCCTTAGTCACAGTTCCTTCCCAGTTTTGCTGCGTGAGTAAATAGTTATGTTTCCTTTCCCATTTTGAGCTGTAGCCCAGTGTACAACCATCAGGTTACATAGAAGCTTGTTAAGTTGATGTGTCAGCTAAGCTGCAGTAACCGTTCAAATGAAGCCTCTTAGCAACTCGAAAAGTGAACTAATCTAATCACACTTAATTTGTTGTGTTTGTATAAACATTATCAGTCCTGAGCTCCATATTTTGATCCAGACACACTTCTTTTAAGGGCTCTCAATAGCTTGAGGAAATAGCTTGAAAAGACATGGCACTCAAGTAGATGGTTTAGTGGTGGACTTGGCAGTGCTGGGTTAATGGTTTCACTTGGGGACCTTAAAGGTCTTTTTCAACCTAAATGATTCTATAGTAAAAGTGATGGGTAAGTTGTAGTAGGAAAGGAGAGCTTTAACCTTCTAACATACTGTGTGTTCAGGACAATATAAAACTAGGTAGATCAGCTGGCTGATTAAATTAAGTTTGAGGATAAGATACAAAGTTTTCTGAGAATAGTTTAGCAGCCTTGAAAAAGAATATGAAAACAAGCCAAATCTTTATTTCTTCCTCTGCAAAATGAGAGCGAAGGCAGAGGCTAAGGAAAACTAACATGGAAAAAAAATATGCCATTTCACTGTGTACTCATCACTGCAGATGCAACTTGAAATCAAGATTTGTGGTAAAATTACAAGATCAACAGAAATATTTCTACTTATACTGAGGACAATTCCTTTTTCTGATTGAGGGCATAATGACTTGGTGTCCTGAGGAGGTAAACCCTTCCCTCATAGGACCAGAGGAAATGGCCTCAAGTTATACCAGGGGAGACTTAGATTGGATATTAGGAAAAATTTCTTCACTAAAATGGTTGTCAAGCAATGAATAGGATGCACAGGGAAGTGATTGAGTCACCAAGTCTAGAGGTTTTGAAAAGACATGGAGATGTGGCACTCAGGAAGATGGTTTAGTGGTAGACTTGGCAGTGCTGGGTTAGTTGTTGGACTTGGTGATCTTAAAAGGTCTTTTTCAACCTAAATGATTTTATAGTAAAAGTGATGGGTAAGTTGTAATGGAAAAGGAAAGCTTTAACCTTCTAATACACTGTGTGTTCAGGAAATGTAAAACTAGATAGATCAGCTGGCTGATTGAGTTATGGCTAACACACTGCTAATTTAGCATCTGATTCTGCTGCTTTTAGGCACCTAATCCTACATTGCCTGCAATAAACAGAAGTGCAATGAAGTGTGGATAAAATCTTGAAAAAAATGAAAAATGTAGGAAAAAAATTCCACAACTAACAGGGACAAGGCAAAGGTTTCTTTTATGGCTGTAAAGGCAGAACAAAGAGGACAATTCAGAGCAGAAATATGTACCTTCACTGTTGACAATTATTGAAGCAGTTCCAGTAGCAGCATCTGTAGTTTGACCTACAAATGCTAAGAAAGGGAAAAGTTAGAGCATGCACTAGTTCAATACATTACTTTCAACCAATAGCATGTGACGCAGTTTAATTGAATTAAATCTAAAATGAACCCATAACCTCCAGCAATTTAAAAATGCTAATTACTCTTTCATGTGCAACAATGCCAGAGAAGCTAACAACAACAAAAAGTGTTAATTTACACCCACAAAACAGAAATACGAGTCTAACATTCTTTAATTTGGCTACATCTCTGCTTTAGAGAAAGCATGTTATTTATACAGCCTTCTCAGGCACTCTACTCCTACTTGGAAGTATTTCTTTTAGCCAATGAAACAATACAGTCAAGGCTAAAGAAGAACAAAAGTACTAAAACAACCCAGCATCTCATTCTGCGTAGATTTGCATTTCAGCAGTAATATTAACAAGTGCTGTGAAGGCAGTGGTGGGGTTATATGTTTCCTCTTTGGATTGTTATTCAGAGAAATTACCATGATGCTGGCAGCACTGTCTGTTAGAAAGATAGTTCCATGTTTACTACTATAAGAACCTGTTTTCAGCTGACAGCAAATTTATCAAATACTAACCAGTGGTAGGAAACTGTAGCACTGTAGCAGAAAAATGACCAAGAAGTTGAGGGTTTCTTTTTTCTTCCCCAAGAACTGTACTTGAGAAAAATCTACTATTCCATGTGAGACAAATTCTGGTACGCTTTTGTTTAAGGAGCTCTGGTGTTCTAATATTTTAGAGTATGGACTTGATGCTGGGCAAAAGTGGGGTTCTTTCTCAAGATGTGTCTTTGTGGACAGTTTAACAATCTGCTCCAATTTGAACAAGGCTCAAAAAACACCTTACATCATGCTCATTTGGTTTTGCTAAAGTCTTGCAGGTACTCGCCCTGGAGGTACCCTTGTCTAGCTCAGAGTTACCAGAGTCAGAGCAGAACTTCCCTTGCAATTACAGCTTCTAGTCACCATGAATTGTCTGCACACTGGAATTGAAAGCAGAGAAATGTGTGTCTTCTGTACTCTCAATGATCTTGCAGCATGAGCAGCAAGTTGCCCGGTTCAAATGTGTGAAAGGGAACAACAAATCATAAAGATCTAAATGGTCTGAACGGCACTGGTAGCTGGTTGGTTGTGGAAGACAAGAAGACAGGGAAAGGGGAAAATTACAAAACAGATTGGAATTGGAAAGAAAAGGGGTATGCTGATATGCTAGTAAACAGAAGAGCAACATAAAGAAGACATAAAACGAGGACCCAAGATATGAGAGCTGGCAGAACTGGCATTACACCAGGGATTTTCATCCAGTACCCAGTATCCTTAAGTACAACAACAAGGATATGAAAGAAAAGGATTAAACCGGGATGACAAGCCCATGACTGAATTAAGACCATCTTGAGCAAAAAGCTCATTGAATCGCCCTCTCCTCCAGATCTTGGAATACAAGTTAGGATCTTGGATTGACCTCACCAGCAATATATCTTATTTTACTCCAGGGCAGATTAATGTAGGAGGTGACAATCAAACACCATTCTGAGATATTTTTAACTCAACCAGCAGAAATTGGTATCTTGGACCTAAACGTTCCAACCTTTCAACTGATCTACCTAGGTATCAATGAACTGCAATATGATGGCGTTTCTGAATTTTTTTCCCTACACTTTTCTTTTGCTGCTATAAAGATTATTTAAATATTCATGTTAAGATTGCAATATCAATCATTTAAATCAGAAAACACTAAGGTTGTTTGTGGCATATGCATTTTCATTAAGTGCTATGCATTATAATTGCTTTATTTACACAATCAAAGACATGAGGTAAGCATGCTTTGGAGACATTCAGAACCGTACACTAACAGACACTGTTTTTATGGTATCCTTGCTTAGTTTCTTGCCTAAGTTGAAAGATACACAATGAATAAACTTCTTTATACATTTGTGAAATATTTAGATGCTACACTGATAAGCATAATAAAAAAGCCCACAAAATACCGATAGTTTTGTCTTTAAGGCAGGATTTGAATAATGCAGTAGATTAAACTTATGGATGTACATTAAACAGAAGAGATAAACAGAATATTGAATTGCCACTTAGTGATTACATCGGTCCATCCTTGTCCACCCTGAAGGAGACAAGAGTTGTGCAGACAAAAATGTGATCATGTAGTTAAGCAGCGCACAGTAGAGAGGGAATTGGTTTTACAAAAGTGCAAAGATAGTAGAATATTGTGGATGCTTAATCTTCCCTTTTTCTGAAAGCCTTTTAACATTAATTTTTGCATGTATGTGTGCTAACACCAGCTGCAGTCTCTGAAATGACTGCATGGGTCAGTTCACAAAGCAAAGGTGAAATGTACTGCGTTTACCACTGAATTTCCACTCCATCCCTCATCTGTCAATGTGAAGTTGAGAATGAATAATCACACTGAATTTTTCAACTTCTCACCAGGCATTATCATCATTAATGCCACACTAAACAATTGCGTAACAGCAAGTTATCTTCAGGTGACTTGCACTAATGCAATCATCTGAGGTTTAGAGGTAATAACACTACATTTTATTTTTAGAGGTACAGCTGATTTCAGAAGTCCCCAGATTCTCTCTCATATTCATTCAATATTGCCAGCTGCATCAAAATGGTTATTCACAGTTCTGAATGGTAAAGCATATCCAATAAGGCAAAAAAATAAAAATCCTCCACTACCAGTTTTTAAAGTTTAAAAATAATACAAAATGTTTATTTAAAGTAAAATTTTACCTGTTGAAATACCATTCTTCTTCAAATTATCAACATAATCATTGCCAAAGGAATCCTTCCCAACCTATAAAAAAGATAAAAGAATGGGCTTTCTTTACAGAAAGGTGAGAGGGTAGATAGACCATCTTTAGACAACCAAATGCTCTAACGTAATTTAAATACAACACTTTTAGTCTTGAAGCCCTCTGCCTTATTAATCAACAAATAATAAATTAAGAAATAATAGTAAACATGTATTAATAGTATTAGCAAACAAGAAGAACAGTGTTCTGCAGTTCTCCTCCTCTGTTACAAACACCCATGCTGCTATATTCAAGTTTCATCCTCATACAATCCCTGCGCTCCTTTGACACTGAGACTTCTGGGGATTTTAAAATCTGGACATGTACTGAATTATTCAGCTTTGAATTGAAAGCATTGACATCAGTTCTGGTGTCCTTCTTAATTGCAGTTTGTATTCTGAATTTTCTACCTCAAGTTTCCTTGGTGGAAAAATATCAAACTGTGTCTATGGGATAGAAAGTGATGATAAACACAGCATTACCAATTTCTACAATTCTCAGTACTAAATGTACTGTTTAGAAATTCGACATTTCTTGTTTGCATTATCAAGCAACAGCAGATCAAGTTGCATTAGGGAGTCAAGCTATGGTCTATTGTTTTTCTAACAGCAAGTTAAAAAGCTTGTAATTTCAGTTCCATTAATCTTTTTAGCTGAAAACAATTCTGCTTGCTGTTTATTCAGACTAATATAAATTTCTTTTTGTTACATTACACAAGTTGAACAAAGGTGGTGAGGTATATGGAGAAAAAAAAGTTTAACTCGCTTAATATCATGCTAGCATTTAAAATATATTTATAAAGCCAACAAAGCTTTTGATTCACCACTTTTAGCCTGTCTTCAGCATGTATAGCATGTGCTCCCAATTCTAAGAGCAAGTTGTGTATCTGAGCAGTTTCAAAGACTAACCAATGCCACAGGAAGTATTTTTGCAAGAGGAAAAAGAAAAGTCTTTCAGATTAGAAGCCAAATCGAGATCCTGGTTATGGGTCTAGAGGAGCCCTAAACAATAATCCATCTTCTCGTAAAACAGCATGACATAGCTGATGGTGTACTTGGTTACTAGAAGCACAAAGCAGCTGCCTCTACTGGCTGTTGTTAGAAATTTGTCTAGTTATGAGCTCAGTCCTTCGGAAAGCTTGGAGAAGGCCTGAGTACCAGCTAGTGATCACAAGAATTGAACACTATGATTCAGAATTCTAAAATATAAAGTGTCACAGATGGATGATCCTTCTTCTCACATATTTGATTGCATAACCATGATTTAAAACTTCCATTTCCTTCAACATCTAAAAGGGTTTTTTTCTAAAGCATTATTAAGGATAGTCCCAGTCTTTCAGCTGGAGGACAGCAATTAAGGCCAGAATAGTCTAACCAGATAGAACATTCCTCTAGTAAATGGAAAAAACCCCAAACAACCAAACAACCCCAACAATTTTCTTGGGTCACTGTGTTATTCATTGTTTGCATATTAGAGTATTTCTGTATTTCTGACCACTCCCAGTTTGCCAGACAGGGTGGGTTGTCAGAAGCTGCATCTTCTGACTACTTTAGGCTGGATGACTGCAGCCATCTGCAATTTAAACCTGAGTTGTGCTCACCTCTGCAGCCTAACAGCTGTGCTCTGGAATACATTCCATCTGATGGTATCACGTTCTCCCTCCCTTGCTACTATGATTCTTCTACAACAAATCTCACGATCTGCTCAGTTAATTCAGCAACAAACGATTTCATAACCCTCTTCCAAAAGCTCAACTGAAACTTCTTTCCTTCAGCTCTGGATCCTACATGACTGACAGACATGCATCCCTTACTTTTCAACTGTCAAAAAAGCTGAGAGCAGCCATGGTACTTTTGCTCAGAGTAAGATATCTCAGTGCTGGAGGGAAGCCCTCCAAGGGGCGTCCATGGAGGTCGTTTTCCTCTGGAAACTTTTTTCCATGTTAGTTCATCAGCATCCAACCCAGTTAATCCTAGAGCATTTGAAGGACTTTGCCTTTCCATTCAGGCTTTACCCCCAAGGAAGACAAGTATTGGGCATCAGAGTCAGTTTAGATAAAAGGCATATTTACTGACCACGTCAAATTATATAACATTGTTTTAAATATTTTCTGATTTTGCACAGACTCTGCTAGGTGGACTATTGGATAAACAGAAAAATAAATGTCTTAGTCTGCTGACCACAGAACACTGTTAAGTGCTGAAATAGCATTTCTTCTTTCTTGAGTTCTTAACAACAAAAGCCATTCGTACAAGCATTATTGTCACACAGTTTGCATATCAGAATAAGTGGAATTACATCAGTATTTTTCAGTCTGGGTTTTTCCTGCTTTTGATCATGTTTTCCACATGGAGCTAGGGAGCTGGTTGGCATTGTAGCAGCTAGAATTCTAGCAGCTTAAGAATCAAACTAATCTGTACCTGAAAATTACTTACAACAAAAAGCATGTACCTCTTGATAATTTTTGTTTATTTTATATGTTCTTTCTTATTTACAGTGTTTACTCTTTTTCATTATTAGGGAATTAAACAGGTGCTAAAGACAAGCATAAGATGGTAATACAAAAGGAAAAAAACAATTGAAGATATCCATCATATTCTGGGCTGCATCTGAGATACAGTTATATTCATACAACAAAGTGAGAATTTAGCTTACAGCACTTTAACTTAAATTTGGCTTACAGATCATTTAAAAAGAAAAGACTATTCAACACGGTAATACAACACTTCCTGTTTCTAGGTAAGAATCAAATGCAGCCATGGCTTAAACAGAATTTAGTATATGCAATACCAGCAATGTCCAGTGAAGATCATTCCAAATTGTTTGTCAGAAGTAAAGCAGGACCTTTTTCAGCACATACAGTATCTTTCAGACCACCATCTTATTCTAGGATGCCTAACAGACTTTTTTTTTGATTGGTCATGACAAAAAGAAAGAAAATAGTTTGGGGAGTATGGACTCTCTCCAGAACAATGTTAATTTTTCAGTACTGCAACAATGTTCTTGTATGAATCTGAGCAATTAATTTATTTGCTTAGATCCTTTAGTACCTTGAAAGCAATCCTCTACGTTTCTCTGTAACTATTCCATCAATACATTGTTTTACAGTGCGGAGCAAATTGACTGCTACTGGGACATCTGTCAATAACTCAGAGTAACAGTGGCCACTAGCAGAGACATCCAGGCAGGAAGAAAAACACTGTTTGCATTTCCACTACTCAAACTCAATTTTTTAACATTTTTTATAATTTTTACATTAAATTCCACAGCACTCTGTGGCATCTCTAGTCACAACTGTAAGTCATTATAATGCTCTCTCTCTCAAATCCTCACCAGTCACTGGGTCTTAAGTTTTAAAGCTCTGAGGTATGAAGAATGCCTTGTCACTTGATCTGAGACGTCTATCTCTACTCTTGTTGAGGACATCCTCTGTCTAAATTACGCTGCTACTAAGAGGATGCCACACTCCAACGGAATGTCCCCTTAGTATTAATAGTGATTCCATTTTCTGAACTTCAAATTGTAGAAGCAATAGTTGCACCCATCCTGGATAAAAAATGTTGGGAAATATGACCAAAACAGAAGCACAGTACTGAGCACAGCGTATGTGTGAGGGGCAATCCAGCTTAAAGAACCACCAAATACTTAAGATTACTTGTTGCAGTAAAAATAATTTAATTGTAGAAGCTCATTATTGCCAGATTCTTCTTAGTTTATTCAGCAAGAAATTTTATACTATATCTCATTAACCTATGCAGATATAAGACTGTATATGAGACTTCCATGAGATGAGATAGTATTTTGTGAGGTTATAAAGTGCAATTTTTAAAAACTAAATAATAACTTTCAAAATTAAAAAAAAAAAGCTAACATTTGCTCCAACAAGTACACAACAGAGAGAAAGAGAACAAGAGAAAGAGAGAGAGAAAGAAAGACAGAAAGACAGAGAGAAAGAAAGACAGAGAGAAAGAAAGAAGACTCTGTTTTATTCAAATAACAGAAATATGTTTTTGGAAAGTACTTAGAAAATATAGTAGCTACTAAATTTTATTATGAATGTGTATGTTTCCATTGCACTGAGCAAAGGCTAAACCATTAAAAAAAAAAATAAAGCAAAATTCACACTTGCAATGGAAAAAAAATCTTTTAACATTTAGCAGAAAATGTTAGTAGGGAATTCACTGCCAGTTCATCTTGTACTTGAATCTGATCATGCTTGAATGCAAAGATGATCAAATATACACAATATGACAGCAGTGCAAACATTGCCAAAAAACCCCACAACCCCACACTGCAGAACAACTAGTGATAATAACCCACAGAAATGCTTTCAGGTGTAATTTAAATTTATAGCTAACATTGCTTAGTCTAAATATTGAATTGAAAAAACAGCGAGGAAGGCTTCCTTGAGATGTTTCCAGTACTTCTCAAAAAATCCTTGACAGACAATGATCCAACAAATTTAGCATCCTCCCCAGCTATGGCAAAAAACAAAGTATGTCCAGTCAATTTGAAGTTTCATCTACAGTTAGCACAGGATAGACAATAAAGCTACAGAGAGAAAAAATTTGATCTTAACCGTAGTAATGATCACTCAAAACTTATAATGTTTAATGACAAAAATCAAAGAAAAGCATTTTAAGAATATAGCATCTGTCAAGTTGAATCAGCCCAGTGGTCTGTGAGCAAGTCTTTAGAGCTACAGTATATCAGATGTTTCAGAAAAGTAGGCAAAAATATTCCATAGCACACAAAGGTGCTAGAATTCAGATATAAACACCTTATCTTAATCTCAGGTAATGAGATAATGATTCAACCCTCAAAGCACTAAGCTTTAGATTCCTTCTCAAATTTGTCACTGGCTTGTCACTGTCTGTTTTTCAATCATCTACAAAGTAAATTTCAGAGTGGCCACAGCTTCTAGCACCTGAATACCATCAATGAAGTGCTGATCGCTCTAACAGTGGGGAACATAAACAGGAGGGCCTAATCAAGATTTCTTAAATTTTGAGTGTCTCTAACTCTTCCCAATTCTCTTTTCCATGGTATATCAACCTAAGTTTTGCAATCCTTCTCTACATGCAATTTCTGTCAGATCTGTAGCCAACTAGTCTTTGGTTCTGGCAGTGTTCTTAAACAGCCTCCTCCATGCTTAAATTTATAGCTGAAATAAGAAAAAGAAAAGAGAATTAGAGAGAGATTTTAAAAAGCTAAGAACATACCAAAAGCTTTTTGGCAAGTGACCGAAAGGTTTACTGGAATTTGCATGAACATTCAGTTCAGCTGTGATCGAAGAGCAAGTCAGTGCTTACCTTGCAGATGAGCGAGGTCTTGGCTCCAAGTCGAGCAGACTGGACACACTGGTTGGCTCCTTTCCCACCAAAACCAACGAAAAACTTATGTCCAAGGATAGTTTCTCCAGCTTTTGGCAATCGTGTAGTAAGGCTAGTCCATTTTAAAGCAATATTTACATACATTAGCAACTGAAGATAACAAGCCTCTTCAAAATAAGAGTTACATTGTTATAATCCTGAATTGCTCAACAGTCAGCCAATACGACTGAGAAATACTCAAGGTCAAAAGACCTTTTAGGGTTCTACTCCACATCCCACTAGTTTAAATTTATTCGTTATATGCCAGCCAGTCAAGTTTCTTGTCTCCTCACAAGAGGGACTGAATTTCTTTTGTTCATGTTTCATGTTTCTACAGAAGAAGTACCTGATCCCTGACTGGGATTCCCCAGTGCTAACTCAATACAGATAAATCATAAATCTATAGGTCTCACTGTTCATGGGGTTTTTTTACTGTAACATTAGGCTCAAGTTTACATATAGATCATTTAATACAACTACATCTAATTATAACTTCTTAAACTATCCTTAAGTAATTTTTCACTCTGTTGGTGTTCACACCCCTCAGAATTGTAATTGTTACCAAAACCTGCCTCTCCTCTGCTGTCATGCAGGCACACTGTACATATTTAACATTTTTCTTTTTTAAGTTTTTCTCTTACAAATCAAGCTTTATAACTTCTCAGCATTTTGGTTTTCCTTGAATGCAGTCCAATTACATTTACATCCTTCTGCGGATGGGTGCCCAGAACCAGATGCACTAATACAAGCCGAAAGCCATCAGGAGTGTATTCTGCTTTCATTTCCATTTTGGAAAAAAACAAAACAAAACTGCAGTTTTGTTAACCCTACCAGATGCTTTGCTATTGCCAATAAAAGTTGAAAGGAATAAAAGACACCACTGAGACTGTATAGAAGAATTTCTCAGAATGCAAAGACTTCCTGACTTTTGTCATTTCTATTAATGTATGTAACTCAAAGATGCATTTCCAAAACTCAGATAACCAAAATTTCTGCCTCCTCAAGCCATGCATTCCAGGTACAAGGCCTAAAAATGTAATTTTTCAATCTCTTATGCTACAAACAAGTTCACAACACATGGGGAAGGAAGGCGTTTTATGATGTACTAACAACATGCTCAGTCAACAACAGTTACCCCAGACAATTTCCAGAAGTCTGCAGGCTAGAAAGAGAGCATGGGGAATAGGAATCTGAAAGAATGCAGAAGAATCCACCCTTATGATTAAGAGATTAACTTTAGCTCTGTTTGTCAATTTATAACATCATTTTACCAATAAATCTCACAGCAGCTTCAAAATTCAAAATCTGAGTTCTGGGCTCCTCAGGACAAGAGAGACACGGAGCCCCAGGAGCGGGTCCAGCCGAGGGCAACAGAGATTATTTAGGGACTGGAGCATCTCATGTATGAGGAAAGGCTGAGTGTGCCAGGCCTGTTCACGAAGAAGACACGACTTGAGAAGACACGACTGAGAGGGGACCTCACCAATTTTTATCAGTATCTGAAGGAGGGTGCCAAGAGGATGGAGACAGGCTCTACTCAGTGGTGCTGAGCAATAGGACAGGAGGCAATGGGCAGAAACTGATGCACGGGAAGTTCCACCTGAACACGAGGAAGAACTTCTTCACTGTGCAGGTGACTGAGCCCAGAGAGTCTCCCTCCCTGGAGACATTCAAGAACTGCGTGAAGGCAATCCTGTNGGCTGAGCGTGCCGGGCCTGTTCACGAAGAAGACACGACTTGAGAAGACACGACTGAGAGGGGACCTCACCAATTTTTATCAGTATCTGAAGGAGGGTGCCAAGAGGATGGAGACAGGCTCTACTCAGTGGTGCTGAGCAATAGGACAGGAGGCAATGGGCAGAAACTGATGCACGGGAAGTTCCACCTGAACACGAGGAAGAACTTCTTCACTGTGCAGGTGACTGAGCCCAGAGAGTCTCCCTCCCTGGAGACATTCAAGAACTGCGTGAAGGCAATCCTGTGTCATGTTGTTGCTCTAGGATAACCCTGCTTGAGCAGGGAGCTTGGAACAGATGATCCACTGTGGTCCCTTCCAACTTCAACCATTCTGTGACTCTTTGAAAACTGCGAGCCTTCCAATTCAGAATAAAAGTTTAGATATTAGGAAGAAATTATTCACTGTGAGGGTGGTGAGACACTGGAACAGATTGCCCAGGGAGGTTGTGGATGCCCCAACCCTGGAAGTATTCAAGACCAGGTTGGATAAGGCCTAGAGCAGCCTGGTCTAATGCTCGTGGCAGAAAAGGTTGCAACTGGATGATCTTTAAAGTTCCTTTCAACCCTGAATGTTCTATGATTCCATGCTTCTGCACTAGGCAATCACTACAGATTGTTTTTTTGAAAGGATATGAAGAGTATGTATATATTACTTTTTGAGCTTATGCTGCACCTTCTGGGGCATATGGGTGTTTGCAGAATCTTACAGAACTAATGACAGAGCACAGCCTAATTTACTGCAAATTCTCAGGAAAAAGCAAACATTTTTTTCTCCCTCTAATTTTCAATTTCGGCATACATCAGTCCAAATGTTTAGGATCATTAGAAAGTCAAGAAAACCTAAAATGAAACTACCAAAGTCAAACAAGTCCCAAACTCCTAGAAATTAAGATTTTGGCTTTGAAGGAGTTGTTACAGGTCTGTGCTTCATCAGTAGTTAAAATTTCAAAAAAAATACAGGTAGGGACGCAGACTCACTAACAGAGACACTCACTAACACAGCACCTCAGATTTTAATGTGAGGATAGTGTACACAGTCACCAGGTTTCTTTTGTGTGGGTGGCCACAGATAAACCCCAGAAGAGTCACATGTACAGCTCATAGCACTCATTTCCAGAGATGCAGAGCTGGGAACATTTTGTTGGGAAATGTTCAAACCATTTTCAATAAAAATACAAGAGCTTTTAAAAAATATACTTATTGCCGTATATATATATATGGAAAGGATTGCTAAGATCCTAATACAGCTAAGTTAAAGCTGTTTACCCACAGCAGCATCCAGGAAATTGCTTCCAACAATGAGTAACTGTACACTTTTAGGGAAAAAGGCATAACAATAAAGAGTATAGAAAAAGAGTAATAGATAAACAATGTTCCTGAATGATAACATCTGTATTTTATCACCATTTTCACCAGTTGAAGCCAAAGTAGAGGCAGTTGTGGACCAGAGAATGAAGGCCACAAAACTCAGCTGAGGAAGTTCCTCTTCAGCCACTGCCAGGGTACTGCACATACACATCTGAAATTATGTGCCATTCAGTAAGGAAGGATGTTTCACCCAGTCTTGGTAATAAGTACAAATAGCAGCTCTTGTATAGTTCCTTTCATCCACACATCTCACTACACCTTAAAAAGCAGAACAACATCATTATTCCTGTTTTGCGGGTATGGAACTTAGTCAAGGCATTTTGCCTTTTCATGCCTTGGGTCAGTCAAGAAGCCAGTGGCAAAACCAAAAATAGAGATCAGTGTAATCCACCAGCTCACACTGTCTTCTCACTTAAATTCTGCAGTATGAAAATGGCATCAATTCTCAATTCATTTTTCTTCCTTAGGCTGGTTTTTTTAAAGATTATAGCTTATTCTGAATAGAATTTGCTTCCACAAAAAGTAGATATATTTTTAAGCAAAGATTAACAATCTTTGTGATTCCAGCACACATCTCCTAATAGCACTGCTCAGAGTTCATATTCAAGAAGTATGTTGAACCATAAATATTGTTGTTTTAACAGTGGCCAGACTATGGCTTGATTCTTCTCTTGTGCTGGCATCAACATGCAACTCCAGTGGAAGCATCATAATTTCACTGGTGAACAAACAGGCTTGGTGAGATGAGAATTTCGGTCTCAGTGTTTCAAGCAGCATGGCATAACAACTGCCTGTGGGAATCAAACAGCTTGTGGAAGACAGGGAGATGACCTTTTTTATTGCTTTGATGGAAAGGTACAAGGCAAAGGGCAAAGGATCAACTTGAAAGAGTGATTTATAACTAGTCAATTTTTTAAATAGGCTAAAACAGACTAAGCAAGAACATGCACCAAGTTCCTGTAGCTCCCTACAAACCAACCCTTCACCATATTTCATTTTAGTCATGATTGCCAATCATTCCAGAGCAATTCTCCACTCCAGAAGCCTATTCTTATTTTCCATATGAAACAAATTCGGGATACTGATCTATATATAAGCCTGCAGTTTTAACTTTCACTGAAACCAGTATTCACAAAACAGGTTTTTTTGCTAATATAATTGTATTCTCTCATCATTTAATTTTGCAACTATACTAACTTTTGATTCACATCAGACAATTTTAATGAGCATTTCAAGCTTCTGTTATGAGCAGGCAGTGATGAGTAATCTGTATGATTAAGAAACCCTATAAATTCTTGGCTTATTCATGGTGTCACAAAGAATACCCAAAATAGCCTAAAAGTGATGAAACAGCTAATGTTACTCCAAAACTAGGCTAAATAAGTTAATTAGAAAAAATGTCACATGGGCTTTCAGAATTGTTACATAAAATGTTTTGCAAAGCCGTTTACAACTTTTGACGTAACTTGAAAACACTGACCTGAAAAACCCAATTTAATTTACTATTCAATAGACTCCTCCTTGCTTACATGGCAAATTCTGCTCAGCTTTGAGAGGATAAATGGTGCAAAGGATACTGAGCTCTTATGTCTTAAGAACAACCACAAACTGAACTTGAAAACTCCCAACACATTCTAAGTAAAATAAAATTACTGTATGCTTTGCAAATTAGGCACTGTACTACTGAATCATATTTATAGAGGAAAGTTCAGACTGAAACATCTTTAATTACTTTGGACATTACAAGCAAGGAATATAATCACTCAGAATTTCAACTGAGTTTTTACAAAACAATATTTAAATGTAAAGCACACAGGAATGCTGCCCACATTTGTTTGTGACAAATGAAGAATTTTACATACACTTATGTTTCAGAGGTTTGGGATGAATAAAGGCACACACATAAGAATTCTACCACTGCACTAACTTCAACACTCTCTTCCACTGTGTGCCACAAGTTCCCTTAGAGGCTAGAGCTGATTAGCATTTGTATTTTCAGACAGACATTAAAACCAAAACAGAACCCTTTACTACTGTGTTGAAGCTTTGAATCAGAGGTGAAAGCACAATGTACTGAATCATTAATGCACCTTTCCCGGTATTCTGGGTTTTCTCAAAAAGTTCCCTCTAAGCAGTGACTAGATCATTCAGAGATAGAAAGAATGAAAAAGGGGAAAGAGAGAGACGTATATTAAGCAGAATTTGCATAAATTAATCCTCAAATTAATCATGGCTTGCTTCTGATTCTTCACACCTAACCACTGTTTATTCATTGTTTTCAACACATGAAAACTACAAAGATGTATTATTAGTCGTCTTAAACTGGTGTGAAGCCATGCCCTCTTCTCAGCAGCGTTTCCCCACTGTTTCTCTAGCACTGCTTTTACTGCTTTCTGAGCTTCCTATTTCAAAACATTTTTGTTCAAAGGGTCATCTTCATTTGGATCAGTGAATTCATCCAACTCATTATACAGCAGCCAAGGTGGGCCTGTGAAGGGAGGAGCAGGAGAGCCTCTGCTGGCAGCAGTACAGCCAGACTGCCCTGAGCCGAAGCTGGAACTTGCACTTGATACTACTTTGTGTTGAAAACACTTAATGCTCTGTTGCTAAGGTTTGCTTAAGCAGTACAGTATACTTAGCTCATGAGATATATTGAAAAGCAGAGAGTACCAGTATGTTTCAGAGAAATGACATGCATGAGAAAGGAAAATAGAAAAGCACATGAGTATTTTTCTCCAAAAAAGCCCCAACAATATTCTCATCAGGCAACTCAGAGGGAAGAGAATTTCTACATTAGATTAAATATCACCAAAAAAGCCTCAAATTACTGTAATTTAAACAGTATCAAAAGAAACATTGAGGTTTTTTAATTCCTGAAGAAAGGTGAAGATGATCAGGGGTCGGAAAATAGCAGCAGAAATACTGAATTTAAAACTGACTTAATAAAAAGTAATATAATGTAAAGCTCTAGAATTTAGCTTTGATTCTGTTCTCTTTGAATCACTGAACAAAACTCACTTTCTCCGCTCTTGGGAACTCCCTAGAATGGGGAAAATCCCAGTGAGATTAGAGTAGGTGTAACTAGCCACTGTCTAGTACATACAATTTACTGGCCTTTCATGATTCTCACAACTGAACAAATACAAAGGAGAGAATAGCTCTTGCCTCTAATATTAACACAACATTGTGGTGAAAAAGTCTCAGACTTCTTTTGGATCTGGCTTAACATTTTGGTTTAGCCTTGGTCTGTTTTGTCTAGCTTCATTTTGAAGATGTGAACATGTGCTGTGGGAAAGTATCCATAACACAGAGACAAAAAGACCACAATCTTTTCAAAATCTGATGTTCTTGACTCATTTATGCTTTCACCCCTTTTAATCATCCACTAAAATATCTTACTGGAAGGTAGAAAATTTTCAAGATTTCTAAAGAGACTACCTCAGGAATTCAGTTAACTACAGCTTGGTTTAAGCATGGGGCAATCTGGTTCTAGATTTGTAGACTTCCTTCAGAACTTTAATGACTGAAAAAACCCTAAATATAATAGAAAATCTCTATTTTTTCCCTTTTATGTCCCTGAACATGACAAGGTTTTCTTTAAAGAAAACCCGAAACTTTTCAGACAATTCAAATACTTGCCTATTGCTTGGCTGTTTGATGGTCTGGGTTCTCACCGTAGCCCACAGTAATGAACACTGTAGAAGCATTACCCAAGCTGGTATCAGGCACAGTAATTGGCAGTTACAGAGGAGTCCCTCTGCAGCACAGTGAGATGCAAAAGCTTTACACCATCATCCATTCAGACTTTTTTTTAAAATTGGTTTGATTTTACATCAAAAAACATGTGTCACCACAACACAAACAAGTGAATGATAAATTGGTGCAAAGCAGCAGGAATCTTTTCAATGAGTTTTGCCATCAGGGAAAATATGTATTTTATGAAACAGAAATATATATATAAATAACATATAAATATACAAACTGTTTATATGAGCACATTAATAGATATATAGATATATATAAATAGGCAAACTGGTTTGTAGATCTCATTACTGAGTGGGTAAACAGCGGAAGTGGAACAACTGCAGAAAATCTCTAGCAAGGGAGAAAATTAAATGAATGGCTATGACTACACGTAGGAGGACCAAAAGAGTTGATTCTTCTTTTATGTACAATCACAGCTTCAATTGAAAAAGACCAAAACTTGTAATACACAGAATGAGAACAGCTGTCCACAGCTCCTCAAGAACTTCAGTGAAGAATTTTGTTGACCCTTTGAGGAGAATCAGATTTTGCCCTCCTAGATATTAAAAGATTAAACAAATAGAAAGGCATCCAGATGAATGCTCTGAAGCATTTATGGTAGTACACTGTACTGCATTTCAGTGAAATTACGGTATTACCAAGACATCAAAATTCCTAAATTATGTTACGAATATGAAAACCTCAACACAAAGAAATTATTTATTTGACTAATTACCAAAAATAAAAAGCTTTCTCATGGAACAACAAACCTGTAACATTTCCTCACATCACTAGCAGTTAATTTTGAGGAAAAGGTGGCACAACATTGATGAGTTCATAATCTGTGGAAGGTCTAATTCTGAAGCTGAAGCTCTAAAGAGATTTTAAAACTCAAATAAATCTATATTCAGATATTTAAATCTCAGCAAACATTCCATCATTCTTACCAAACATCTGTTTTTTATTTAAGAAAGATTGTGGAAATTTTCAGAATTGCTACTCTCTAGCTTTATTTGCCTCCCACGTTGTTCTTCATTGATGTCTCTCGATTACATTATTTTTGGAATGGCAGTTACATAATTATGTTCAATGCAATCTGACGGTAATGTTAGAATAGACTGTCTCTGAAACAGGCTGTGCTCACCCAGAACTGAAGCAGGCAGCCTACAGTTCCTGTGCTGAACAGAACATTATATCATGATGAAATACCAGTGCCAAAGCAGAAAAAACCAATACAGAACAAAACAAAACCTTTGCAACCCAAGCAAAGAGCTTACATGCCCAAGGACAGATTAAGATAAACAAGACATGTGAACATTAATCTTTTCTATACCTCTTAAAAAAAGATTTATCAGGCAACAGTGAACAAAGTGGAAATAATACGGTTGGTTGGATAGGCCACAGGGTCCTTGTTCTTGTCATCGTGATTTTCTACATACTGGTAAATCAACAAAGTAATCTTGTACTTCTGCTCTACTATCATATAGAAAACAGGGCACCTACTATACAAGATCTTGCTGTCAGTCTTTTTCAAATAAAAAATAAAAAGAACCCCCGCACGCCATTAAGTACTGGCATTTTGCACACAAACATATTGTGCTTTATAAACTATAATATTAGGAGCAACATCATAGATGTGTTTTCACTACAGAGTCATCAAAACGAAGTACAGTGCAGTCCAAGTACTAATAATTTTCTTCACTAAGGTGTTGTTCTAAAAGCTCGTAGGACAGTAATTTTGACATGTATGGTATTTTTATCAAGTTTGTAAGTGCAGTGCTTCCTGCAGAATCCACATGGGTCACGAATGAAAAGTATAAACAAAATAAGACATTGTTTACATACACTTATTCAATGTATCATAGATAATGAAAGCAATAAACATATTTAAATATATGTGTATTTATTATATGGGAATAGATTAGAATAGAATAGAATAGTTCAGCTGGAAGGGACCTACAACCATCATCAAGTCTAATTGCCCAGCCACTTCAGGATAAACTTCTGGTCAAGTTTTTACTTTGAAACTATCTTACCATCAATTCACTGATAAAAAAAGTGTTCTCTGAAGTTCCATCTCATTATAAAGGCATCAACTGAAGTCTGGAATTACAGTAACATTAAGGCCTGTGGGACAAAGATGAGAATGTGCAGGGTGTGGGGGGAGTGTGCGTGGGCTTCACTGGCCAAGGTTAACTCTGCTGTGACAGGTAGGAATCCTCTCTAGGTAAGTCCTTTACCTTTTTCACAACTTAAGCTCTCTTGGGAAAGGCAGATCCCTAAATATCAGAAAGAAAAGTGTAATTCTGTATAACCCAGGCTTCTGACGCTTACCAATGGACAACTCCTGTGTCTCCATTTAAGCACAGAATTTAATGAGCAACAGGGAATAAAAACTGAAGAAAAATCTGCACATTTTTGCTGCCTCTATATGGAGTAATAAGAGCTCCAGCAAAACCACCAACGGCTTTTTTCCAACAGGTCATTTTTTACTTGGTCCTTTCCCAGGTCCTTTCTGGGAAAAAAGAAAAGTGAAAATGAATTTTAAAAATGATTGAACAATACTAACAGGATATTGAATAATACTAACAGGATCGGATAATTAGAAGAGGGAATGAATATTCAATCTCACTGCTGAGAACATGGAAAATGCCAGTCTTTCCACATGAGCACTGAACTTGATCTGCTTGTCCTTTATTTTCAGCTCTGACCAATATTTTTTTCTTTCTGCTGTTTATACTATCAAGTATTATGCATTTTGTGTAAACAGGGATCTGAAAGAACACAGGAAGTATAGCAAGTGATGGATGGAATAAATTAACAAAAGGGAGTTATGATTCTTTGGACACAAAAGTTCTTTTTGAAAGATGAGAGGGAAAGAGCAATACAGAAGAGAAGTGCACTGTAAGAACATGATGTAGAAGGACAACAAGAAGAGGTGAAAGTAAATTAGGGGAAATTTCATGGTTCAACAATGACATGCTATTGATGTCACACAGGAAAAAAAGGAGAAAAAAAGGACTAAATTCGGAAATGGAAAGAAGAATAAAATACAGAAGAGAGCACATTGATATATTTGGGAACATTACCACCTTCTTATTTTATAATTAGTTGTCACAAAGATCAACGTGTTCTACAAAGCTGCACCTACTTTGGCAACATACTAGTGAAAAGTAATTTTGTATTTTCTTCAGGCTCCAAGTATATGGTACAAAGATCCTCAAGGGAACCTGGATGTCAGCATCAAATAACTTACTGCAGCTTGATGTAGGAGCTAACAAGTGGAGCCATATAAAACAAGCAAACAAAACCGTACTGGTAAGCTTCTATGGAAAGAACAGCTCAGACAGTTCCTAGAGGCAACATAATATATATGCCTGGCCAGAGTGTTTTTAAACAAATTTGTTACCATCGACTCTGTATGATTTTTATTGCAGCTTTTGATTTGTGCCAGCAGCTCTTTACTGTCAAGAGTACTAAATTCACCCGAAGATATTTATATCTAGAAATGCATCTAGGAAAATGGTTATTTCCATTAACAGTACAGCCAGCGAGTAATTCATTAACAATACAGAATGGAATATTAATCATACCATTCTGTGTCTCACAAAGGGGAAGAAAACACAATATTCTCTGTGTTGGGTGTTAAAATCTAGTGCCTAACACCTGTTTATTGTGACAAATATTTTCTAAGGAGTTCCTTTAGACAACTTCCCATATGACTGTAGTGAATCCTGCATGTCAGACACCTCCAGACTGAAAAGGCAAGAGACGTTTTACTTTCAATAGCCAAAAACAATTTCCAGTAATAGTAGGACAATAACCAAACCATTAAAAAACTGTGGAAGTTATATGGTATAAGTATTTATTGGGGCTAGAAATTATAGATACTTTCATAACACAACGTAATATTCAATGCGTATCATGGGATATAGCAGAAGCCCAAGGAATGCCCAGCAGTACAGACACTGCTAGTGCCCGGTGTATTGCTGCTTTGCATGCTATTTACTTGGAACTGCTCAGCTGCTAAGAACCCTACAGAGAGCAAAAGGCAATCATTGTGCTCTCTGTAAAGTGGGATGTTATAATGTGAAGCAATGGCCACGTTACAGAGCATTACTGAGATAAAATGACATCTTACTGTAGCAGAAATTAACACAAACCCCTTCTCACCATGATATTGGACAACTGGTAAATAAGCTGTCATCCCAACAGCCTCTTCCCTTATCACAATGATTTTACTTCCTGACTTTTCATTTTCTTCCAACAGAAATATCAGCTCTGGGTTTTCCAGAGACAGATGAAGCCTCAGAAGGAATGCAGAATGATAGGGAAGATGCATGCTCAGGAGGTTGCTGTAACATCACCTGACTGTATTGTTAGTAAATAAGAGCCAGTCTGTTATGGCATTAGCAATTTTAGTCTCCAAAAAATACATACAATAATTTTGTCTATCCTTTTATTCCACCTGGTTCCATTTCAATGAACGACAATGGGAAAAGCAATTTCTTTCTGCTGTAGTCATTCATATGGTAAGAATTTCAGGAAGAACCTTTTCACATCCTAGACTTTCCGTGCAACTGGACACACGCAAGTTTGTATGTGCTTAGGGTACACCATTTTGACATTTTTGTCCCAATGGTCTTACCCAGATCGTTGAAAGAGATATTTTATGAGAGTTCAGTTGTGTTAGGTGGGAAAACAGGCTGAAATGTGCAGAGATGTAGTGTGTTTCTGAAATTAAACTACATTACCAAAAAATTACTATTAATTTTGTCTCATGTTGCAATACCCAGACTGACAATGTTCTTTCTCTACAAACAATCATCTAATGTCTTTCCCCTTTCCTTTCAAACTCTTTTTGAGGAAAGTCTACTTCCTTGGCTTAAAGATTCTTAAGTAGTTGAAGGGAAGAAATAAATTATGTTTTGAGTCCACCACTCTCATCTTGCAGCATTAGCAAATGTTCTAACACTGGACTCTACATTTTAAATGGATGAATTTTCTTTTGCTTATGGTGTTGAAACTGACCTCTGCTGTCACCAGCCCATGAGAAAGCATGTACTCCCTCAGGAAGGTTCAACAAAAAGATTCAGCTACTGATAGCTGGCAAATAGTGCACCCACTAAAAAGATTAAAAGACCGATGATCACACTGTTTTATTTTTGTGGGTAGTGTCTAATAGCTTACTGACCTCCAAAGATGAAAAATGACATTCTAATGAGAGTAGAAAATTGTGAATCTTTTAAGTCAGACATTTAAGTAGCTCTGAATAACAAAACCATAAGGAGTACCACTGGGTTTCAGACAAGTGTTCTTGGCCAGGAGAGAGAACACAAGATGGAGTAGCTGATTTTCTTCTCTCATTAGGAAAATACACCCCAAAAACATATCACCTGCTAGGATCAAAATGTTTTTAGATTCACTTACTCCATTACCCAAGTGAACTCTCTAGAGGATTAAGCAATAGTTTCCCAGCCTAACATGGACTAAAGCTAAAAGCTTGGTAAATACTAGTTTTATCTCACAAACCATAATTTTTAATTGCTAACACACATAGGAAAGGCATAATCCTCCACTGATGATATCATAGTCTACTGCCATGGAAATGACTGGAATATCATAAACACAGGTTTAAGATGACCTCACTTTCATAGGGAAGAGGGAAAATTCACTGGAATGTGAATGACATTGGGAATAAACACACAAAGATACTATACAGTGAAAAACTCTCTTACTAGCCAGTTAACCTATAGAAGATGGAGACAAAAACTAGACTTGCAGCTGAACAGAAACAGGGTTCTCCTGCCCAAACACTGTGTTACTACCTACAAACCTTTGAACAGAGAGCCCTCTGAACTCCTGTCAGGGTTCCCCTTTGTAAGTTCACCACACCACAGAGGAGTCAAATCCCTGCCCTGACAGGCGTACAGTTTAACCACAAGAACACGAACAAAGTATGGCTATGAGAATACAGTGTAGGATCTCAGAGCAACGTTGTAGTTGGAATGCTTCCTAGAATGAGTAAGTACTTCAGAAGTGGGAGGAAGAGAACTCCACAGTCTCTTGAAGCACACAAAATAACATGAAGTTAGACGCAAATGTAGAAGTACGATCTCAGTGTGGCAAGTGCTAAGCATTTTGGCATCAGGTCAGGAAAATACATATATTTAACCTTCAGCTCTGAAGTACTCTAAGAGGCATCAAACAACTCAAGGATTGGAAGCTGAAATTTGTGTGTAAGCTTTGCGTTGCCGTGAGTTGGGAACGTTGAGTACTGTGCCGGACCCCAAGTCGAGATGAGAAAAGAAGCTTGAACTGAGAAAAGGGAGTGGAGAAATGTACAAGGTGATAATGATCTCACTTAAGAAGAACCTTTTATCTTGAAGGATCTCAAAGCAATTTACAAACTTAAACAGACCAGACACTGCAGCTGGTAGGAACAGAAGCAGACAGCTGGGAACTCATTCATGGGAAGGAGGAGGTAACAGAGGACTCATTCGATGCCGTATCTTCCAAAACACTGGTGCTGGGAGAAGACAGCAGGACTAAACCAGAGCTTTTCCCTGAATTTTGCCATGCAGCCACATGAGAAAATTGCAGAAAGCAAGCAGACAGGCAGAGCTGACAAAAAGAGATGCAGAAAAACAAGGGGCCTTTGGATAACTGGGGACCTGTCACTATTAGGACTGCAGTTTCTCTGCTTTTTATCTCAATTTCAACTTTATAGATGGACTCTTCACACCTTCTACAGTAAAACCTTTAGTCATTCCTATTATTTTTGCCCCTTTTAATAACTTACTCCAATTCTCTTTACTTATTCCTACCTTTTTACAAAGCAAACTGCCCTTCTTCCTGTCCTCAAATTGCAAAATGTTTTCCAAACTGCCAGTAGGGCAAATAGCGCTGCTCTTGGTGACTGGGATTCATGTAGTAGAGGCCTGATTGTAGTACCACAAGGGGTATTCTTTAGCTCAAAAGCACTACTAAATACATACTAGTAAAACTTAAATAGATAAATGAGTCTAAAAAACAAGAGGAATATTAGTTATTTTTGAAATGGAATTGCCTCTGGAAGTAAAGACAGCACGTAATTACAGTACACAGTAGCAAAGGACACAAAATGGAGACACCAAATGAAAGGGCAGGGACATTTCAATTAAATAGAATCCAGAAAGCAACACTTTTGCTGTGCTTAACTTAAAAGATATTGAGTGACCAGTTTCACATTCATATTTCCCAAGACTTTTAAAACTTCCACATTTCCATTTGGGAAGGGGAGGAAAAAACCCGTTTTCATGGATAAGAGCCAAAGACAAGGGCTGAGCAGGTGTTCTAGCACCACCAGTCCTTCTCAGAGAGGGCCCACAGCATCCTCTGTGGCACAAACAACAGTTTCTTTCAGAAGGTGCCAGCTGGGATCAATGGCGCACTGTCTCTTGCTTGGGGTTCATAACCTTAGTTGCAAATGCAGCCCTTGTAATGGGTTAAAAAAAGTCCCTGGTGGCCTTGCCCTAGTTATTTTGTGTTAATTTAAGAAGCACCCAAGCAGACATTTTCCCTCCTTTTTTCCTCTTCAGTATTTTGTCATTTTTTGTTAGAGGAACTTTGTTGGAAGCTTTTCAAGTCTGGGGTATAACACCAAATACCTTTAACATGCTAGAATGTTAAACTGTGTCTCACCCTAAAATAAACTATCACTCAGATTTTGCTGGAGGATGACAACTGAATTTCAGTTTGCAGCAGTGAAAAGCTTCTTTTGACATGAATGAGCTTGGATTAGGCCCCGTATTAGCAGTGTTTGGGCCAGTAGAGATACTCAAAGGCTGCATATGCACAGAAGACAATTTTCTTACTGAATGCCATTACTGAAGATTTCATCAACTTGATTCTTATTCCATTTTTCTTTTTGGGCCCCCAAGATGCAGCTTTCTTCCTGCCACACAAGAGAAGGCAAACAGGAGTTTCTCTAAACATTTAGGTTCTGTAAAATCAGAGCAGAACAACCAAATGCTGAGCCTGTATATCCTGCATTTAATATGCACCCAAGCTTTGCTAGGTCAGAGAAGAAGACAAGGGGCAGACAGCACTGGGTCTGAAATCAAGCCCAGATTTTTCACTATTACATAAACGAAACAATTCACAGATGACACATTCTCTCATGCCTTGGTGTCTTTCACTGGATCCAAAGATTAATTTCCTCAACTGGACTAAGCTTGTATTCCTTCACAGCTGTGCTTTCCCATGCTGCTGGCAATGGCAGATTGACTAGAATGAGGAGTGGCTGCTACAGGGGAAGCATTACAGATAAAAACAAAAACACAAATGAAATGGATTTGAAGGATTCTAGAACACTTTGCTGCTAGGGGAAGCTGAAGAGAAAAAAAATATCAAAACAAGACAAAAACATTAAAAGCTGGTGACATGCATGAGAAATGGTGGAAATGAGAACATGTGTGAGATCTGGAAACAAAGCAAAGAAGAAAATGAAGTCACATGCAAGACTTCCTCTGATCACTCAAAAGAAAAGTAAGAAAATTCCTTTTTCACATTCCCACCAAAAAAAGTCTGCAATTATTGCTCCAAATACTTTCTTTCTAAAAAAGAAAGTACATAGTTTTGGATCATGGACATTTCCAATGTGCCAATGAGCCATTTACTTCAGCACTTCAGCAGACAATAATCACCACTAGAGGCTTAAAAGGAAGACATAGAATCTCACTAATGAGATACCTTTGCCATTTGACCCAAGCAGAGGTTGTGCTCAGCTAGCAAAGAGGATTTGATGTGTTTGGGATGTTTGTACTGATGTGCGTTTGTCACCACTGTCCACTGCAGTTCAGCAACACACTGCTCTGTATGGAGCTCAATGCTTCTCTGCCTTGTCTTTCTGTCTTGCTGAATGCTTGCAGTCAATCGGTTTAGTACTTGCAGTAATTACTAACGGTGGTTGTTACAACAGGGGGCTGGAAGCAGAACTTTTAGTTCTACTCCCTAAACGGAGTGAAGAAATGTGATGAAAGACGTCCACAGAAAACTAAGACTTGAAATTCTAAACATTCTAGCAAATGCAGTTTTCCACTATTTGGACCGTGGTGTCATTCTCTTGAGTTAAACTGAAAGACTGTTGTTGTTGTGACTATCCAAAGACTGCTTTTCCATCTTACATTTTGTTCTATGCTTCTGCTGTTTTCAATTGCCATGCCAAAGTTTCTCCTGTTTATTCTAATTGTTTCAGTGTGTCTGACTCTCATTGGTTTATATGTTTAGTCTTGTCCTGATTTAATATGAATTAAAATGCCAATGCCACGACCAGTCTGCAAATATGAGTCAGAAGAGAAACTATTTAAATAATACTGCGGATGGTACCCGTCTGGTTTGATATCTAGATCATACAGAATAATGCTGTTTTTGTTTTCTACCACTATTGCCTGCTATTGCCAATGAAGTGTTGATTGTGATTGTGACCACAAATATGTTTTGCTCCTGGTCCTATTAAGCCAGAAGAGTGTGGTTTACTGCATGTATGTACGTGAGGTTGTTTTGATCATATGAAGTTCACTTTAGAAAACCCACATTCTGCCACTGCAGCGCTACAGGACAATGAGAAAAGAATTTCCAATGAGAACAGTGTTTCAAAAGCAAACCACTGGGCCCCTTCATTTTAGAAGAATTTTAAGACATGCTACCCTTTCTTCTGAATTTGATTATTTCTCAGAATTATATCTGAGTATCTGTCTTCAACCAAAGGTCCCTGTCCTTTTCTGTCTTGGTCATTATATAAGATTCAGCACATTTCAAACTGTACTTGTCCAAGGTACAGTTAGAGGTTATACTTCTTTAAATCATTAGTTTAGTTTACTGTATTGAGTAAAAACTTTATATGCTAATTTTTTTTCATGGTGAATCTGGCTACCATATGTCCAACGGTGGCTTAAAGCTTTTCAGTACCTTGCCTCTACAGACCTGAGAATGCTTAACATTTAAAGTTTGCCACTACCATTTCAAGTCTGACCCTGAGCTTCTAGCTCTCCAGACAAGGGGCCAAGGTTGTGTCCTAAAGGGCCAACAGGGTATTTTACCAGTTTGAGTTGTAACACAGCATTGTGTAGCTCTGGCAGAGTCTCAATCAATATTATTATCTTCTAAGAAAGATAGGCTTTAGTGTTGAGTGGTGAATATGCCCATTAAAAACAATGTATACAAAAATGTGTCCGGCTTCCTCTGTGTAACACTCATAAATTTATTCAGGCTCCTCTAAATGGGTGATAGGCATTTAACATGATCACTGCTGTCCATGCCTTTTATAAACTGAATCATCAGCACAAATGACAAACTCACAAAAACCCTATGCTCCTTCATTCTAGCTGAAATGAACCCCAGTTTTAAATCTAGAATATGCAGCCCATCTAAATCCCAGATACAAAGACAGTCAAGAGCTGCTCCTGGAACCTAATCCTAACCCTACCCTGACAGTTTTTATATTTCATAAAGCTTGTTTATGGTTTCCTGTTCCACCTAGGCACAATCAAGCCTACTGCTTAGTACTTTCCGGTAATTTTACCCAGATTTTCGTAACCCAGGATACATTTAAACAATGTCTACATAGGTACTACATGGAAATTTTATTAAAATTAAACTCTTGCCAGCTAAATTTAAACACACTGTTTTTCTTATCTTATTAAGTGCCTGAAGTCCTGTGCTAGTAACAGAAAGAATGAAGCCATCCCTTCTTTTTCAGCTGAACCAGATTATCTTATCACTTATAAAAAGCCCTGCACTGCTACTTAAAGCAGAAGCTAATAATGGTGAGTCAGATACATACTTGTGATAGCATTTGTACACTTTTAAGAAACCCTCTCAGCTGATTGAAAAGTGAAATGGCTTTTCTTCAGCCACTTTATCTCAGTGTAACAGCATCTATCACTCCAACCCATGGTGTAATCTCTGGTTACAGTATGGCCAGTTAATACGCCTTCAAATAAGTGACTGCATTTCTATCATCTCAAACTTGCAGCCAAAAAAAAAAAAAAAAAAGGAGTAAGGAGTTTTCTTGTTCGTTTGTTTGTTTAAGTGTCAAGAAAAGCCCAAAGGTGCAGTTGTCAGCAGTGCTTAAAGTGGTGGACAATTTTTTTGATTACTTTTTTCCCCACATTTTAGACAGACAGGAAAAGGAATGTCTTGAGGTTAGAGCACCATGTTTTACATTTCAGTGCAACATCATAGGCATCTTGAGAGCTCATTCACACATAACGTCAAGATCAGTTCCACAGTTCTTACTCTGACTTACAAGACAACTATTCTTCTTGGAAAGCTGCCAGTGTGTTCTGCAAATTACATAAAGAATTAAATCTTTCTGACACAGGTTCTACGATTATTTAAGGGGCTTCATCGTTTCTGCAACACAAGTCTGCGCCTAAGCAGTGCTCACTCCTCAGCATGTTCCTCTAATCACGTGTTCTGCACTTTCTTGACCCACAGGCTTTAGTATAATTATCTGTTGATACAGGATATTTTTTTATTGCAGAATTCCTAGCAGGACAAGCTGATGCAGTCCAGATATATACACTTTAAATCGTATTTTAACCAAGTCTGCATACAGAGTATGGAGACAGATGTGTTTAAAATAGTGAAAATCAAAGACTGATTTGCAAGTTTACTGGGACTGACAAGGCCAGCCAGTTCAGGTTAGTATTTGCATCGTGAATTCTTGCAATTTTTCTTGAATTCTCCTGTTATTTAGCATTGACTATAAAGCCCGGGCTACTGGAACCAAGAGCTTTCATGAACTTCTGTACTTCAATTTTTAAAAGAAGTTTCCAAACCTTACATATGTACAAAAAAGAAGGAAAAAAGACAATGAGACCCAAGCATTTAATTTGAAAAGCAAAATGCTCAGAAAACTAATCGAGATAAATTAAGATATTCATTAAAAAAACTTATTTAATAACTTTAAAAATAGCTTTGGGGTGCAGAGCTGCTAAATTTTTGAGGGCTTCCTATATGCACTTCTTGATATGTTTCAATGTGAATACCTTGGGAGGCCCTCTCTCTCTCCCACTTTCCCTCAGTCTCATTTCAAAGTGTCACACAAAACGTTGTCTGCAAGTAATCAATTTACAACCTACTGTTTCACGGAGCTAACCGTGGTTTCTTTGCAATATTAACCTTACTTTCTCGCTTTTCCAGTGCAGACAAGTGTGCTTTGAACTGAAAACGTGTCAAAGCTGACCAGCTTTATTTACTTTGATACAATCCTTTCAGACTCCTCTGCTGACAACGAGTATCAAGAGTTCCAGGGTTCCCGTGCGGGTGTCTACGAAACGCTGCTTCCCTGGCCAAGGCCAACACCGACCCACCCGGCGCAGCTGAAAACACAAACCCAAGTCTCTCCTCTCTCCAGAGTCAAAGACAGCTGATCAAAGCTCCAGCACGTTCAAACCTCTCCCCGTTCCCACACTCTTCTTTCAAAGCACTATTTGCAGCTGACATCACCCGGGTGCAGCCGCCCCGCTTCACAGAATCCCAGAATGGGTCAGGCTGGAAGCGACCACAGTGGGTCACCTGTGGGTTACCAACCTCCCTGCTCAAGCAGTGTCATCCCAGAGCACATGGCATAGGATTGCATCCAGACGGTTCCTGAATGCCTCCAGTGATAGAGACTGCACACCCTCCCTGGGCAATCTGTGCCTGTGCTCAGTCCTTTCCTCTGCCGCAGCCGCGGTTCCCTCTGCCCGGGGCCGAGCGCTCCGCCCGCCGCGCCTGGCGCCGACCCCGCTTCTTGCATCCCGGCCTGGGGAGAGACGTGACACCCGCTTGGCTCGGCCCGGGGCGCATCCCGGCCCGGCCCGGCCTGTCCCGGAGAGGCCCAGCGTGCCTGCTTTGTGTCCCGGGCACCGTGACGCCCTGCGCTGCCATGACCTCGGGGTCGCTCCGCCCAGTGCGGGCAGGAAACCCCCAGCCAGTACTAACCTGACCAGGTCGGTCATACAGGATCCCACCACCACAACTTCCGCGGCCATGGCGCCGGAGCAGCCCTTGGACCCTGACCCTGACCCGCCCCGGGCCCCGCGCGGCTTCTCGGGTTGCCATGGGCGACGGGCTGCCCGCGGGGACCTTCGCCCGGCAGGGCTGCCCCCGCCGAACGCCTGTTGCCACGACCGCCCCCCCACTCCTCCTTCCCCTCTCCCCCGCGCCGGTCCGGCGGCGACCGACCGAACCGCCGCCCCACGCCCTGCGCGGCGACACAGCCCGCACCGGCACTTGCGGCGGACGCCAATATTGGGCCGGTGAAGACCCCTCCGACCCGGGTGGGAGAGGCGGCGGCGGCGGCGCGGGGGGAGTGGAGGCGCGCACGGCAAGCGCGGGGGCGTGCACGCCGTTGCCAAGCGGCGAGTTCCGGCCGCCGTAGGTAATGGCGGGGCCGGGACGGGCGCGATGGGGCCAAGGAGCCGGGCAGGGAGAGCGGGCGGGAGGGAGCGAGCAACGCCACAGCCCTTCCCGGGACGGCGGCGGGCCGAAGGGGAGCCGGCGCCGGGAGGCTCTGGCCCGGAGCGGGCGGAGGCCGGTGTTAGCACCGCCGCTGGGGCGGGGAGGGGCCGGCCCAGCGCCGCGGGTGGCGGCACCGGCTGGGGAGGGAGCGGGGCTTGGCCGGGGTCAGCCCGGAACGAGACTGATGGACGGGAAGTTCCCCCTGAACATGGGGAAGAGCTTCTTTACTTTGTGGGTTACCGAGCACTAGAACAGATTGTCCAGAGAGGTTGTGGAGTCTCCATCACTGGAGATACTCAAGAACTGCCTGGACACAATCCTGTGCCATGTGCTTTAGGAGGACCCTGCTTGAGCAGGGAGGTTGGTCCAGATGACCCACTATGGTACCTTGCAACCTGACCCATTCTGGGATTCTGAGCGTTCTTCCGTGCTAGGGCTTAGGTGACTTCGGCGTTTACCCGGGGCTCGGCAGATCCACATTGCTGATCGCATTCCGTGGATGTGTTAGGGCACGGCTGCAGGAGGCGGCGGTCGTGGGTCCCCTCCTTTCCCCACTCACACCCAGACCCGTGTTCCTGCCATCCCCAAAGTGAAAATCACACTACCAGCTTGCCGACGGCCACGCCAAGAGGGTTAGACGGGAAAGGTCCTGTCACGCTTCCAGGTCTCCATCACAAGATTCACCTTTTCCTTTTTAAAGCTTCACTTAATGCTCATAATGGTACGGCCGGTGGTGGTAGGACACAGTATCTTGCATCCAGACTCCCTCCGGTGCCCAAAGCACATGATTACTGTGAAGCCGGTGTAACATTCTCCTGAAGTCAGAGTGATAGCCAGCTGAATCTAAGAGGATTCAACTATTAGTTTGTTTGCTTCTTTCAAAGGTTTTGTTTTGGGAGGGAAGCAGTCCAGTGAATTTTCTTTTCCTTAATTCCCCTGAGTTTGTTTGTGTTCAATTTCCAGTACTGTGGGAAACTTAAGCTGAGGAAAAAAAATGTATGTGACAACTGAAACTTAGGAAGCTGGTACAAATTATGTTCTAGTTTGTAAAGCCCTTTGTTTACAAAATAAATCAGTGAGTTTAATTGATAGCAACCCTTTAAGTATTGTGTGTCTGGCTTGTTAAATAGACGGTATTGTGATTTTAAAAAAATGATGCAATAAAATACACAAAAATGCGTAACAATCATTTAAATCTTGTTTTGACGATATCTGCAAATTTTATTAACAAAAAGATAAGGAATCTCATTTTAAAGTTCATTTTGGAAGATGCACCTGTTCAGCTGTGATCACCACACGTATCATGTCTCACAATTTCACCCTCATAACACTTACAGTCCCGTTAAAATGTGTCATTATCAGAACCAGTTCTGAGGTCTTCATGTATAACTTCAGGATTGCTAGAAGGATAGCTTGCTTTTTAGCATGTTCTCGTGGTTCAAGAAGTTCTTACCTTCATCAGTCCACCTGCCCCCTGCTTGAAATTACTCTTCCCTGCAGCAGGGCTGGCAGACTGAAGTATGTGCCCTGTTGTAACCACTCTTGTGCAAAGTATTTTAGCTTAAACTAATTTTTATAAGCGGTTCAGTCTGAGCCATTGGACTTTGCATTGAAATATGTCAAGTATGAGCTTGTGTCCTCTCAGTCCCTCTGGGGAAGAATAAAGGTGAGTAGGCAGAAATTTTTAGTAGAAAAGTAGCAAACCGGAGGTAGTATCTTACATTGCTGTATTTGTTTACTAAACAAGCTTAAGTTGTTCCATTGTCAATTAAATCACCTATGAGAACACATTATGTGTCAGGGCACGGATACTTAGTCTTCAGCTTCTTCACTGCCATAAAATGTAGGAGCCAGTGTATTAAAGATAATTATTATTTTTAGGAAGTCTTACTTTATTAATGTTTCTGTTTGCCTTAAAGTGCCTGGCCTTTGCTTTATTAAGATACATTCTGAATAGCTAGGACAAACACTCTTGAGCATTGCTTCCTGCTACTCCAGTGTGAATGGCTTTCATGAGAACAGAATGTGAAATTTAATGTTGCTCCCAGTTACAGAGATTTAGTAGATTCTGTAGAATACCCATTAGTTACTAATTAATGCTTGTAAACTGAGTGTGAGAAACAACAGAAAATTGAAATTATTGCCATGAGTTGTTCACACTCTTGTTATAGAACACTTACTAATACAGCAGTCCATATGCAGCATTTTAAAGAAAGTGAATGCAGTGCGTATTGGTGTTTTTCAATTAAATGGATATTTTTAAAAATATTTTTTTAATCCTCAGGGTTTATGTATAAGCTCTTCTGTCCCACTTATCAGTGGCAAGTTTATGTTACCTTTAGTCATTTACAGCCTTGTTTTCTAAAATTGCCAAGTTCAGTTAATTTTCATATGAAGCTCCGTGCCTTAGAATGTGATCAAATATGTTAACATTTTAATAGGTTGGTTATCCTTCTTTTCTCCCACTTCTACCACAGTCTGTTTTTGTCCACATGCTCTAGTCTTTTCGTGACGCAATGAATTAAAATGTGTGTATGCTTAGTTTCTGCATTTCACCTAGAAAGCAACGGGTTCCTAAAGTGTGCTAAATTAATGGCCTAATTGATTTAGCATATGGTCACACAATTGCAAGCACTTCTGAACAAGCTGTGCTTAAAATGTGCGTACATCAGCTTCCTGATCTGTTACGTGAAGGAAGATGAAGATGCCTTTCAAAGAGGATGGTGATACCACTGAAAGAAAAGCAGAGTTAGCTTTTAAAAGGCATCATGAAGTCCTATAAATTGCTACCTAATGAAGTAGTATAAAAGTAACACTGATTATAGGCATACTAGTGCTCTTAGAAATTGCAGGTGAGAGCACAGAGAGGTATCAAAGCTCTGGGCCCATTGCAGTTAATGTAAGTCCCCTTGATTTCAGGGGAAGCGGAACAAGTGTGACTTGTCAATTACAGACTGACTGGGAATACCCACAAGAAGGGCTAGGCTGAGAAGTGTCAGAGTGGCCCTCAATTTTATTTCTCCTTCTCAGAGGGATAGGGCCTTAATTAAAGGTGCCTAGGACGTAATTCTGGCTTTATGTTGATACTGAATAAACAGGCTTCGTTGAATGTTGCAGAGGTGGGAGGAAAAAAACCTACCTGTGTTTATTTTTTCTTTATAAACCTGTGCACACTTCAGTTACTCTACATTCCCGGTCCTTTGCGTGCTTAGCTTTTTTTTCTGTTGGTGTTTGCAGAGTACACGTGAATCTACATGAAATAAGTAGGATATTTTTAAATTTTGTTTTCTCCCTTTGCTGTCCCTTTGCAGCTCACGACAAAAGGAAGGAGAACATACTAAAATGTCACCTGAAGTGGCCTTGAACAGAATTTCTCCAGCACTTTCGCCCTTCATTTCCAGCGTGGTCAGAAATGGAAAAGTAGGACTAGATGCTACTAATTGTTTACGGATTACAGACTTGAAGTCTGGGTGAGTTCCTCATCCAAAAAGAACACCCAATCCCTTACAGTTAAGATGTCTTTTCCGAACTGAGTTTTATTAGGTTCATGTGTTTAAGCATTTTGAACGCAGCTGGAGCTGACATACTAGCTGACATACTAGCTACATTATTTTTTGTCTTGCTACCATTTTGTAGTTTGGGAGACTAAATTTGTCATATTTTTGGCAATAATAATCTTGTTAAAACTTTCATCACTGCCACTTGATAGTGCTGGTTTTCAGCAGTGAGATAGTTATAAACACTTTGTTGTTTATCACTTGCTTACTTGATCTTCTCTGTAAACCAAAAATTGAAAGACAAATTTGTGTGACCTCAACTGTAGTCATGAATATGCCAAAACAGAAGAAAAAGTAACTTTTCCTTTATCTGACCTCCCTCAAGTTCAGTACATCAGGTGGCTCTAGGGCCAAGTGTTTGAAATAAGCCAAGCTGCTTCTTTTATTTTTAATTCCAGAAGCGTTCAGATTAGTTTTCAGGTAGTGATAAAATTTTGGGATTTGCATATACAGACAGGCTTTGGTGTATAACCTCTGTGAATAATACATGAGGAGAGTGAAATGTTTTAGATGACACATGTTAGAAATTGCTCTATTCTTATAGTGTTGGGCACCTAACAGCACCTTTTGGATTGATGTATTTTTTTTTGCTACAGGAGCTCAGAGCCTGAAATTACTTTTGCTTTAGGTGTACAAATCATCTTGCTTGTACAAACTACTGCTTTGTGTATCATTTTGGATGTTAGCGTAATACAATAGATGTTCAGAACCACCACAAATCACTGTTGTTTAAAGTACAGTTCTGCTGAAAACTTTGTTTAATGTGCTTCTGAAGGCTGTTTTGTTATGGTTTCGAAAAGCTGTGGAGATGCTTTTCTGGTTGTAACAATGGCTTTTCAGGAAGTTAGTTTGAAAGGGACCATTCCCTCCTTGTAAGGTGCTGGGACATAGTACAGATTTACTTGGAGGTCTAAGAAGCTACGACTTTGTTATTAGTGTTGACTGGCTGACATTTAGGCTTGCAAATTACGTAAGACAGGCTGAGCAGTTCTGCATCTGCTGCTGTCATTTCATGCTAGATCTTGCTTTCTCTTGAACTAGTCTTCTAGGAAAGCTGAGATGGGAGCTTACATTTTTCCAAATCAAATCTTAGGAGAAAGGAATACAAAGAAAAGTAGAGAGGAAACACAACTGTTCATTGGGATGTAGGTGAGGGTTTTGCTCTCTACCCACTGAATGCTTATGCTGCCTGCCTTGAAAAAAGAGATTAAAATAATAAAAAGTTTTGTTTTCTAGCTGACTCTTTTCAAGAGTATTTTTAATAGGTGTCTAGAGTTTTTGGCCACTGATCTTGCCAAGAAGATCTTGTATTTGCTTTGTTAAAACCTGAATGTTTTCCAAGAATTTATTCTTCAAAAAAAAATTAAAGCTGCCAGCAGCTGCACCTGTCACCCAAACACAGTGATTCAAATTGTATAGTAACTCTGTTGAACGTGGAGTCTACACACAAGTACAGCACCTGACAGAGGTTGTCTCATAGCTTGTTTAAAGACACTGGCCCACCTAAATGCACGTGTTAGAAATACTTTTTTCCTTGTTCTGAAACATAAGCCTGAATCTCATTCTTTGTGTTGGGGCTTTGTTTTGTCTTGAGGTTGTCAGGAGATGGAATCAGGATAATCAAGATTCTTCATTTATTTCAGAATTATTTTTAAGGGGTTTGTTTTTTTTTTGGTACAATTAGTTTCTTAAAACCATTGTTGTAAACAGAATTAATTAACAATTGCCTGCGATTTCTTTGAAATGTAAATTTCATGCATGTGTTTTTAGGAAATATTTTTGTTACAAATAAATTGTTGGTTATTTAAACTGAAAATTTTGAATTCGTGCATCAGTGTGGAAATACAAAATTCTTGTGATTTAGTGCTTTATGCTGTTGTTAAACTGGTAAACAGTGCAAAATTACTTGCCATAAGATGGATGAATCACTGTATTACAGAGATGTCCCTTCCATAACTCAGGATCTAGTTCAGTGGTCTTTAACCTTTGATACTTCACAGACTGTTTCTCAGAGTCTCACGTCAGTTGATAAATAACAAAATCCCCAACCCACAGCCTCGTTAGTAGATTTAAATTTGTTGCTGGATACTGACTGTAGAGGAAAACTTTGTAGGGCTCTGAGAGTTCAAAAATGAATTGAAGGCCATATGCCTACTCTTCTCCCCTGTCCTCACATCACGAGATCATCCAAACCCCTGTATACTTTCATTTTCACTTACATTATGCTTTTTTAAAAGGAAACAAAATAATGCAGACAAAATAGTCAGAGGCAAATGTAGGTGATATCAGCATGAAGAAACAGAACTGTGAGGCCATTGAAGTTGGACATAAATGGGAAAAAAATGAGGAGAATTATTTTTAGAGAAATGGGGATGAAGTTCAGGATATCAATTGCAAAACTCCCTTCAGTTTCAAGGGGTAGAAATCAGACTTTGAGCTTAAAAAGTGGAACCAGGCAGGTTAGGCAGAGCTGCTAGATTAAATGTTTGAAGTTAGATAAAGAGCAGTTCTTGATCTCAAATGAATATGACCATTTGGGAGTAGTATCAGTTCAGAAGATTTTGCTTTTGAATAGTGATTGTACATTTATTGACACATGAAAGGGGTTGTACACACACTAGTCTAGGCTTTTAAAACCCTAGCCTATCCTGAGTTTATTACAGAAGAGACAAATATTTCCTGCTTTAACTGGTGTGTTGTGTGGAAGATTTTTAATAATAAATAAGTACAATTTTACTGTAACCTTTAAAAGCTTAAAATACTTAAGGTAATCACCTCAATAGCTATTAATTTTGGAAACAGAAGCATCTGTAAGCTTCTGCAGAGGAGCTATATGGTTGCTCCACTGTCACATACCACACTGTTACTCCTAGAGAAAATTAGTTGCTGTTGTTATACCCCTTCCCTAATGAACCAGTGCTTTACCATGTATAGCAAAATAAAGTGTTCAAACTGAAGATCCGTCCATTCTGATTTCTTAGGTTTTAGAATCAGGAGCTGTGGTTAACAAGGAATGATGGTAACACACTGAATGAAGTAGTATTTCTAAGGCCTTGGTTTAGACATTCTCAGAAGTGGACGGAATTTCCTTTCTGTTTCAGCAGTAGAAGATTAACTTCTAGATTTTAGCCTATCATGTCAGTTGATTTCGATTTGTAAATGGCAAGCATATTTTAAGCCTTTAATTATTTGAAAAGTCAATCCATATGTCAGATAGCTTTAGCAAGGAACTTGTTTTGCACTTATTCTGACTTACTGCTGAGATTGACAACTTTTGTTGTGTTTTATAAACTGTATTAAAGAGCTGATGTTAGATGTATGAAGTATGATGATATGTTAATTTGCTTTGCTTTCAAGTGTGGGAGGGAAATATGTCATAGTAAGGAAATCCTATTGTTTTGCAGTCTTTGAGTATGTAAATGTTTTATAATAATATGTTACAGTTTCATAATGTCTGTGTGTTTTACAAACTTATTAGACAGTACCAGTCTCATAAGACACTTACATATATTTACATCTGTGAGTAGGATATTCAGGACCAAGTACTATTTATAGAATTTATAAGGCCCCTGCTGATGCAGACCCCCAAACAGAGCTCAGCAATATGGCATAACAGGAAAGAAAGAAAGAAACTCTTCAACGGAAATACTAATAAAAGGTTAGGTGGACAAGTTTTCTTGTAAATAGGGCCCCACAGTGAACAAAAGTAGAACTGGGGTGTAAGGTCACATCTGAAATATAGCACCTTTAGCAGCATTGATTCTGGTGATAAGAAAACCCTGGCAGGCGTCTCTGTTGCATTAATAAAAGACATTCTTCGAGATGACAGAGTGGATCAAAGCGTTTTTAACTCTTGCATAGGATATTACTTTGTTCTAGACCCAAAGAAAATACTGCTGCCAATTGAGTCAATGCCATTTATTGTATCATTCAGTTAATCTCTACTAGTGTCTCTTTGAAATACTGAACCATCTTAATTAGATATTAAAATCTACTCATAACCAACTGAATTGTGGCTGAGGCATTTTTCTTAGCATTTACACATATAATCATGGGAAAGATGTTGAATAGGGAAAAGTGATTATTATGTAGATTTAGAAACAGAGGGTATTTTCCTATGTGAAGGGTGTTTAATTGTTGTATAATGTAGAATCCAGTTATTTAAGAGACTGCTGCTTTTCCTATGGTGCGTTACAAGAGTAAAAGACGTAGTTGTGGTGGTCATTGCCTTTGAGAACTCTTTTTTTCCCCTACAGCTGTTCATCAGGGCCCATGCTTGAGCTTTAAATTATGCTGCAAGCCTATTCTTACTCAACAAACTTGATTTTGTTTTTTTAAATTACTTTGATGTGTTCCACCAGGCAAAATTTCAAAATGAATACAGTGATTTAAAGCTGCATATATTAAGATCCTATTTTTTTTAGATATCCATTCATAACAAAATTTGAAATTTCATACTTACATGGTTATATTTATTCCATATTTATGAGAAGATTAATTGTGGAATTTTTATATAAGTAGCTTGTAGTAAACCATGTTAGTATTTTGTTCTTTTCACCTGTCTGATACACTATTAATTTCTGCCTCTCTGCTTGATATTGGGCTATGTGTGCAAGTAGTTATGTTCCCGAAAGAAACCTATATGAAGAATGGTCAAAAGAATTTAATTCTTTCTGAAGTAAATTTCAACATAAAAATTTACTATCAAGCTGTAATAAGATATTTATAACTTTATTGCCCTGCTTCCTAGTGAGCGGTGATGATTTACTTTTTTTGCGTTATCAAGTAGACTGCAATATGCTTTGGTATTTCCCTTTCTTTTGGGCATTTCCCTTTTTAAAGCAAATATGCATTTTTATGTGCATATTTTGTGAAATAATGTTGGTTTTAGCTGTGAAATACTATTACAGTACCGTAGCAGTTATTTAAAGCTTTTGCTTGATCTTTTGCTTTTGATTAATTTAAATTGAAAGATTCTGCTTCAGTTACTTGGGGAAGGTTCATATCCATCATTCACATTGGTGTCTGTAGGTAATTTTTTTAACATATGTTTACATTTTGTTTATGTAAAAAGTTTAATGAAACTGACTCTCCTGAACACAAGTACTCTGAAAAGCTGCTTTTAAAAATAGGCATGTTTTGTGTAAAATGTGTACTTGAAAGGATGTGGCAGTTTCTAGGAGAAGTGTGGTCTTCCGAGTCCTTTACTGCTGTATTGGCTAAGTCGTGAATTCTTACCTTTTCACAAAGTGGTTTGTTTCATTCCAGTTTGTGACGACAAATGTATTTCTTCACTGCAAAGAATCTTACTGCTAGAAGTTTGTTGTCTCTGAAGTGAAATGTAAAAGGCTGAAGCTCTGGTGGGACCGTTTGATAGAATTGGTGCTGTGGAGCAGCACTTGGAACTTTGAACAGCAGTTTTTCTGTGCTGGTTAAAAAAGACTTGACTGTCTCCAAGGTTGCACTCCCGTGCATTTGTTTCTGAATGATGAAAAAACAAAGGCAAAATGTCTGTCTGGTAAAAGATCTAAGTGCAAGGCATACATTTGGCAATGGTTTTGTAAATATTCTCCACAAAGTTTGGCATTCTTTTTACATCAGTTTTAAACAAGGTGCATGAAGTTGTTCAGAATAAAAAAGTATGTGTTTGTCAGTTTCAAGTGCTATGAGGAAAGAAAGGATTTTAAGAAGTAAAGGTAGCACTAGATAATTGCAGTAACTTGGGCTCTCATTTTAAAGACTACATGCGTTGTCCTGAGATTTTTTCAGTTTGAATAACTGCACAATATGTCTTTGCTGGTATTTTTAGATGGGACAGTGATTAGCTTCCTCTTGTTTGACCTTGAAAAAGGTAAATGCCATGTTTATCACTTTTATTATTTAACAAAAATGAGAAGAAACTTGATACAAGTGTTTATTTTCTGTGTAAAGAGAGCATCATGTGATGTAGTACCAATATGTGTGCCAAATGCTGTTGGAAAGATTAACCTTAACAAGGTGTTTAAATGTGGTTTTGCTATCTGTATCCTGGGAATTCATTGAATGTTTCTTGAAAATGGGGCTTATGTTAGTGTAGGTCTATGCCCAGGTCTTTCTGTTGTAACAGATGCCTCATGTCTTTGCATTGTGCATCACTCCAGGACAAAAAATTCCAAAGACTTTTATTTTTTGCTGTAAAGACAGCTAAAATCTAATAATTGGTATCCAGTCCAATTTCTTCACTTCCAAATCCTTGCATTTTTTTAATGTGAACTGAACAGATCTCTAGCATGCCATGTGTCTTGGATGCATATTGCATTTCACCAGACGCTGGGAACAACTCACTTTTTTTTCCCCTTCTCCTCAGTAGAGAGGAATACTTTCCTGGATAGCTGGTCAGCAAATTCCTCCAGTCTTATATATGCAGTTATTTCTTGTATGCCTGATTCTTTCATATGCATGCACGTATACATGGCATAACATAAAAAAGCTAATGTCCACTTGTGATGAAGCTGAAGCAAAATATTACAAATTTTTGTTTTAGCCTTTTTGTTGCAGACATTGTCTGATGAGATTAGGGGCTTTAAAAGCATAGGAGACGATCAGAGGCTTTGTCCTGACGGACCAGTATGCAACGGTGTTGAAGATCATTCTCTAACAGTGTGAGTATGCAACGGTGTTGAAGATCATTCTCTAACAGTGTGCAAAATAAGAATGAATTACAAAATGTAATAATTAATTCTTTTAAATCTGTTTCTTGAGATACTGATCTTTGGCATTCACCTGGCATTGCACTGCCCAGTGTAGACATTCTTTGAAGCAGCTATTCTCTAACTGAAAGCGAGCATCTGAATACTTAGAGTGTAAACTAACAGAGTTTAGTTTGCTCTTGAAGTTGATGTTTTTATTGAAAGTTCAGTCCATGAGGTAAAACTAAGCCTCCTAAGTAATCCATAGAAAAGTAAAAGTTAATAAAAGGGAACATACTTATTATTTCTCTTTTCTGAGAGAAGGGAATTTGTGTCTGAGGCAAACCAGTCTACAGTGTAGGCCACAGGTTCTTTTCTCTGTAATCTGTGGTATATGACTGAAAGAACAAAATTAGACCACTAGGACTGAATATTTCTATTATTGTAAGATAAAAGTATCCCAATGATAAAATGGAGTTAATTAGGGGAAATTGCAGAATTCCATTATGGGAAAGAGACCAAAAAATAAGCCAAATATAAAGCCCTCTAAACTTACATTGCCTAAAAAACCCAACCCCAGATTCGTGTGCATCACTGTATGCATCACTGAAATAATATCTTTAACCAAAAATACAACAGAGTAATGGTTGATCTGTTTTGGATGGTCAGTTATTTTTTCACTAGAAAACCCTAATTAGATTGGTCTTGTTTGTAGTTAGGGCTACTAGTGACCTTTCAAAATTTCTCCCAATTTATAATATTTCTTTCTCTCTTTTCTACCCCTTCTTCCTCTGGAATGTTGGTTTCAGTCTCTCCAGTAAATGTTTGTGGGTTTTTTGTGCACTTCAGCCATGGATTTTTTTTTTGGGGGGGGGAGTGTGTGGTGGTGTGAGTAATACATTGTTTCATGTTCTTTGTTAAGAATTCTTCTGTACTGATAATTTTTTGAACTAATAGATGTTGATTATCTGTCCTGTTTTCCAGGCTGCCATAAGTGTTAGTCATAAGCCTTGAATTAAACCCTATAGAAGTGATACGGTTTCAGGCCAACTGCAAACAGGCCATGAAGACACTTAGAAGGAATAATTTCCTTGGACATTTCTAGTGGTGTAATGTCTTCCGTGTACATGACTTCTGTTGTTTTAGTTTTAACCTGTTGCACATAGGCAAAATTCAGTTTTAATAGACAGATGCAGAAAAGGGGAGAACTTACGGGTGTAGGGGAGGTGCTGAAGTGGTGTAAAGACATCTGGTCAAGGCATCTGTGGTGGGTTTGGGACTCAGACTTATGAGAACTTAGGGTGGACTGGACCCTCTTTTCACTGGGATCTAAAGGTGACTGTGTTTATAAATAGTCTTGTCATTGCAGGAGGTCCTACATGGTTTTCTGTGCCTGTTGAGTCTGGTAAGAAATGATGCTGGGAGGAAACAGTAAACTGGACTGTGAGGGCAAGGACAAGCATTTGCAGGGAAGAAGAGGATTTTTTTGACTGTCACCAAGAAAAATGCACATGGAACTCCTTTCTTTAGATACAGTTAGATAGGACCGTGGGGAGAGTGATGCCTAATTTTATGCTTTATAGTGTAATCTCGAAAATAGTACTAGCACTGTTGAGGTGGCTGTGAACTGTGAGAATTAATGTGAGAATGAGAAGTTAGAGAAAGAAAAAGTGAGCTGAGGGGTTCTAGACCGAGACTTCTGAAGAAAATATAATATGCAGCAATGTGGGGCTTGCTTTCTGCAGGTGCAGTTCCACAGGGTAGTTTGTTGTAATTTTACCTATGAATTTCCTTTTCCTTCCGTTCTTTTTAGTCTACTGCATATCTTTAATGTTGTAGTTAATCTAAAATAATGCTAGAAGGAGGAGAACTACTGATATTTTTATTCAGGTGTTATCTTTTCATAGGCTTTCTTCTGTGTCTCCAGTCTTACAATATTTTATATAAATATACATGATTTGAAGTTGCCCTTTTGAATATGTGTGCAACTGCAAATGACAGATTTATGTTCTAAATGTGGTGATCCTTGCTTGACCTAACTTTCATATCCAAAGAACTGAATTCATCATTGTTGTATTAACATAAATTTCTTCTGAGAGTCTATAAATTAGGAAATCAACTAATATAGGTGTCTGTGGCCAAAAAGATCTAAAACTCTGCAATTAGAAGACAACTTTGAAAAGGAAATACAAAAGACATAGGATCATTGGATCCCTCCTAATATTCATAGAATCATAGAATGGTTTGGGTTGGAAGGGACCTTAAAGATCATGTAGTTCCAACCCCCCCCCATCCTGGGCAGGAATATCACCCATTTGTTGTTTAGTTTTGTTAAAGGGGGAAAATATATAAACGTGGTCTATGATTTTAGTTCTTGAGGTTTTTCCCTGATACTAATTCGTTGCATTTTCCAATAAAATAAAACACTTCTATGGTATGAAATAAATTACTCAGAAAATGGATTGGGAGTCTTTATGGCTACTACAGCTGGTATTGTGAGCAATGCTACATGACTTATTAAAGTAGATGTTTATAATAGCTCAGCTTTTGTGATTTGCTGTATGAGTATGCTTTTTCCGTGAACACTGAAAGGATATGAAACTCCAGGTGGTTGACTGTAATTTCATACTTGGTGAAGAATGGTTCTCTTTTAGAGTAATCTAAAAGCAAAAATGTTCCCTGTCTGATCCTGTTTTTCTTTCTCCAGAAATGGAGTTCACTTTAGTGAACAGTAGAAATAAAACGTGTGACACATTATTAGGTTGTAACTCATGGCAAAGTAATAGATAATTGAATGGCAGCTGTGAAAATCTGAAACATGGTTTGAATCTGTCAGGAGGGGAGGGAGATGAAGTAAATCCAAAGGATGCATCTGCCACTCCCTCATACTCTTTGTTGAAAATTTTGCTTTTGAGATCCAAGGATTTGGGGTACAGCTGGTCTTACAGTATAATGAAGTAGTGCCTTTTCCTTGCAAACATGTGACAGTTTATGATACTGTGAATTCACTAGTGTATTTACCTAAACATACTATGTTATTAGTGTTGTCCCATTGCGATTGTCTTTATTTCTGTTCAATTTCTGATCATTCCCTTACTAAAATTTCCATTTTCTGTTTCTGTTTCATTCTTTTGAGGCGTGTGTGTGCCATGTGTAGTCTTTAAAAAGAATTACATGCAATTACAGAGTATAAAAGATCTTGCTTACAAAGGAAATCAGTTTCATTATCAATCTTTCTAAAGCATGTTTGTAAAATATGTTTTGTTGAAAACTTTGTCAAAGCTTAATTATTTTTCTTAATTAGTATAATAATTAGTTCCCTGAGACCCAATAATAATCATCTCCCACCCTAAACTACAGAGATTTTATGATTGGAAACTTTTGAGATAGTTTGTTCTTCAGAGCTTTTCTTTCAACTCCACTTGCAAGTACAGTGCATGGGGTACTTCACATTTCTTTTTTGTGGTAGCCCTTCCAACCTGTCCTGCTACGGTGACTGGAAAAGAGCTGTTCTAAACCCAGCCTTACTAGGCTTAAATGAACAGGGAGTTTGGTGCTAAAAAAATACCAGAATCATGTGAAGTTTGCATGCGTTTTAATTTAATGTAGAAGTTCTCTGAGATTATTTCAAAATGTATATATGGGTGTGCTTCCTCTGTTTCCCTCATAGAGGCTGGGCTGGACATCTCCCTCCAGCAGAGGCAGCTGTACTTTGACAATTGCAGAACTCCCGCCACAAGACTCAGGCAGCTGTGAAGGAGATCTGTAGTTCTAGAACTCTCCCCACCTGCAACACCTGCTTTGGCAAACCCTCACTCATATTAAGAAAATCTACATTTTCTGTTAATATACAAGTGCTGTGTTTGTTTTACTAAGATAAGCCATAAGATGCTTTTCTATAGGGTTTCTAGTGAAAGCAGGTTGCTTGCAGCTGAATTGGTTTTAAATAGTTATTTGAACTTTGCTTTTAAAAAATGCAAATCTGCCTATAGGTGCAGAAGGGAAGTAGGGGTTGTTTTTCTAGTGTATCTGTTCTGCCTCGCATCCCACTGCTTTGTAAAAGTTCCAGTTAGTGCGATGAACTTCTAAAAAGAAAACATAAATGTATGTACAGGAAAATCGGCATTTACAGTAGATGAAGGTTATACTGAGGATATCGTTGACATATCTGGAGACGCCTTGGAATTTCTCAGATGATAACTGTGGATTGAGATGCTGTTGCAATTATGGAATATCACCTATAGTATCAGGACTCAAAACCAACATCAGCATCATCTGTATTGCAATACCAGAAGTAGTCTTTGTCTATAGTTTAATTTTATACTAAGTTTGAAGAAACCAAACGGTACAAGTGAGTTTTCTGAAAACAGTGGGTTTTCAGAACTTACTGGGAAGTTTTTGAATAATTATCAGTTGACTTTCAGATTTTAATATTTTAATTAAGAGATGCATTTAAGTAGTGATTAAATGTAACTGGGTTTTAATTTCCCAGAAGCAGTGGTATGTGTCTTTTAAGTGCAAGTCCTTCTCTCTCTCTGACACGTAATATGTATGTCTATATAAAGAAGGGAAACTGAAGATGGAAATTGGTTGACTAGACCATCTCTCCCATTTCAAATTTTGCCTGATTGATAGAATTTTGGTTGGATCTGTTTATATTCAGAAGCAGCTGCTCAATACTTTAAATACTGTGTAGGAGATTGTAAAGCTTTGTGCAATGCTTCAGGGAGCTACCACCTGATACAGAGTTTTGTCATCAGTGTCAACGCTCTGAAATGTGATTTTCACTATTTTTCTGTTTCCTGATCCTTGCAAAAAACCTGTTACCTGCTGGCATTCCTTCTATTCACCTCCACCCTCCACACACTTTAATTATTCTTCATGCTTCTGTACATGGCATTGTACCCATGTGTTGTGAATTCTGCAATTCATACTTAATTAAATGGGATTAAATACTGTGTCTTCAAGGAACACTGGAGCAGATTTCCATCTACAACAATTGGAGGAAATAAAAATATGAAGGCATTGACAAAGGCTGTTCTACTGGAATTGAACATTGAGGTGCTTTTCTTAGCAAATGCCACATAAGAGTTTTGGGTGGAATTTTGAGTTTGCTGCCTCTTATTAGTAACAAACAGTCAACTTTTCTTTGCCTCTGAACTATATTTGACTCTTGCTGGTGAAACCTTCAGCCTCTGGAACTCTGATTGAACTGTGTCTCGTCATTCCTAAAATAATATTCATTCTTAGTCTCTTGTATTATGAAAGTAACTTGACCTCTTTTTCCCATAACAGTATCTTTATACGACACATATAGGAACAGTTGGTAGCATATCCTAGGTATGGTGGGAGGGGTTGGGAATACAGCCAGTGTTCAGAACTGACTTTTTGGTGTTGCTTTTTATTTGTGTGTGTATTGTGTTGTGTGTGTGTGTGTGTGTGTTGGTTTTCAGCCGTGTTCTGCATCGAGGTGTCTCTAATGCAGTGTGAAGCATTCTTGGCTTCTACACCAAGAGGCTGGTGAACAAAAAGCAGTTGTCTGTTTTCCAAAGAAGTACTGATCCTCAAGAACAGCGAGTGTAGCAGCCTAAGCATCATGAGATTAAAGAAGCTTTTGCATCTCTGACTATTCAGGTTAGACAGTGGCAATATTAAGTTCTTGAAATTATAGGGGCTAAAATTCTTAGTCTAATTTGACTTTGCTATTGTACAGTAAAATTCACTGATGATTTGTCTTCTGATAGTAAAGGCAGTAAAGCTTTTGTGTGATCTATGCAGGAAGAATGACTAAATGCATTGCATAGGTTTTAATCAGTAAATTTGATAGTCATCACATAAATCTGAAGTGACTATTTGGGCTTACACCTATACCACAAATTAAAAAAAGAAGAAATAAAAAGGAGATTACTCGTTTTCCTGTAGAGCTGTTGGACTTCTTTTGGCAATTCTGAGTGTTTGCTATGGTTTTATATGGTTCTAAGCAGGAGATTTTAGGAGTGGTATAAAAAACCAAGCTCTGACTGGAATTTTGGGATATAAAGTAGTGGGTTTGAAGATAGGTTTTGATGGGTTTGGGTTTTTGTGGGATTTTTTAAAGTCTATGGATAGAATAACCATCCATCTCCTGACTTTAAGGATTAAGGTGATAAACACTTGTGCTTTTGTTTCATTGTGATCCCTTCCGCTGTCACGGAACATAATTTTGGATAAGATCTTACCAGAGCCCAAATAATTTAAAACTGCTTCTCTTGGGAATGCTTTCAAGTGATGGTTTTAGAAAACTAGTTGATGGGAAGATGTTGTTGAAATCTAGGGTTATCAGAGTCCTCCATATCATTGTGGCTTCAATCTTGTAAAGTATCAAAATGGGGGTGTCTTTAGCTTAAACAAAACAAAAGAAGTCTCAATTCAACAAAACAGTCAATCACAAGTACATTGGTGTAAGAGGATGCTTGCTGTTAAACTCAAGTAGAACTGCATTCTTAAAGGCTTTTAGAATACTCTGGGAAGAAAGATCAATTTGCAGAAAAATACATTGTACTATACCTATTTTTATAGACTGAGACCTTATTCCAAGCAGCAAAACTGCGTGACTTTCCTGATTTGTTTTGTTGTTGTTATTGTTGGTTTTGTTTTGCTTGGATAACCTTTTTTATTTACTTTTGTGACTGGTAAAGAATTCTGAACACTTAAAACTAAGCATCTGGTGCTAACAGTGACTTTGAATAAGAACGCTTTAGTTTATGTGTGTTGTATTAACTGTGAAAGAAACCTTTTCCCAATAGTCACAGACAATCTGTAAGGTGCATCAAACACTCTACTTGCCTCTCCTTCTTGGAATACTTACTCCATAAGGATGTAATGTATCTCAGCTCAAGTTAATCTGCTGCATTTGCTCAAGGAACTTAGCTTAAAATCTGCTGTGAAAGGGAACAAGCTGTATTCAGCTGTGGTTGCTGCATACTCAGTTCCGTCTACCAATTTCCAACCATAAGCCTCAGCACAGCCCCTTTGAATAGGGCAATATGATTTTAAGCAATACACTTAATGATATTCCTTGGTCCCGGAAACTTTTCAAGTTGATGATTCTTTGATATTTTAGTAGGGAAACCATTGTGGGAGATCTTGTGGTATAGCATTAATCATCTTACAAAGACTAAGACATATCACTGCTCTGAGCATCAGAGCATTAATTCTTGCTTCAGTGGTCTTTCTACGTAAAATATTGATTACTTCGATTAATATATGCAAACCAATGTAATATTTTTCCATGAATAAAGGGGGAGATAGCACACCCATATATCATGAGATAGAGTCAGCTTATGAAATTAATTTTCAACACCAGGTATTATTGTTCTTCATGTCAATTCCCTGTAAAGAAAGGACAACAAATAATCTTAAAAAGACTTTGTTACAAGTAATTCCTTTTCAAGTGTGACTTTTGTGTGGACCACACTGAGGAAAAGGATCACATTTCCAAAAAAACGAAAGTCTTACATTTTGGAGAAGACAGAGGTCATGTTTCAGGGTCAGACATGTATATAATTTTAAGAGGTTCTGTGTGTTAAGGAAATTCAAGCAGGAGATAATGTCCATCGCTAGGCCATTACTTGGGGGTTTCTGTTGAAATAAGGTCACACATAGACTCCTACATGTACCAAAATTCTGATTTGCCTTAGGAGTTTTGTTCCTTTGCTGTTTATTCTAAAAAGAAACTGCCTTTTTTCAAATGGATGCATATAAGATTTCTGCTTGGTTGCTCAGCCTGTTGCAGTTATTGAAGTCTCTTGTGCAGCCCAGCCAGAGCAATTTGGGAGGAAAAAATGTTAATACTGTCACTTTTTATCATTTCTAGACCAGTAAAATTAAAAACATCTCTAGTGCACTATAATAATATAGGAAAAGTACTTAGTATTGCTTTTAGGGACATTTACCATTAAATAAGGCTTTTATTTTAATGTTAAAGAATATTGTACTTTCCCTAAGTATTTCCAAATGGCCCATTGTGCTAAAAGAAAAGATTGTAGGGTATTTGCAGGATCAGAAATTTTTGTGTCTGTTGAAAAGCTAACAGTAGTGTAATTTTTATGGTATTTGAGAAATGTTTCAGACTGTGACCTGTGATACTTTGAAAGAAATTTTCCTTATATATTAAATGATGTTGCAGAGATATTTTAGAACTTGAAAATTATTTTTTATGTTGCAGGTTTTTTTGGTGGTTTTTTTTTTTTGTATGCTTCCGAGAATTTGCCTTACATCTGTTGTAAGCCATAGAAACTATTTGGAAGTAGATAATAATATCTATATAGATATTTAAATTCATCCACATTGTTAAATTCCATATTGTTAAATTCATCCACGACCATTCAAACACCCTAAGAGTGGGCACTCCCATTTTGCTGTTCTCACCTACTAAAAAAGTGCAGCTTGGAAAAAAATAATATTCTCTTGTTTCTATTGCACTAGGGATCCAATCTTTCATATTCTTAAGTTGATTTTACTCCCAGGGAGGCTGGTGATGCTCACTTTTCTTGATAAGCCCTACCTGGATGAAATTAGAAAATAAGTAGTACAACCATTAAATCAAAACATATTTCAGGTTTGGTCCTATTGTCCCACATGTTGTATTCCCTTTCACATTTGCATCATCATCAGGTTTCACCAATCATTTCTTTTCCATCATCACTCTTTCAATAAAATGTGAAGTATTATTCCAGCAGAAGAGAACCAACTCAGGGCATTCTTCCTGGATGAAGTAAGATGCGAACTAATCTTTTTTTGAAACTTGCTTTCCATTCAAGTCTGCACATATCTGATAGCAGTTATATCTAAATTATGTCTTTCTAGATTGCTTCGCATGGTGCTCTCACAAGATGTTACAAAAACCTTTCTAAGGCAGAGATAGGACGTGTTTCTTCCTTTTGATTTGAAAGGGCAGTTATCTAATTTCTGTAGTGATACTGAAAAAATATGGTGTATTCTTGCTGCATCAGTGTAGGCTGTTAACTGCACGTGGCTTTTAATTGTATCTGTCGTAGATTCTAGGTGCACATAAGTGGTTTGCTTATGTTTTCTAGTATTTTTATGGAAACTTCATTTAAGTTAATTGATCTTAAGTTAAGTTTCAGGGTTGCTTCTTTTTGAGGAAGCTACATGCAGGCACAAATTTGACCGTAGTAAATGTAGCTCACTGAGTATAAACAGTCTGAAGTTGGTGCATATGGTTTCCATAACTTGCAAGTGGAAATAGGAAAAGAGACTGTAGAGCCAGCACCTGAGAGAAATGGCTCTCTGAACTGTTTTGGGTATGTGAGTGAAAATTAAGATTGTTCCATTTGCCCTGATCCCTCTTGTGCAGTGTGGCAGAGAGAGCTGCAGGAATTGCCATGTTTCTGAGAAGGTAGGATCAGAATTTTTTAAAATTTTTTGGCCTACCCATCTTTCTGCTTTTGGCTCTGTGTATAGCCCCGTAAATGTGGGGTTTGTTTCAATATGTTGTTAGTGATGTGTATTAGAGCTCTACCAGTGATCTGAATATAAGTTTAGGTGAGTTATTTTACCTTTGCCTACCTTCTTATCACTCACTGTTTTTCTTAGAGTTGGCCAGTATGGCTTTGATTTTTAGGTGGCCTGCAACAATTGTGCAGGGGCTATGAACAATTCTCAGTTGTATTAGGCTGGCGAGAAGATTTCAGGGTTATCAAGATCCCTAGAAACATAAAGCAATGAACAGTATTTTTGCTCCTGGGACTCGTCATGTGCCCAGCAGCCCACAGTAGAGAGAGACCATTCCTGCCAGTGCAACAATATGTGTCCCTGTTTTTCCTTTTGCAACTGAGATTTTGAGATTTTTTTTATTTGGGAATTTTGGTCTATGACTTAAAAGCTATGAAAAAGTTGATCATCTCTGGCCTAGGCACTAAACAGTTTTCCAGGCACTAAACAGTTTTCCAGTGACTTTTCTATTCAGGAAATGCTCACTTACCACTATGAGGCCCGGCTGCTGTTCCGGTGCTCCAGATAAACAGGAGAGTCACAGGCCAAGAACATATGTGCTCAGTTGTTATAGCCTCAGATGGCTGATTCTGAAACTTGCCTGCTTGAAGACTGCTGTGAGACTTTTCCACAAGGGAAAACATTAATGTTATAATAGGTAAAAAATTAATAAATGTTGGTGGCTTAAAATTAAGATTGATCCCAGTTATATGGGTGGCAGGGATAGGGAGGAGGTAACCATGTTACTGTGACATACAGAGGTGTGACTTGCAAAATTGTATACAAAGTGGAGAACTTGATGGCATTGACGGACTAATTGATAGCATTCTGATTACACACTCAAACCAGAGCATTTTGCATGTATGTTTTCTTTATAAAATGACAGAGAGTTGGCACAAATCCTAACATTTCTTACGCTATTGTGGGAACTGCTGATCAAAAGAGAATTGGCCTCCTGCATCTTTCCCACTTTTTCTTCTTTCTCGGAATCATAAGGATGAGTATTTCTAGTAGTCACAATATCTTTACTATTAGTCATTTGTATCCTGTAGAATAATGTTAGTGTTTGCTACCATCTGTAACTGCTTAGCACATTCTTTCTTCTCTTATCTTCATTTTTAGCTGTACATCCTTGACCCCTGGACCCAGCTGTGATCGTTTTAAACTACATATCCCTTATGCGGGAGAAACACTCAAATGTAAGTTAAAAAATCTTGCAGCTCCATCTTGGCTTTTCTTTCAGTGTTCTGTGTCTCGCTAATTTTCCAATGTGTCTGTCTAACTTTATGAGTTTTGAGATACATGTGTTTTTTGTTTTCTCTTAAAGCTTCCGTTCCAAGAACACACAACTATCAAGAATATGTAATATTTAAGATAAGTTTGAAGGCTTTTGTGAGACTACAGTTTTGAAAAATGAGTTCTAAAAGCCAAAAGTCACAACCTAACACCCTGGTACTTTAATAAAATGTTATGACTAAGACAATCTCGTGACCATTTTTAGATTCATTTAAAAGTTGTATATGTTTTGTGTTGTTTCTTTCTGTCTCTTTTAGGAATAATTCTCTATTAAGCTCCAATAAAAGATGTCAGTCTGCTATTTTATTACGTATCTTTAAACAATGACTGGTATAAGTGACCAGATTAGAGAAATATGAATTTGATTTTTCTGATTTAGTGGTATTGTTAAATCATCTTTATGCTTAGAGGAACCTGTAGACAGCTAGTTCATTTGCCCACTCTTAGTATGTGTTCTGGTTGTCTTAGTTTGTGTTTTGTTTCAAAGGATTAGAATAAAATTTGCATTTGTATATTTTTAGAAGCTAACGTTTTCTAAACACTTGAGCTGCTGAAAAATGGTTGTGTTGTTTTTGTCTCTAACAACTGAAAAATGAGAGAGGATGAAGAATTTCAGATAAAGTAAAATTCAAAGCTTGGCATTTACAGATTTAGGACAACTCTGGTAAAGCCACACCTGGAGTACTATGTCCAGTTCTGGTCTGTCTGTTACCCGAGCAAGATGAACACATTGGAATGAGTACAGCAAAAGACTACAAAGATGACCAAGAACTGGAGGATCTGTTGTATGAGAAGAGGCCAGAATAGCTGGGGCTTAAGAAGAGAAAGCTCAGGGCAAATCTTCCCAGTTTTTATAAATACCTGATTGGGATAAATGAAAAAGCCTGGCTCTTCTCAGTGGCGATCACTGAAGGGAAGTGGTCACAAATTGAAACATAGAAAATTCCATTCAAATGCAATAAAACTTATTTTGCAAGGATGGTCAAAAAGGGGAACAGATTGTGCTGAGAGCTTGTGTAGTTTGAGTATCTCCATCCTTGGAGCTATTCAGAGCCCAGCTGGACCCTTAGCAATCTCCTCTGTTTGCCCTCCTTTGAGCTGAGGGATTAGACTAGACAGTCTCCCGTGGTGCTGTCCAGCCTTAGCTATCCTGTGAGTCTGTGAAAGTCTGCTATCTGGAGGAGCAGGTACTTGGTGTGAACAGAAATGGTAAGCATGTAAAACACTGCTTTGACAGTATCCATTTAGACTGCATTATACACATGCTGTAGCTCTCCAAGACATTTTAAATATTAAGAATATTATTGTATTCCTTCTGCAGTTTCTTTGTTTGTTTAACATTGTGTCATGCACTGGAAGCCCTTATCCTTTATGAACAGAAATCAACACAATTAAACTCCTTAATAGTCTAGAAGTACCTTAAAGCTTTCATTTGGCACCTGTAAGGAAAGTTGTCTTTCCTAGAAGTTAATCTGGAAGCTTACTCATGTGTTCAAGGGAGGAGCCAGGCTCATGTATCAGCCTACTATGGCTATTTTGATTTTTCTGAATATACGAAATTATGGCTTCAGAGGCTTGCTAGTTGTTCTTTCTCACAAAATAAATTTGGAAGATTTAAGTCCTAGCCAGCAATTATTTTAAGAAAAAAGAAGTGGCTCTGCATTTGTTAAGAATTCTTGTAAATAATGTCTGTATTATATGAAGCCAACTGCCTCCCAGGTAGAACTTTTATTTTAAAAATTGTTATAATGTGTAGTAAACTCAGCCTGTTGAGTCTTGATGTGTTCTGCAATGTGTAGTAGATTCCACTTCAGTCTTGTTTGATGACTCTGATCAAGATGCGGTCAAAATAAGTTTCACTGGATGACATGCTTTATAGAGTGGTATCATGTTCTATGGGACTGTGTTTTATACAAGGCCGTATTTGTGCATGTGAAAGATGTCTTATTTCAAGTAGAGACTGAGGTTGTTCCTGATTCATAAAGGAAAATGCATAGAATAAAATGTTCATATGCAAGTGCACAGGCATAAGGACTGTATGCATATATTAAATGGCTGTAGTTCAGTTAAAGTACCTAGAAATATGATTATGGAATACGCATTAAATTTCAGTATCAAGAAATCTGCGTATTTTCTCCAGTGTTCTTATATTTTTTTATATCACATATGCAATTAAACAAAAAAACCCTACAATGCTACCGCTCTCTCCACCTTCGTAAAGCCCAAACCACACATTTTAACCATGTTATATATTTTAATAAAGACAATGGAAAATGATGTAAACAAGTGTATCTTTTTCAGAGGTATCTAAAAATAGCTGTGAATTCAAGTAATAATAATCCTCCGCATTCAGTGTTACATGTTTGAAAATGCTGTGAATCATTAAGTCTCACAGCAGGTGGAATAAATAGCGATGTGAGCAGATTCAAGAAGGCTTTAATAATTTCGTGTTCAGATCTGTTATGATGGCAGGGGAAGACAGCCGTAGTGTGCAAACGGAGATGTTTAGATACTTTGTTGTAGGCTGTTGCTAGATATGTTATCTTTCAGGGGCAGAATATTTCTGCAAAGGAAAGTTGCGAAATCTGCCAGAATAAAAAAATTGCCTGAAAGTGTTCAGGATCTGTATGGGCTTCAGATGTGGTACCAAACAGAGGCTGAAGTGTGTAGTTCCTTTGTGGTTTGCGTTACATCCTCTTTGCAACAGATTAGGTCTTTGCATATCATCAATCATAACCGCTGCCACTGCACAGGCACCCTCATAGCAATCCCAGTGTGTTGGAAACTGTTGGTGTGCAGCTTTAGGGAAGTGTAACTGCACAGTGCAATCCTGTTTTCCAAAAGACCAGAAAGTTCACAGCTTCTTGAAAAAGGAGAAAGTGTACTTGCTAGCAAGGCTAACTACCTGTAGTGTAAAAGAACTGTTTTGTAAACTTGGGTAGGAGCAAACATGTTGTGACTTAAGAATGGCTTGTTGGCTGTTTAATGGGTTTTGTTACATGTCGTTCACCTTACTTTTGCATGTATGCAGAGCTGCTGGAATGTTACCGTGAACAGTTACTCAGCTCCAGCCAGGGACCTTGAAGATACTCACACTTTTATACAGGAGAAAAATATTATGCCAATGTTCAAAATAAGTTAGTTTGTCATAGTAATTGTCTTCCATCACACTTCAGAAATTTTTGAGTGATGCTTTCAGGGAGGCATTTTTGCTTTATTTTCTTCTGTAAGGGAAATATTTTGTTTGTTTGTTTTCATGGTGGGAATACTTCGAAAACTTGAGCCTAGTCTTGCTAGACTGTCAGCTGAAATCTGAGACAGCCATGTTGTTTTTATTAGTTCGTCCAGTACTCAGTGTTTTTGCATTAAACTCCATGCTTTTCTCTGTATTTGAGTTTTTCAAAGTTCTGAATTGGAGTTTTAATTTCAGGAAGACTGGCTGTAATACCCTGTAAGAGGTTGAATCTGTGTTCCTAGGACAAAACTTACTTTGTGTGGTATGCAAAGGTATCCTTTTTTGCTAACTGAACAGCAGTATCTGCTTAGAAAAGTTCAGTATTCTTTCTGAGGAAGTATTCGTGTATTTTGAGGTGGATTGTTCTGTAACTCTTGCAGATATTTCAGTCTTAGTTGATAAAACATCAAAGCAGATATCCGCAGAAATTGTCAGGATAAGCAGAGTTATAAGCTGCAATAATCTTCATAATTAAAATACGACATTTAGAATCAAATTGCAGTTTTGTTCCAGAAAACCTTGGAACACCTTGGGTTTGGCTTTCCTTTTTCACTCAAGCTTTCATTGCTGCTTGCTAGGGAATCTGACTTTTTTTTATTTTTTGCTTTTGCTCTTCACATTTTCTTTTTCAGGCACTGATGCCTCCTTCCCTCTCTGACCTTGAGTGCTGTCATCTGGAATTTCACAGTGATTAAACAATGTGTTGCCCTTGCAATGCTACTGTTCTCTGTGGCCTCTTGAACTCTAGTATTTTCATCTTCTGTCTGATTTTCACTGTTTTTATGTGAGTGGATTATAGCTCTGGGTTCTACTGCCACCACTTTGGTTTCCTTGATCCTGAGGAACATTTTCTTTGTCTCATTTGAAGCTTAGTTTTTCATTTTTTGCTTCTGATTTTCGTTAGTTAGTTTCTTACTCTTTTTAGTTATGGGCCTTAGCGGGAGAAATCATTCTTGCTGCCTAACTAGTCTAAGAATATTGCCCATAATACATAGTACAAAGTTTCATCTGTTTTTATTCCTGCAATGGAACTCTTTCAGTAAGTTCATCCAGTCTTCTTATGGCTTTCTATTTTAAGGAAGTAATTAAGAACAAACAAAAAGATAAATATAGAGAACAGCCTGACCTCCTTATTGCCCCTTTAAAGGCTGCTTTGCCAAGTTATTTGCTAAACACTTGTTTATTGTGCCAATAAACAATTGTAAAAATGATTTTTCAAGTTACTGTAAGATTTAAGATTCACATAAGTATATTGCTGCAATGCATGTGTTAGTGTTTTGTGCACCATTAGGTTATTGTACACAGGCTGTGTTTTAGTTGAGGCTCTTATGGGAAGGACTTTCTGGTTGCTGTAATTCAGATTATACTTAGGCATTATCCTTACCTGCGTGGTAAGTGTCTTTTTGCTGGGTCATGCAACATACCAAAGTTTTTTCCAGGCAATATGTTTTCTAAAGTTTGGCTGAATGTTGCTTTACGTGGCAGGAATAATAAATCCTTTTCCCTCAGTAACCTGTTCATTATCTAATTAATGTACCTAATGAGAGTGTCAAGAGAGAGTCTAATCTTTTTGACAATATTTTCCCATTTTAAATAATCACTTTCCTCTCACTTTGGTTCACTTTTTCTTATGTTCTGGACTTCTCTTGAGCAAGTAAATTACAGAAGATTTTGCAGTTTTAAGTCTTAGATAGTATATTTCTTCATCAAGAGAAGTAACCTTAGAAGTATCTATGTACAAGTGTGGACTTACGGAGGCTTAGAAGATTTTACGTTAGGCCTCCACGTGGTATTACCGTAGTGCCTTCCCACCTTGCTCTTTCCTCCTTTTTTCACCTCTTTGAGGTGCACATACTGGTAATGGTCTCTGGTCCATTTGCGTGAATCTATTTATCCTTTGCCTTCACTTTTCCTTTTCTCGCCTACCCAGTGTCTCTGTTTTAATTTCTCCAGCGTTCCCTGGCTTTAATTTCTACCAGTATCTTATTCCATCTTGAATTATCTGTTGTTCTCATCTTTGTCCACTTCAATTCTAGTACTAAGGTTTCTGGGAATACAGTTGCCCAGCTACAGAAATGCAAATTACTGAGATCCAAGATTGTCTTGATGCCTTCTTGCTCAGCTCAGGATCCAGTTTACTTATTTGTACTCCATTTTTGCAAGTTTGCCCACTTTACAAAACAACGTATTTTCTGTAGTCTTACAGCTCTTTTTTTCTTTCTCCTACAGCAGCATTTGTCAGTTGAAGTTAGAGAAAAAAAAAGACCCACACCTGCAACCCTTTTTCCAAGAATCAAATTAACATCCTGCAAATGCTTCCTATAGATTTTTTTCTTTTATTGGAGAAGTGGGACTTGATTTGCTAGCCTGACTATAGGTGTCTTAACTCTGAGGTTCCTGAGAATACCTTGCTTTGCCCTTTCAGCTTCTGACCCATGGGGCACTGATCTCTCAGAAAACCATGTGTCACAGCTGCTGCAAATGTGCCCCGAGGCATCTCAAATGACACTAAACAACTTGGTTTCATCAGCTGCACCAAGTTTATGGAGACTGGGTCTTTCACAGCTTTGTGTGCAGTGGAGTAGCTAGAATTTCTTCTGGAATGTCACAGAGGTGCAGAGAAGTTGGTTTGGTTTTTTCTAATGCAATCAAATATCTTTTTTCAAATTGTCCCTCTATTATGAGATGGTTTTGAGTCTTTAAGCTGACTTTTCTGCCTTTCCTTTTCTGATATCTTGATTTGCACATCAGGTCAGAAATTGCGCTCAAAACCATCCTTTACTTGAGAGAAGAATAGCCTGTCAGCAGCAGTATGACAGCGAAATAGAATTACTTGTGTATCTTCTTTCAGTAGTAGTAGTTTTGTATTTAACAAGTTTTATTGTCATTTCAGGAACTAATCTTTCTTGCCAACCAGAAGGGGGTTCTATAGATATTACATTACTGTATTTGACTTAAAGCCTGCAGAGCAAATTCTTTAGGGTGGAATCCAGTGACAAGGGTTCCAGGCAGGTCTGCATTTAGTTAATTTAAATCCTTTCATACTGCTGACTGCACTGCCTTAGTATCTTGGTTGCAGGTTGTAGTGAGTAACTGATTATTTTTTATCTGTAAAGACAATTAAAACCAGCTGGTTTAGGTAAGAATTTGTTGTTTATAGAAGAGTGTGATCAGTGGTTCTTGTCTACAGTTTGCATGGCTACTAGAAGGGACAGGTTAGAATTTTGAATTGATGAATAATATAATTCTACTGGCTTTTCCTTTTTAATACTCAACAAGACCACTTTCTGTATTTTCCCAGAACTGATTCTGCACATAGTTTGGTCTCTTGCTTCAGCCATTGCCTTATTATCTGTGAACGCATTTCATGATCAAGTGGCATTTGTATTTCTTAAAAGCCAAATGGGTTGATCTCCTTCATAACAATTTCCATTCAAATTGGTCTTATTCTAGGTTGCAGTGGCCACACGTGTTTATTCTGCAGACTTAGTGCTGACTTAGAAATTCTTGGTGTCAGAAGAAACTGAAGCATATAGATATCCTTTCAATAGTAGAGTTTGGGAACTTAACTGGTAGGCTGCTTCCTAATTTTGCTGCTGTTGGTTAAAAAGGGATGTTATTGCTGTGGCACTCTTAGCATAATATTTTTCAGTACTACCAAATTTATAGTATGGTTTAGAAAAGAAGAAAAATACCCCAAAAATTAAGTTACCAGGAGAGGAAAAACTGGATAGGCCAGTGGAAAGCAATTGTAGGGATTTTAGAAATTTCTCAGTTTCTTGCTGAGAAGCACCTGTCTTGCTTGGATTCAATTCTTATTCCTCTGTTAGATTTGCATATGCATTTTGATAGATGAGAAAAGAACAGCCCATGTGTGTTTTAAAAAAAATTACAGACTTAAGTATTAATATTTCTATCTTTTTGTCTGTAGGAGCATATTAACTTCTCTTTTGAAGTTCTGTGAAGTAAAATATTTCAACATTTAATACTGTTTGCCTGAGGAGAAAGAAAGGAGGAGAAAGTAATATTTTTGGATAATTGGAAATGTAATTCCATCAGAGTAATTATTGGCTGGTATATCTACAGCAATGAGATAAGTATGGTCTGAGTGAAGATTTTGCTTGCCTTGCTCTTACGCTGGAATGGTCATGGTCCGTAGTGCTGTGGAGCACCACACACAGTTGGCCTTCCGTTGAGGGAATAAGGGCCAACAGAGTTGAAACTTATGCAACACTAGAAACTCATGTGCTGGAGATGCAAGGAAAAGGGTATTTTTGGTGAGAAGGGTAGAGAACGCAGGCCTATATTGATTTTTTTCACTGTTTTCTTTTCCTCCAAGGTTAAAATGGTAACCATTCTCAAACTCTTAAGCACAATAATTTTGAAAATGACTTTATCTGTTTAAAGTGTTACTTTTATTTACCCCAGCACAATTACATTTGAAGAGGGTAAGCCACAGAAAATATCATGTAAGCATTAAATATAGTGGTTGCTATAAAAATGGCTCTTTCTACTAGATCAAGACAAACTGTTAGCTTGTGATTCAAAATATTTAGCACCTTATATTTTGTAAGCTTACTGCAGAGGCTAGTGTTAATATTTATGTCAAGTAAAACCAGATTTGCGTTGGCTGTTGTGATTGTTTAAATACCTTTTATTTGAGTGTAATGAAGCATTTTTCATTTATGCGTCATAGCCCTGCCAGGCAAACTGTTAACTGAGTTTTAATTTCTCCAGGTTTTGGTATTTAACAAGAACAAAACTCGGCTTTAGGATGGATTCTCTTAATCTGTAGTCTGATTTGTTACGGTGTGTTTTTACTGCAAGTGTGGAATTTAGGAAAATAGCTCATGTTCATAGCTCATAGGGCAAACTCCTTCATTGGTGCCTAAGCCTTTTAGAGTCAAAGGTGTTACCTTTTCTGTTCTACTATATAAATTAAGCAAGACATAAGTGAGACTGTGTGAAAGGAGAGAGCACAGAGCAGAAAAGTTGGGGAGACTGGGGGTGATGTGTATGGATGTCTGATACGGTTAAAAAAAATATTCATTTTTCTTTTGTTTTAGGAACTAGCTGAACATCTTTGGATTCATGGCAGAAGTGAGACTCAATAGAATAAGATTTGACTGAGGGAAAGCTCTTTTCATTTTTAAATATGTTAAAAATTTGTCCGAAGGTCAAATCTTGGGATCTTTAATAGTAAGATGCTGTATTTAGCTTCCAGAATGAAAGCCGCTGATGATAGAGAATCACTGCTCTTTTCTAACTGTTAACATTGAAGTGGGAACAACATTTTGTTCTGTACTTCTTTGTCTCTATTAAATTGTCAGCCAGCCTGTGTGAGGTTTGATTGTAGGAGAGTAAATTAGGGTTTGCATTTGGCCGAAAACTATGGTACTGTAGGAAGGAGAGCATAAATGATACATTTCTGTTTAGTTAGAACATAAGAACAACGGCATCATTTCTAGTTTCCATGGGGTTGTAAAATGTTTTGAGTATGGTCTCAGCAATAGTGTTTTGTGAATATATAATTAACAGGCACTGAAATACTTGTTTTATTTATTCTGAAGCCTAGAGAACCTATGTAGCTATATAACATATGGCCTTTTGGAAATTGAATGCACTATAGGAAAAATAATCTTGATATATGCATTGGCATTGATATATTTGATCTCAAAGTGACTTTCATTAAAAGGGCTTGGGAATTTGGATTTGAAGCATATTTACCCTGGACAAGTAGAAGCAATTTTAGCAATTATAAGTAATTATGAGTAACAGAAAAGAAAATATCACAATGTTAATTTTTACTCTGGATTCTGTCCATTGTACCTGAATAGTTCTTTGGTGTCAGTAGGTCATGAACACTTTTAAAATCCAAATATCTGCATAGTTGGTCACTCACTGTGGATAAGGACTCATAATGCCACTAATATTAGTGGAAGAAGGGATCTGACGTAAGGTGGTGAAGAACAAATATGAGCACGTGAGATAGGTAATAGATTGGTTTGTCCAGCTGCAACATGATGTACCTGACCTTGGTGGGACCACACATCACACATGAGTGGTCAGAGAGGGTACCATCTCCACATGTCCCTGATCCCCCAGCAGGAATCATTGCATGGCATATGCAGCTGACCTGAACTCCAAATTGGTAAAGTTTACCACCTAGCATGTTAAACTAATAATGCCAACTTTAATTTACTGTTTTATTGAGCACTGCATATAATGATATTCTGGGAGCTGCTGTGAGTTCACTCTGTGGAAGGAAAGAGTTGGTACCTACTTGAACCTCCAGTGGTACCTACTGCCACAGCTTTCCTGAGGTTCACCCGTTCCTGTGCAGCTCATAGAGGTGGATATTGTTTATTGCCCATCTCACTACTCAAGCAGAGTCTTGAAGCTGCCTTGAGATGTAAGGTTCTGTAATAGTTTCAGATATGGAGGTGTAACATCAAAAATACACTGTTATTTTGATCTTTCTTTTATTCTAAGCAGTTTTTTTTAGTATGTGTGTAGTTGGAGTGCAGCTCCTAAGTGAGCTGAGCTGTAGGTATATCTATCTACTCTGTTTCACCGACTCTGTTAAAGCAGGAATGCAGAGAATGAAAAGCATGCAGCTAGCACCTGCAGTGTGAAAAGTGTGTGCTAAATGAGTTACTTAGCATCACACAGGAACATGGCAAAAGCACAGGTACAGTCCTTTCCTTTGGAGTAGCATTGGGCTGCCTAAGTCACAGGCCAAGCTTCTCAATGTGCTGTGTTCTGAGTTATTCATAACATGCCTCTTTCAAAACTCAGTCAAAGAATGTATTAAGGTGAATCTCCTTCAGTACATAACCTGAAGTTCACTGCTCTTTATGTAGAAATTGATGAGATTGTTGAAAGGAGCCATGCATGACATTTTAATTGCGGTAAATATCAAGAAAAGGGTTGCATTGTTGTGGTGTAGGAACTACCCAATCTAGTAAACATCAACTTTTCTGAATTCTTCAGTGCTATATTACAGTTGAGGCAATCTAGTAATTATTTTCTCTTACTTAATATAGGTGCATTTCCTGTTGCAATTTTATGCCTTTTCCTCCAGAACTGGTGCCCGTTTCGTTCTTTTAAATGAAATTTTAATGGAATTAAAGGGTTTATTTTTATATTGAGTGTGTCAGGAATTTTAACTGGCAGACCTCTGCTATTTTCTGCACCCCATACTTACACGTGCTCCTGACAGCTGTGAAAGGAAGGTGGGAGTGTGGACAGAAGAAACCCACACTGTGCTCTACTTGTCGCATGATCAGTGAGTTTGTGATTTGGAGCCATGCTGTAGAGAATACCTACCCCAGACTGGCCAGTGGCTTCTTGGTCATGAGCCTTCATCCTCTGAGGTTAATCTTCATGGCATCCTTGCTTCCAGCTAAGGCCAAGATAAGTTTACAGAATATTCGTAATTAAAACTGTCATGTTAAATGCCTTGAGATGGTGACATCACTGAGCCAGCAATGATGTGGCTTTTCAAGATCTGTTAATCTAATGCTTTCCTCCACTTCTGCATTCACAATTTTTTAAGAAATAAAAAGTGGTGTAACTTTCTCTGAACAGAATTGTTTGTAAGGATTACCATGCTGGTTTTGCTGTGTGGATTTTAAATGCATCGTAGCACGTAGTAGGCAGCCTTTTTTTCTAGTGTCTGCTACCTCATAAATCTGTTTTATGTAAAAGCTCAGTTGTTCTTTTGTATTGTCATAAAGAATGATGGGGAGATAGACAAGTAAGGCTAGAAACACTTTTATTTTTAAAATTTTTTCCTTGAACAGTGGGTGGGTTTTTTTTGAAAGCTCAGATGCATATGACCACCTCTTGATCTATATGAACTCTGAAGTATGTGTACTAGTGAAATACTACAACCCAAATTTCCTTTAATTGCATGTCTTGTGACACTGGCAAGATGAGAGCTCAGTGCCAAGCTGTGATGAAGTTTTATATTTTCAGTTAATTTTAGTCTCTCCATTTAAATGTGCAGTACTGCATTTCTTCTTGGCCAGAATTTGGGTAGTTGGAATGGTTCCTATTGAACTGTGTATTCTTCCTTCTAAGAGTTGGCGGTGGTGAGGAGAAGAGAGGGAGTAAGTGCTACTAATTTTTAAAAGCTTTGGTATTTTGAAAGTTGTGACCTTAGTAGTTTGCAATTGACTTTTAATAGACAAAACACAGCCATCTAAATATGATACTTCTTATTAAAACAAGATCACTTTTCTAACTTGGTGTTTTGAGGCAACCCTCAATAGTGTTTGAATTGCCATTTGAGATAGAAAGCAATAATGTATTTCATGTTTCATTGCTTGCAGAGGAGGAAGAAGCTGCGCTGCAGGAATTTGACTTCATCCCCCAAAACATCTGATGCTTATCTTGCATGTGAATTTTTTGTAAAAATTATATGGATATATACATGAAATATATGTAATGTAGCTGTCAAATTCTGTGTTTAAATTGTGTGTTGTATGTGATTATTTTATATTTTATTTATAAGCACATATATAAAAGTGCAAACAGTGTTTTCATTTATTGCTTTTCAGGGGATATAATTTTTAATGCTCACTATCCTGACCTGCCACCAGATTTTATCTTTGGAGAGGATGCTGAATTTTTGCCAGATCCTTCTGCCTTGCATGTAAGTACTTTACTGACTGAGAACCTTACACCTTGCAGAGAGCCTTCACTTTTTTAGAATAGCTTCAGCAACAGAAATTTTATAACAATGCAAAATAAAGAAGAAACACAGCTTTTATCTCACTGGCATTTTGAGTGTAAACACATTGCTTTCTAAAGTGATTTAAAGTTGAATCCATAAATGGGGGGCAAGGGAGGAAGTCTAAAACATTTTAATCAAGACAATATTACCTTTATAGTAATTATTTAGAATAACTGTAAAAATATGTGCATTTAGTATCTGACCATCTTAAATTATCTGTCTCAGGAAAAAAGTTGATAAATTGTGTCTTTAAAACCATTTATTTCTAAAATAAAGTATCATAATTTGGTGTAGCATTGTTGATTTTTGTTTTCTATTGAGGAAGGATAGAACTAGGTAGTATGTTATGGGAACCTCTGCATCAAAGAAAGCTATCCACTCATTTGTGTTAGGGTTATCTAGACAAAGAAATGACCTTCTAAAAGGTGGGAGGGACAAAAATTAATGAGAAAATACTTTTATACAGCCTTATTACTGCAGAAGAAGGAACACCACAATCTGAAACCAAGCATTTTGTTCACTAGTCACAATTAGCCTCAAGTAGTACAGCCTTGTATGAGGAAGTTAACAGTGCTTATGCTTTTAGAATACTTCTCCCTCTCAAAACTTACTAGTAGTTACTAAAGAGACTCTTTGCAGAGCCCTCACCTGCAGCTCCTCTTGTGCTTTATGAGCACATCTCCAGAGCTCCCCAAACAAAGTCAGTGGCTGTCATGCTGTGGCACGGGTGTCATGCTGGAGGTTGATCATGTCCTTGATGTGTGACATGACAAGTGTTGGGTTTTGGTTTTACCTTTCACTTCATAGTAAGTTATGTACAAAAATCAGAAGAACTGGTTTCAATAATTATTTTTAGCATACCTAATAGAATTTTTAAAAGGTGAATGTCATACTTATTTTCTTCTCCTGATAACTTTGCTGTTAAGCTCGCAAACTCCTTTGGGAAGGAGGCATGGTGCTGATGAACAATTCTATTCTATTGAACTAGCTATTTCATTAGGCTAGTTTGTAGAAAAGGTTTTACTTTCTATGACAATTCTAGAATTATTTTCACACTCATATTTTTACCAGTTCTATTTTCCTCTTTTTCTCATTTGTTTCACAATCTTACAACCTCCTGAGCAGTGTTCACATTAGCAACTGCTTTTTGTAATTGATATTAAAAGAAGAGAAACACCTTTTAATGTATTGGAAAACAAAAATTAATAACAAATTGCAAATGAGATACAAAATAATTTGGGACATCTTGCAGAAATGCTGTTCAGATGGAGGAGCTTGCTGAGAGTGGTATGGTGCCATATTTCTTATGTGAAAAGAAGTCACTAGCAGTAGTGATCCACAGGAGAACCTGCAAGGATAAAAACATCCTTATTTTTCTTTCTTTCTTACATTGTTCATTAATGATGCTTCTTTTGGGAGTGTTTCTTTTCTTCTGCCTAAGCACAGAACAAACTTCCTGTCTTCTTTGTTGGAAAGCAACTTGGAAGAGCCATTTGCTTCTTGATATGTAATGAGATATTAACCAGCCTGTTTTAAAGTAATTAGAACAAACCAAAGAAGAAATCTGCAAGCCAATGGTTTTCCTTTGGTCATTATGCCTTGCGGAAGCATTCACTATGTAAATGTAACCTTTTTTGATAAGGTCCTTGGTCATTCTCCTTCAGTTTGTCCTGATGGTATCGGGGCATGTTATTCCCACGTTGCAGCTGTGGTCTGCATAGTCTACCTTTGGCTTTGTGTTCACTGCTTAATGTTCCATATGGTTTGTAGACTTTTCCTTCAGAATGTTGCATTAACAGTAATTTGCTTATTATACTAAGTCTTTGAATAGTTCCCTTTTTTCCACAAATGTGAGAGCTGTTTAATGAAGATAATTTTAATTGAATTCTAAGATATTAGCAGAATCCTTAAATGTGTTAACATAGCTGTCTACTGACTAGAAGTAAAATACAGATTAGCACATTGACCGTAATTTAATGCTCTGAATCTTGAGCAGTCTTCAAATACTTCTGATGCAACAGTTCCTGGCAATCAAAACAGAATCTACCATGCACAAAAGCATGTAGATGTTATTCAGTGAGGAGCACAGTCTCTGAGTAAGTACTGTGTGCCGTCAGATCTGTGGGAATTCTGACGTTGAGCCTGCATGCGCTGCTCTCATCTGTCTGAGTGTCTCGTTTTCCAAGAAGAAGTCATCACGTTGTTAGATGGCTTGAGTCAGGCATTATGCTTAGGTTGAAAGGAGAACCAGGTACTCCAGATTCCTCAAGCCTGTGTGGCTCTAATGGAGGCTGTCAGTAGGCTTCCCTGAAGACATTTGAATGGCTGTGTTGCAGATCATTTCAGTTACTCTTCAGTTTCCATGGCCATGGGCAGATCTTCCAGATAGGTTTTCATCTGAGCATGGTTAACAGTTGTTCAGTTAAGCAGCTGTTAGCCAGACAGCTAAAGCAAGATTCCAGAAATACTGCATTTTAAAAAGTAAGTGCTGTAGATGAAGAGTTCATGTTTTGGTTTTTTTTCCCCCAGAGAATTCCTAAATGATTGGGCCAGTATTTCAGCAGTGGAGAGATGTGTTGAGCACTCTTGTTTTATAAGCAGAGCTAATGCTGTCTTGAATTGATACTTCAATTGCAAAATCAAGTTCAAAATGCTCATTGAAATTTAGCTTTGGTTTTGTGTCTTGCACAAACATTAAAGTCACTTGGGTTTGAAACTGTTTTGAGTCTCAAGTTCAGCACTGCAAAATACGTGCTTCATTATGTGTCTTACCAGTAGTGGTTACTCAGCTGGTCGCAGGGTCTAATCGTCTGCCTGCTGAGCTCGTAGGATGACGTAGGCATTGTGGAGCAGTTCAACAGCGGGGCAAGTGGTCCTCTTGGTTTGGCATACAGTTTTAATTACAGTCAGGGGGCTAAATTCTTTTGGTTGGTGGTGCTGTTCATGCTCCAAGAGTTATTAAAAATAAACATTTTTACTTTTTATTGTCATTAAGAATGTTTTCCTGTCAAGTGCATTTGATACTTGCATGTATAGTATGCATAAATAAAATCAGCTTCTCAGAATGTAAATAGAAAAGTTCTTTCCTGCTCTAGTGTTTATTCATTTTGGATGACAAGTATTAGAAATGTATTTTAAAAACAACCTATGATTCACTCCGTTCTGATTAAAAATTCAGTTGGCACACAACAAGATTAGTGATTGTGTATGGATGAGATTAATTTGGAGCTCATTACAATGACGCCAGTTTGAGTAACAAGAATTGTTTGTTATGTTAGCCTAGTTGATTGTTAATGTGAGCCAGTTAATAACTGAAGTGCCTATTCAAAATGTTAACCCCAGTTTTCCAATGATTTTGAAGTCTCTTCTGTTTGGCAAAGAGGATACAAGAGAAGTATAACAAGGTAACTGTCAGTTCAAGGAAATGGGTATCTTAGTATTCTACTTCAGGTCTCCAGCTAGTCTGCCCAGAATTATTCTGCCCACCCATTGCTATCAAAAAGGCTTCATTAGCCTTAGTGGGAATGGAGACAAGAGGACATGAGCATTTCCTGAAGTCTACTAAGTGCAGAATATGTCCTTGTGGGCTAGTATATAGCATATTCCTTGTGGGAATACTTAGTGCTGTATTTGCATGGGAGGAAGACACTGTCATCACAGATCTTCAGAGAATGGGCCACTGCAATTCTCATGCAGGTACCTAGCATTGGGAGGATTGTTTTCCCTTGTGTAATTGTTAATACTGAGCACAGATTCCAGTCACTGTGGAGTTAATTCAGCTCATTGTGCTACTCAAGTGTATTGGCTGTCTCACTCTATATCTTGTGTAGACCAATGTTTGTTTTTAAGTTCTTGTGCTTATTAGACTCATTTGGCTATATGATGACTGTCATGAAGGTTGTATTTTTTTTCTGTGTCTGTGTTCAAAGTCTTAATCATTATTTCTGTTGATTGCTGAGTTAGCTTTTAATGGGTAGTGAAGAGATCCTTTAAATATCTCCCTGTTCCATTAATTGTTCTTTATTTACTCAGGTGCATGAGACACATGTTTAACAGTGTCAATTGTCCCCCTGCTCACAGTAACTCCAAAACAGCCCAAACACCCCTTATATTAACTAATGCTGTTTGAACTATTTTGTTCTAGAAGGTCTGTCAGTTGTATTGTTAGCAAAGATTCAGATATTACGTGTTCCAGTGTGAGAGACCCTGTAAGGGCGATGAGCTCAATGGTTTTTCAAGTGTGATTTTAAAATATAAAGCCACAGCAGTGGGTTCTGCTTGTCTGGGACATGCATGGGTAAGTTCAACCAAAGAACAAGTTCATGGGTAAGCTCTTCTGTGTGCTCTGTTTCAAATGGCAGCAGCAGATTTCATTCTTGGACCCCTAACCTGCTGCTCTTGTACCAAAAGCCTTAAATTACTTTGGCTTCAGCTGAACTTTGGGAATTCAAGTGAAACAGAATGCAGAATTGGAGCCTTCAATTTATTAGAAAGTTTTTTTTTCCTTATTTTTAGCTACTTTATATTCCCATTTATTGTGTTCACTTTTCAGTCGTGTCTTGACTTTATATGTCAAAATGTGTTTTGATTATTTATAAACCGATGTTACTTATAATTTAATTTTCTGAAACAAACGTGAATTCTGAAAACTTTTAATTCCTGTCCATCTCTATTGATCCTACCTATTTGTGTATATGTGGGATGTAGATATGTGTGCATGTGTATATATGTATATATGCATCTAGTCACTGCAGCCTTGCTGAGTATTTGTCTGGTATTGATAGGCAGTGGAAAAAAAATCACATTTTATACCATCAGAGAAGTAATTTAATTCAGGAACTTTCCCAAGGACCTTTTGACTGGCATTGTTGTATAGTTACAGTATACATTTTTGTCCATGTTGTTGAACAATCGAGATATGCCAGTGCAGCATTCCTTTTAAAGCCAGATCTGAAAGAATGTTATTTTGAATGCATTTTGATCTGGTCTTGGTGCCTGAGCTCCACACAGTTCCCCAGGGAATCACAAAATCACAGAACAGTTAGGGTTGGAAGGGCCCTCTGGAGATTATCTAGTTCAACACCTCTGCCAAGCTGAATAAGTACTGGGTTTAAAATGAGAAATCCCCAAAAGAGAATTCTGGATAGGAATCCTCTCCTGGCATAGCCTGGCCAGCTTGACTGCAGCTTGTGTGAGGCCAGCATTCAGGAGGTCCTTTTGAGAAGTCACATGGTGCTGAGAGCAAGTGTTAGCATTATTTGTGTAGATGTGTAGTAGAGATGGTGGCTGTACAGTCGGGCAGAAGGAGTTCAAGAGGATAACAGAAAAAAGGTTTTTCCTGTCGTCTTTCCGTCTTTGAGTCCTTCAAGACCTTTCTACACCAGGAAATTATTCATTTTTCTCCTTGTTTTAGTCTTCTTAATTTCTCTTGCAGCCTTTCGTTTTTGTCCTTTCTGTCTAGAGTTGTTAATATTTATAGGGCTGAGGGAGGGTTAGCCACCTTGTATTACTTTGTCATTTTCTATTCATGTAACATTATTGCATAGATTTACCTCACTTTCTTTTTGCAAAACTTCAGCATTTCCTAGCACAGTTTATAAAATGTGGCTTTCTATCTCAAAGTGTAAGCAGAAGGGAATATGCTGAGGTTACAAGTTCTGCTTTACTTAATTGCAACATTTTGGCTGGACTTTTCACCTAGTGAATCCAGAAATTAAAAAAAAAAAATAAATCTATAGTTTGATAATACTTCTTTAATTTTGAGGGAGCAAAATATCTGTTAAGCCAGGTAGTTCTGCCTTTCTTGCTTAAATCTTGCTGGTGTAGAAGGCAAAATTAATTCCTTAGTTCTGTAAAGGGCTCCGGGGGAAACATTTCCTTTCAATTTTTGGCACAAGCGTCTCTGATAATGCAATTGCTCCCTAGAATATGAAAAATCTAGAATATTAGCTTTTAAAAGATAGTATTTCAGTCCAGGAAAGACTAGTTTTTGGAGAACATTAATAATGTGCATGGACATTTGGCTGAAGGATGGCAAAGTGGGAGAAAATGTTTTTCTGCCATACTAACTAAAGTGCACGTGATGAAGGACTTAATCATTGTGCACTAGTAAAACAGGGGGAGAAAACATTTTATGGTTTTCTATTTATAGCATTGTATTAGGAAAAATAAAGATGATTTTCATTTGTCATATGAGTTTGGCCATATTTTTCATGGTTATAGATTTAGATGGGCCAGAAGGTTGGACCAGAATAACAGGATGTTTAAATCTTTAATGTAAAATGCTGAAAAAGATGTTTAGGCTTGTGTATCTTTCCTTTGCAGGAAATACAGTCCTTGCTAGTGGTAAGGATGGTATAATGAATTCCAGCAAATCATTCACTTTCAAGACATAGTTCATACCAAATATATAAAATTGGATATCCCAAGCCAGACATATGAAAGCAGAACATCTTTTATGTGGAAGTCTGGGAGTACAATGACAATGTGTTGGCATTTATAATTCTTTAATGTAAACCAGCAAACTGGTAATGTACTTCTGACTATTTTTTGCTTCAGTTTATTAATATGTAATCATACTTTACTTGAGCAGTGTTTTGTTAAAAATGGTGAAAAAAGTATTATTAGAGAAACTAGCAGAAAATGAAAGGATTCTGGCCTTTATGTATGATGTTACTGTCACAATACACTCCACTTCCTTACAAGAACTCTAGAAACAGTCAGAAATGGCATGTCTTGAAGGCAACAGCTTGTTAGCTTTTTAGAAACACATTTACAAGGGGCTTGGGTTTGGGTGGGGATTTTTTTGAGAGAAAAGACTGACTGTAGGACAGTCTTCCTGAATTGAGAATAGATTTAAATTCTGTGTAGCACGCCCATTGAATTCACACTGATGTGCTATTATAATCAGTTTTTCTGTAGAGTAAGTTGGTCATTGCTTATGAATATGCAAGTAGAAAAAAACCTCTAAATTAAATGATTACAGAAGGCCAGTTAGAAATGGTCATTCTGTCTAATAATGCAGTTTTATATTTGATTTCATTCTGGACTGTGAATTCTGTTATAATTTATAATTGAACTTTTCTCTAATTAAATTAGTTTAAGTTTGGTACCCTGAAGGTTCTTTCCTTCAGATGATATTGTTGGGGTAAAGAAATGTCTTTGCACTCTGGATGGTTTTCAAAAGATCTATTTATTTCCCCAAATGGAAGAGGGCTGAAGATACATTTTCTTTCCTTTTTATTGGTCTAAGTTTCAGCCTATATTTGTTTCAAAACCTCTCTTTGTTTTACTCATTCTTCACATTCTTTTATGTCTGTGTTTCCTTGCTGTCTTCTATTTCAGTTCCTCAGGCATATCTGCTCTTTTCTAGAGATAACTACAGAAATATAATTCAAATTTAGTCAGCATCTTGAGTCTTTTGTTTGCAGTGTAAGTGTTTGTACAGTTTTACATGAACTCTGCCATATACCCATCTTCCCAGAGATGCAGCTTTGACTTTCATAAAGGAACCAAATGAGTGTTCTCATGCTGCTTTTTTGAGAAGAGATAAGTAATTTGCAATAATTTTCCTGTTATGGTAGAGAAGTAATTGTGATTTCCAATATCTTATGATTTATGCAATGGTATTCTGTAAATGTTTTTTTTAGGGACTGTATTTCCAAGGTCTTATAAACCTTCTTGTAGTACAGATGTGAAAATAAAGATAGCAATACTGCTCTCACTACAGTGAGATCCATCGTGTTATACACTGATTTTAATTTGTGGGATTTTGGAAGGGGAAAAATGGTTAGAAGAAAACAGTTCTGCATGTGCCACCAAACGATAAGTGCTCAAGGGATGTTAGTGGATACTGTCCAACACATTAGCTGTGAAGGTTCTGCCTTTTTGCTGTAGCTAAAATTACTTGTGTTGACAGGAAAGGAGAAACCACAAGAGCTGATAAGAGTGAAAGACTTGCTATTTGAAAGGGACTCTTGAGGTAAAGCTGTAACAGTGGCCTGTTCTCTGGTCCACTGAGGGTCTGAGGAGTTGAGGCCTGTTCACACTGCCATCAAGGCATGCTGAGTCTTTAGGTAAAAGATGTGTGTGCCTGTGTCTTGTGGGGGACTTACTCTTGTCTTCATGTGTTGTTCCTTTTACTTGCCATATCCAGTTAAATATGTTCATGTCTGGTAGCCAGCTCCCAGGGGAAAAAAATGCAGTGTACTCATGTGGAGAAACTCATGATTAGTGCATTGGATTCACCAGCCCAGAATTTAGTACGTGCTGAGGGAATTAAGAAATTCCCTCTTGAAACAGGTAAAGGTATCATCTGCTTTCTGAGAGAGGTGCGCTGAGAGGTCTGCAAAGAAACAAAACTTGCTCTAATCCCGTAGCAAAGTAGGACAAGAAATGCTTACACGTGCCAAGTTTTCAGGAGATTAATTAGATAGGAGGCAGTTGTAGCTTTTAAGGGTCTGATTATCTTCTAAGAGAGCTCTGTGGGAGAAACAGGCAGACTCTTTCAGGAAGAGTGCACAACATAAAAATGTTCTCCTGGGCTCGGCTTCACAGATTTTGGATTTCCTGAGCACTCTTAACCTACCAAGATCAGCTGTCTCTTAACAGCTCCTACAGCAGGGACTAGAAAAAGTTTGTAGTAACCTTTGGAAGCTCAGTTTACTCCTTTTTTGGGTGAACGGTACTTGAGGGGCAGTGTTGCATTTATTCTGGGTGAATGCAGAAGGGTGTTCTCTATGTGTCAGATTTGCTGGGATCTCATATAGAGTTGCTTTGGGTATTGGATGATTTATTAAGAATCACACTGTGTAGCCAGTGAAAGAAAAAAGGGAAAATAATCTCATGCAAGACATAAGATGCTCTTCTGAAAGCAGAGTTAATTTCTTATTATGTTATTTTCCTGCTCTGTATTTTCTTGCTAATTCAAGGCCTTCAGGTATTTGGGATTTCATCTAAATGTTTATAAGCTATTCTAATTTTTGTATCCAGTTTTTACAGCCTGTTGCCAGAAATAAAAACTAAAATAAATACTGACAATCCCAAGCTTTGCTTTGTGCAAACGTTTTTATCTGGTGTTCACAGTAATAGAGCACATGAGGTCTGTAAATTCTTTGGTTGTATTTGCAATGACAGAAGTGCTCCAGAGTTGAACTGTTTTTTGAAATGTTAAGTTTTGATGTTTGCTTGGGCCCAAAAATGATCATTTCAAGAAGATCACTCCAGAAAGTTGTTCCAGTGGTGCTTTGGGGGAGAGGGATATGCAGAACCTGTGAAAACAAGATGACAAGTAGATGGCATGTAGGTTTACAGTGATTGATTTGAAGCTGCAGCCTGTAGGATGTTTAAGTGCTGGCTGCTAAGAAACTGAAGCCTTTGAAGTTGTTATAACACTCCAGCCCTGCAAATACTGTGAAAAATATCTGTTGATAGAAAGATGTGAGCATATGGTAGATAATTATCTTGTGCCTTTTTCTGTGAGCAATTTCCCTGTGGTGGCCTATGAAGAGTAGAGCAAAGTGGGGACTGAAACCAGATATGCCAGTTTCTAATCTAACGCTGTAACCACTGGACCAGTATCTCCTCTGTATTTATGTGGAGGATAAGTGCTAATATCACACTGTGATCTTTCTCATTTCAGGTAAAGACTTGTATTGGTACTGATTTTAGGCCACTGTAGGGTGCAAGTTGTGTGCATGTGGTGTGCAGAGATATAAACAAAATGCAAATCTGTACTTAACATTATTCTTTATGATAATTCTGGATGAAAGATGCTATAGAAATGCATTACCACTGTTACGGGCTTGGGAGGTTTTGTTTACTGACATTTTCTCATGAAAGTTAATTTCTTGCTTAGAAATATAAAAGTACACTAACTTAAAATAAGATCTTGCTGTTATTTCCTGTAGTATAGCCAGGAAAAACAGTTACAATCTGTCTTCTTTAAAATCACATTCCTGGAAGATATTCTGGCAACCTGGGTATTTAAACACATTTCAAAGAAAAACAACTTCAAATCAATTAGAAATCTTTTTCCTTTCTGATAGTGTAGAATTATATTTTACTGCAGACATTGCCTGGAGTTATGAAATAAGCAGTAACCTGTGAAGGAGTCTATGAATTAGCAGCTTTATGGAACATGAGGCCCATTGTATTGTTAAAAAAACTGGGGAGTAGGTAATCATGGACACTGAGTAGTTTGCAGAGGTTCTTGATTAGCTTTTTTGGAAGGATAAAGGAAAGACTACAAAGCACAAAATGTTCCAGAACAAAATTAAAATGTGGTTTCTTTGCCAGAAGTTGAATAATATGGCAGCTTTGGAAAGCTAAACTCTGCACGTGTGCTAATAGGCCTGAGAAGTTCCTTTGTTGGGGGTTTTTCACTTGCCTCACCTGTAATATCTCACTAGAACTGATACTGTCAGGCTGCAAATTTTCCTTGTGTCTTTTGGAAATCCAGTTGGTGTCATTGCTACTCATTTAAATGAGTTAGTGTTGAAATAGCTTAAATTGCACTCTGTGGGTGGCCTTATAACAGCTCTACTCTGCCTTTTATACCGACTTCAAGTGAATTCATTTTCTCAACTCTTTGGTCATGTCTGATTGTCAAAAATCCTTGCCCTATCAAACTGCTCACTTGCTATGCAGCCAACTTCTGTCAGCAGACAGGATCAGGAGCCAGGGAATTCACAGATTGAATTTGCAGCCTGACAAAATCTCTGGGGTTATACTTCTTAGTGAAAATCAATGCTCCTTGGTGAGATTGTTTAACTTAATATCTGGCAGATTGTCAGAACAGATCTCCTGAATCACTTGGATTTCTCCAATGTGGACACAGTTTGATGGAAGCCTATGGGCTATTAATCTCTGGATAATAATTAAATACTATTTTTCCATTCCTATTGCCATACAACAAGAGCTAGAGGGCAAACTTAGTGAGTGTACATGCTATTAGTTAATCACTTTAAGGCCTAGATAACTGTTTTCTTGAATACCTTGTCCTGAAACTTTGTCCTATAATGAAAAAAGTCAGCCAGGAAAACTTCTGCCATGAAGGAGCATTTAGCTTCCTTACGTTGAATTGCTTATTTATGGATAGGTGAATAGTTATTTAGCTTCTGTATGACAGTAGCTACAACTGTGTGGGCAGTGATGCTTCTGGAGTCTGGTCTCTATCATATGGAAGTTCTCGTTCCATTACTTTTTCTGAAGGCCATTTTGAATTCATTCCTGTAGATAATTTTTCATTCATTCCCTAACTGGAAAAATGGGGATTACCTAGTCATCACAGATGACATTAGCAGGCTTTTGTGTTCACGAGAATATACAGTCATCTTTGGATGCTATTAAAACTGCTACTAAAACTTCTGTACTTCTTAAGAGGAGGCAACAATTGATATTTTTAGAAAATGAAAGTACACAAGTTGCAGTATGGCAAAGCCCTAAGAAATTGCTGAAATTAAAAACCAAAAGGTTGAAATTAAGATCTGATGCATGAAGTTGCTCCTAGTGTTAGTGGAGCTCATAGAGAGACATGCAAGCAGTGTCTAGACAGAAGAGAATTGTTTAATTGAGCCTCTGTGTGCTTAGAAATGACAGGTAAGTTCTTCAATGATAGACTGAAAAAATGGTAACATTAACGATGGTGCTGACCAATCTGAGTTGTGCATGTAGGCCTTCATGTGAGATCAGCATGAATGCAGAACTAGTTGCAGATGAAGTTTGGGTTGATTCATACTTGTATATTGTTGTACAGTGGGCCACTTTCAGTCTAACTGGCTAACTGTTGAGTAACTTAGAGAGTTTGCACTGCAGAGTTCATTTAAAGATATCTATTGGCAAACAAGGCAAGGGATTGTATCCAAGTCTGGATTTCTTTATTTTAAATGCATTAATGATTGTTCTGTTAAATTTTATTAACTCTCTGGAAAGCCTGCAGAAATCTCATTTCAAATTAGACAGGATTTATTGAGTGAAATACGTAACTTAGTCTGTCAGTACCCCAGTCACTGTGATCGGGTTTTTTTCTGTAAAATTCATTTTATTCACAACTTTATAGCAAATTCAGAAAAAAACCCTCTCTTTTCAGCATGCATGTGATTTTGGTAAAATGATAATGTATAGATTTGTGAGCAAGGCAGAAGAAGATTTTGATATAAGCCACAGAAAGCAGTAAGTCTTTTTCTATATACATAATTGTTTGTTATTTCTGTATTTGGGTTTTTCATACCTTCTTGGCTTCAGTGATCTGTGTTCTTATTTCCAGGGTTTTTTTAAAGTTGTAACAACTAAACCTCGTAATCTTGAAGTTGCATCAGATCTTAATACTTACACAACATCTGAGTTTTGTAGCAGAATGTGAAGCCATGAAACACAAACACCAGAAGCTCACTCTGTTCTTCTAATGTTTTAAATCTTCTTCTATACAATCTCTTAAAAAGCTGGATTGGCTAGAGCTGATAATACAGCCTTAAGACAAACAATCAGAAAATGAAGCACACCGGTTACTACTCTTTTTGCTTCAAGTTTAAGATTTTGCTGATTTCCAAAGTCTAGTAGTGAATACAATACTGCATTGCTAAATAAAATCTTACTTAGAAGATCCTTTACCTCTGAAGAAGAAGGTCAACTTAGTGTTGCAGGGACACTACTCTCATCAATTAAAGTGACTAATTATGTGTCCTCAGAAGAATCTCTATGATGCTGAAATTGTAGCAGTGTAGACACTCTAAAAGGGGTAAACTTGACAAATCAAATTCTGCCTTAGATTTCAACAGTGTATTTTACAGGTAGTTGTTTACTTTATCTCTGATTTCAAAAATAGAAGGAAGATTAAAGAAGGTGCTGTTTGAGAACAATGTAACACCTGTTTTGACATCCTGTTGAAATTGGATTACAGTAGAGTTGTTTAAAAGTATTTTCAGGTGAATGAAAATTTAGGGCAAATAAGTTACACTAAGATATGTAAAAAGAAATTTCATACATAAACATGGCATTGTATTCAGTAGTGTTAAAATTCATGAGTTTAGATCTTTTGAAACGTACAGCCCTTGTACAAAGTTAACAAAATGGATGGAAATGTGGTGGCCAAATGCCAAATAACAAGCACTACAATAATATAATTCTAAAGCTAAGAATGGTTTATATAAATCAGAACTTGTGTTTCAGCAAGATTTGTGTAGCTCTTGTATGTTTATTCTTTCATCAGTGAGAATCCGTTATAATTCATGTATGTCCTGGGTGGGTAGTTGAATTGTTCTTCAGGTGATTTGTTTTTATAACCAGTTTGTACTTTGAAACTTGAGTTGCCGAATGAAAGGTGTTTAGTAAGGATCCTACAGTCAAATAATTCATTTTAATTCCTGTAGCTTTAAGGCAATACAGAATAAACACTGTTTTGATGCAATGTTCTTGAATTCTTTGAAAAGAGTACTACTTCAGCCCTGTGCTGCACAAATGACAATGGATTTCCTCTTGCTTTTTTTGTTCAGTAGTATAATGTTATTTCAAAAACAAAAGGTTCGGTTGCATTTAGGTCAGTTATTAAAATACTGTTGGTCATTTCCTTTGACAGAACATTTCTATTGTGTTATACCAATGTCATTAGGAGGAAAGGTTATTCCCACTTGTCTGGCTGATATCAATACATACTGGCATATTACATCCTCTGGCTTTCTGGAAATGCTTTATTTGAGCAGCAGCTTGGGAACAGGAAATTTAAGGTTATATGCAGTCTGGTTTCAGACTGCATGATAGAAAATGTGTTTCCTAGAAGATGCTGTCTACCTGGCAGATTTTCTCTAGTATTTTGTAGAATTGGATAAGCTTAAATGGGTTCAAGTTGCAAACAAGTTTTCAGCAGCTGTAGGTGGCAGACAAGGTAGAACAAGGCTTTCAGTCACTCTGTAGTATTTGAGGAACTTACATGAATTGCATTAGTATGTTTCCAATTCACCAATTCCTCTGGAATGCAGTTTACCTTTAAAGACACACCAATGATAATATTCCCATTGTATAGGTGTTCCTACTGTCTAGAAGGGGGAGAAAACAGAGTACTTTTACATCAAGCTGTGGTCAAATGTGAAGTCTGTGACACTGGGGTAACTTCTAAAGGCAGAGGTTCAAGATAGCCTTTTAGCCATGCTGAGCAACCCTTTCTACCAGAATCAGAGTGAGCAGGAGAATAGGAGTACAGTCCAATCCTGTAGCTGTTCATGCATGTAAAACACAGCAGTATATACTTCATGTTGCTTTTACTGACAAATTAGACTGATGCGTTTTAAATGTTGATGCTGAAAATGAGGAATTGATTTTGGTAACATCTTCATATATATTACTTAAGTGGGAAAAAATACTAAGTTGTGGAAAGAGAAACGCTTGAAATATTAAGCCATCATACGCATACACTGAAGTCTGTGTAAAACTATTCCATAGGGACTTATCTAAAGTAATCAGAAATAATCAAAGTTATAACCCTTTTTAGTGGAAATAGCCACCATAGTTAGAGGTCAGGCTACAAGTAAATTTCATTGTAGAGCTGAAGCATGGTGCCTGGTGAGTAACTGATTAAGCTTTCTATCTGCCTTTCCAGAGTATCAAAAGATAAAATTTGTACACAAACTCATTCATGTCTTTTCAGGCCAGAGCTGTGGAGTCTCACCTTCCTGAGATCCTGTTTCAGTTTGAGCTTTTTTTAAGCCTCTTCATAAAGCTAAAAATAGCTGAGGTTGGAAGGAGCCTTTAGATACCAGTCACTAGCCCAGCTGCCCTGCCTGGGCAGGATCAGATAGGTCAGGCTGTCCAGGTCCTTGTCCAGTCAGGTTTTGAGTATGTCTGAGGACAGAGACTCAACAACTTCTCTGTGCAACCTGTCCGCTTGTGTTTATTATTGTGTTTATTACTTTCGGTGTTACACAAAATATAAATTTGTTCATGAAATGTCTGCAACTTAACATGAAGAAGTAACATGCCATCTAACTACACTGAATACAAATCTGGATAAGAAATTTTATGAAGCTACTGTATTATATTTTCACTTAGTTGTAAAATGCAGACATCTTTGCTAGTTTTGAGTTTGTTAACTGTACAATTCACGCAATTTAAAATTTTGTTGCAGCTAGTTTATTATCAAATGTCTGTGTGATATACAGCCTTCTAGTATCTAAATGGGCCCTTAAGAGAACTGGAAAGGGAGTTTTTACAAGAGCATGGAGTGGTGGGAGAAAGGTTAATGGCTTTAAATTGAAATAGGATAAATTAAAATTAGATATAAGGAAGAAATTATTTACTGTGAGGGTGGTGAGGCACTGGAACAGGTTGCACAGAGAAGTTGTGGATGCCCCATCCTTGGAAGTGTCGAAGGCCAGGTTGGAAGGTGCTTTGAGCACCCTGGTCTAGTGGAAGGTGTTCCTCCCCTGAACTACATGATCTCTTAAGGTCCCTACCAACCCAAACCATTCCATGATTCTATGAAATGCAGATTAATTTTGCTTATACTCAAAGCTCACCAAAAGCCACATGACTGTGTTAATATGCTCTGAGGTTGTATGAAGAAAACCTCTTGAAAATCCAAATGCAAAGCCTATGAGCACTTAAGTACTTTCAGTCAGTGCTGTCTCATGTCCTAACAGCATGGACTACAGGGTGGGTCCTCATTTGCCTTTCACATAGGTCCATTTTTGGTCACAAAGATGCAGGCATGCAACATTGGTCTTATTAGGTGTGGATTGTAACACCAAATACTGCCTGAATAAAACTTACTGTGCTCAGAAGACTGATCTAAGCCAATTATAGGAGTGATAACATTGCTACTGTGCTACTGACACAGTTACCTTAATTGTATTATCATATTTATTTCTGTTAGGTGTATTTCTTAAAACACAGTGAACCTGTAATAAAAATTTCTGCCAGGCATATTAAAGAGCCTTCTGTGTAGAGATGACATTTGTATTAAGGGGAGGAGTCAAGGTAAGTCTAGTAAAGAGACAGTTAAGGTGAAATAAATCACAAGGTCGAGGCAAGAGAAGAGAACCCATTTTCTCTACCACTGTGAATGTAGCCACTATTTGAGATAATGGAGCAGAGCAGTTTCTGTAGTTGGTGTTAATTTGCCATATTGACTTGGTTGACTGCTTCTTGAATCAGTTACTGTGCAAGGTGGTACTTACCTAATCCTTATGTGTTGCATATCAGTTTTAGTTTAATTCAAACTTTTCCAGTTCTCAGATGCAACAGTAAAATTTTAGAAAAGAATGGAATGGTAATTTGGCTTATATAAGCCTGTTAGTAGCCCTGTTACCAGTTTTATGGTAGGTCTCCTATTTGACATTAAGCTGCTGCTGTTTCACCTGGTTTTCTTCCAAAGCATGGTAGAACCTTTGTATTTTAATATTGTGGTTTAGCTTTGTCACAAGGGTTCCACACGCATATGTGCCTCTGGTATCAGTATGGAAGGGGGATTGCTTGTCTTTTTTTGCTGTAAACAATTTTGGTCTTTGTTCTTTTCTACTCACCAGAATTTAGCTTCCTGGAATCCTTCAAACCCTGAATGCCTCCTGCTTGTTGTGAAAGAGCTTGTGCAGCAGTATCACCAATTTCAGTGCAGCCGATTACGGGAGAGCTCTCGTCTCATGTTTGAGTATCAGACTTTACTTGAAGAGCCCCAATATGGAGAAAACATGGAAATTTATGCTGGCAAAAAAAACAACTGGGTAAGCTCTTAATTCACCTAAAATACTTTTAGCAAATACAACTCTTGCTTCAGAAAACGTAAGTTCTTATTGTGGATCTCCATGCCTTCTGTTTCCAATGGAGAAAACTCCTGTTTGACTCCAGCTCATTTTCTATACTCCCTGTTTGGTATGTTGCTGTATTCCATTACCTTGGTTGAACCAGATTTGCAGGTGAGAACTGGTTTTGAACGTGGTGTTCATTCATCTGGTTTATAGGTGAAAACTTTAAAACTGTTGAAAAGCCTGTGCCATGTTTAGCGGGCACAGTACAGTGTTAATGTGGAAGTTCAAGTTAGCTTTGAAGATTTGAGAGGCAGAATAACAGTGTTGGAACGACACCCTGCCAGCCTACCAGCCTGCTTAGCGGTAGGATGTATTAGGGTATGTTTCCACATTATGATTGAGTTGATTTAATTGGTAACTGCAGTTGCCAGTATCACTCTTGCACTTGTCTAAGCTGAGATTAGTTGTTCCAAGAACCTAAAGTGGAGAGGAAAAACTAAGCCAACTAATTTTTTGCAAGAGGAGGCAAGATGGGCTAGAGCAGTGACTTTGTAGGGACATGCTTTCATATGACAGTCAGATATTAAACTGTCTTACCTGTTTCCTGAAGCTATATCCCATGTTCCCATATGGGAAATGTGCCATGCTGTATAGAAACACTCTGTATATACACCTCTAAGATGTGGCCATTGGCAATGTAGACATTTTGGTTACTGTGTGAATTGATTTTTTTTTTTAATCAATCTCTGCCACAGAGTAAGCTTTGCAAAAGCAGGGGTTTTTCTGCTGGTAATATATTTCTCATGGGAAGTTTGGAGTAAAATATGTCAGGGAATATCTAATGGTGTTTATGATGAACTTGTTTCCCTCTTGCTTTCAGAAATAGCATACTCTTAAGATAAGCAGGCCTTCAGAAGCAGTATCTTCTGAAATAGATGCAGTCTGAAAATTGATGACAATTCAGCACTCCTATTATCAAGACCTGGAATTCAACTTTATGTCACTTCAATCATCCTTTATTACAGGTGATGCAAGGATGTTTACAACTCACACATTCATCTGGTTTTCTTGTCTTAGACAAGTCATCTAGGCTTTTTTTATTCGAACCCATGTTTAATTTTCTTCATCAAAGAAATTCAGACCATTTTTTTTAATGTTTATGGATCAGAATATTTGATTGAAATTAACTTATTCAGAGATGTTGTGTCCATACCTTGCATCACAAACAACTTGCTATATCTCTAAGTTTCACCAGACTGGTTTATTGAAGTGCAGAAGGCTTTCTGAACTGTACTGAGATTTTATCATAGTTTTTGCCAGTTGCAAAAATTCTACTAAGATGGTAGAAAACTGTGGGTTTTCTACCTTTTTAAGAGGAAAGACATAGCTACTCAAGCCTTTTGAGTGTTTTCTCAGTCTTCGGTAACTGAATAAAGAACTTTCTTTTCTTTAATTTTAAATGCTTAATTAAAAATATTCCAGCAAAACAAATCTTAAATACATTTTGAGTCAAATCTTTTTCATCATAGCAGAGCTATTTTAGATTTTGCCGTACTGTGTGCTTTTTTTCCAAGTCTTCATTCTCTGTCAAGAAAACTCTTGAGAGTCTTGAAGATTCTGTGAACTTGCTATACCTGACAGAGGTTTGTTTATTAGTGTCCTAAAAACAAAACTCTGAAACGAAGTTGTGTAGTTCTCTTTCCTGTCCTTTACAACTATTTTGTTAGCCTCAAGGATCAGCATAGTAGGAGTGTTTTTCTAAAAAGCAGGAGGTAAATGGCCTTTTATCTCCTCTGCCTAGAAGTCATTGAAATTCATGTTATTGCTGTCTCTCCGGGATCAATATAGTTCAGCAGATTTCTGAAATAATCAAGTATGGAAGTGTTATGAAAGCAATCATCTTAGGTGCATGAGTTAAAAAAAACTGTGAAGAGAAGGCCTGAATTCAGCACTGTCCCAAAATGGAACAGAAATTTGCTCTTATACCTTTGTTCCACTATCTCCAGTTTCCTAAAGTGCAAGTCTCCAAGATATATGACAAGTTGACAAACTATTGTCTAGCTTACTAGCTTCATGTTGGCGGAGTACCAGCAGATGCAGGAGCCCATTAACTATCTAATCGCTCGGGGCTGTGGCCAGAAATTCATCTGTCTCAACCTGATGCCTGTATCCAGCGGGTTGGGGCTGGGGAGGTGAGCACCATGGACAGGGGCTGCTCCCTGTCCAGCCAGAACGCCTTTGGAAGTATTAGTTTGCAAAATAATCTTGATTGAATTACATGAAAGATCGAGAGTTTTTGGCGCAGCTGATGATCAGAGCAGCATTGGTCAGAGGCCATTCCTCCGTTCAGTTCATCAGACTTGGTATTATCGAAAAATGATTTTCTGGATTTTATGGCAAATGTTGTATGGCATTTTTTGAAGGTCTGGAAAAGAAGCGCTATCTGTAATATCCATTTCACTCTGGATAAAAAGTGAGGGCCCTGACCGTCATCATAGCAGTCTTCACGTTACACGTGCGCAAGAAGTTGGTGATTTTTCTGCATACATCAGTAATACAGCTTCAGAAAGTTGGCATCTCTTCTCACAAGTGGTGTAATCAGGAGAGGTTTCACAGTTGGACTTTAATATACACTCACTTTTTGTTGCATAGTGTTTCTATGAGCAATTTCTTTGCCTATCTTGTGTGACTACCAGAGACAAAGGGCAGTTCTTAGCTACCTGGCATAATGGTGGATTACAGCCCAACATCACACAAACCCTTTTGGCAAATGATATAACTTGAAAGGTACCATTGGAAAGATTTCAGTTTCATTCCAGATCTTGTTTTTTCTTGTTTAGTGACTTAAAGATAGCATGAGTTATCTGCAGTTCATGCCTGGTAGATAGACCAAGAAACAAATTGGCACTGACAAACTGGCTAGCTTGTCTCAAATTATCCCAGTTTTCTGTACTTAATTGCATAAAAACAATGTTTAACACTTCCTTTGCTGCTAATTCAACCTACCTACCAAATATAGCTGCTGTGTGGCTACTTTATTGAACTAAAAAAATAGGGATAACAAAAAATTAATATGGAGGAAATCAGGCAGTCATTTGTTTTTAAAAAACAGTTAACTTCGTTGCTTTATAACCAGGTGGACAAAGTCTGGTTTTAAGGAAGTGTATGAAACAGAAAGGAAATCCTTTCAATTTCCTTCACATACCCTTTATACGTAAAAAAGAGCAATGTGTATGGGACGCTTGGCAAATTTTCAGTAAATGGTTATCTAGGTGTTTAGAGTTATATAATTCTGAAAACAAATTATTTAAAACCTCCTACTTCAGCTTTTTCTTCTAAGTTTATTCAGAGTACACTTTTGATACATGCTCACCTTTCTAAACACAAATTCTCTTACGTACATCTGCAGTGTTTGTAAAGATGCTTCTATTTTATCTATATGCTCTTATCAGTTTGTCAGGTTTTTAGCTTTGTTTTCAGACCCTTTGCAGGTCTTGCCAGACCTGTGTCCGGAAACAAGTACCGCCAAGATACATCTATATTTAGGGCGTAACAAAATATAGTCTGATTTTTTTGTCATGCACATTGTTTTATTCTAACTACTCTTTGCTGTTGACTTACTGGCAGTGATGGTTAAAGTTTTTTAAGGTGTTTTTTCATATGACACCTGTGAAATCTGTAATTTTTTTTTACCTCTCCAGTACTTCTATTCGGCAATTTTGTTTTAAATCTCAACCCTTGTCTTTGGTATGAGCTCTTAGATGTTTTTCTGGATAGTATTTAATCCTCAGAATGTTTGTGGTTCTGTTTTTGGCTACCAGGTCTCATTAGTGTTACCTTTTTTCTACAGACTGGAGAATTCTCGGCTCGCTTCCTCTTGAAGTTGCCTGTCGATTTCAGCAATATTCCTACATACCTTCTCAAGGTAAAATGACTGTCTAAGTTGACAGTATTTGTGAGAGAGTATGAATTATTGCAGTCTCCTTAGTACTTATTTTGACTTTCCTGGCTTCCTGCTCTCCAAGAGTTGGAAAGTTCACCATTTCTAAATCTGATTGGATTATGTTTTGGAAAGATGATGTTGGACATACTGTTGTTTTGTGTGTCACTTTAGTGGGATCTTTTATATGAGTCTGTGGAATTTCATGACGTGTCAGTGTTGGGAGATTTAATGAACAGTCTCAATTGTACCAGTAGTCTTGATAGTAGAAGCAGAAAAGCAAACTAAATATACCATTTCTTAACAGGGAATGAAAGCAAATTCTGGTTTTCTGGAATGAAAGCAACTGACTTGAACTGAAAGCTTCAGCGATTACTTTGCTTCATATTCACAATGAACACAATTTGACCAGATACTTTTGAAAGTAGGACTATAAAGTATTTTTGCAAGTTGGGGAAAAAAAGCACATTTATTTCTTTGCTAAGAGGAGAAATAAAAACAGAAAAAGCAATTTGTGACGAACTACCACCATGAAGAATTTGAAATGAGTGGTTTTCACAGCACAGGGGCAGTCTGTCTTTGAAGCAGCTACTGTGGAAGCCCATCATAGGGTCAATGTTACTATATTTAGAGAATGCAGTGAGAGCTGATTTTTCTGTCTGTCATGACTGTCAGAATGAAGTGCCAGAACTTCCACTGCAGACAAGGTTTGAGTCAGTTGATGTTGCCAACACTCATCTTTCCTTTAAACCATGTGTCTGCCTTCTTAATCAGCTTTTTACTTTTAAATATTTGGAAAGAGGAACAGCTACTTAATTTTTAAAAGCTAATATGTTGAGATGAAATTGTCAGTGTGGATTCCATTACCTCCTCTTCATCTTATTGTTAGAACTGTCTTCAGCTACTGTTAGATCACAATTGCAAGTGTGAGTCTTCAGTGTTTTCACCAAATAAGATGTCTCAAGCTACAAACCATGAAAATAAAGGCAGGCACAACTATTTGACTGAAATTTTTGGTTGCAGTTTTAGATTGGAATCCAATGATCTTTCTACTTTCTGTAGATTTTCTGTTTCAATAATGAGCCGCGTCTCAAAAGTTTGAAGATACTTTCAGTTTATTCCTGTGTTCATAAGTAGCAGCTCTTCTCCCAGCTGCTATCTTCCATTGGGCTTTTTCTTCTCATTTGGTGGGAATGTTTCCAGTCAGATGTAAGAGGCTTGGCTAAGGCCTTTTCGGGAAGGTTGCTGTTAAGCAGGATGCAGCAATAGTTCACCTGGACTGCAGGATAGCTGTGATTTGCTTCTGAAAGACTCTGGAAAAAAGAAGAATGAGAATGTATAGTGTAAACTGTGCTGTCTGCTCCTGCCAGAACTCCCAAGTGCCATATTTTTCAGGAACAATTTTAAATGAGTCAAGAGTTTCAGGACAAGTGCAGAAGCAATATGTTCAATAGCTTTGATTGCAGGGTTGTCTTGTACCTCTCTGTTCAGTTGCTGGGAAAACTTGCAGGTTGGAAGGTGGTGTATGAGTTATGTAACTGTCATCATGTAAGGACCCCGTGATAGAAACAGAACCTGCTGTTGGTTCTGAAGAGTAATGCTTTAATGCATGACAGCATACTCGTCCTTACTGTAATTCCCAATCATGTTCACTAAACATCTTCTCTAAACAAGGTTTGTATACGGCGGATAAATTGTTAGTGCTCCACGAGTCTCTTCCTGGAGCTTTGTTCATCCTGAGTACTGAGTGAGTAATTAGTCTGAAGGAAAACGTGTTTATTTTGCATGCATATGTAGTGTGAGGTGAAGAGACACACGGAGCAGGTAGCAGAATCAGAGTTTCCCACAGCCTGCTTTTATTTTGACATTTCTAAAATCTTAATGTCTTAGTTTTGGGGTTTTAAAGTGAATGCATTTTTGTATGTTATAGCCTGGATTTTTACAGTAGCGGATCCTTCTTGATGGGCAATTTACTAGTGAAATCCTTTGTTTTCTTAGGCAGGCTTCTACAGTGCAAACTGGCAAGTTAACTATCTGTAGTAGGAAAGTAACATGTAGTCTGGCTGAGTAGCCACAGGAGAAGAAGTATTGCTTTATTCCAGAAGCATTTGTTGACAATAGAAAAATGGTTTGGTTTAGGCTCTGGCATGGGTTATGACAGAGTGTGCTCTGTAGGAGGCTTGGATCTTATACCCTTGATGCCTTTAGCTTCCTGTATTCTGAACTGGATGAATGTCGTCTCATGTGACAACAACATAAATAACATAAAAGCAGGTAGAATCAGAACTACTCTGTTGTGGTTGAAATAATTGTGCTCTGACTGCTCCAAATTTGTAAAGCTATTAAACAAAAAAGAGAGATTTGAGGTTTTTTTAAGCTGTCTATGTCTTTTTTTTTGGACGAGACTTTTGACATAAATAGACCTTTAATGTATTGCAATAAAATAGTTTATTTTCCATCATGGCTGCCAGCTGTGCTGGTTTTGATGCTACCTGCTAGATTATGGTACATGATTGATAGAGTGTCTGTTGATGCAGTGGAAATAACTGTTAATATATTACACTGAAAGGTGGAAGAGCAATCAGTAATTGAGGACTCTTAGTGTATTAACAACTTAATGTTTTATTGCAGAATTTAATGTGTTTGAATTATGTTCTAGTCTGTAGCCAGTCTTAAAGTGTGCAGTAGCTTCTCTGTAATGATTTGTTCAAGCTTGTGTTGTGCTTTCTCCGATGTCTTCTTTTTTATGTTTAATTAATACCACTTGTATTAAAAGCTGGTGAAATATTAAAGACCGTTATTTTTGCCTAATCAATCACTCCTAGTATCCCAGTGATTTCTAATGCTCTTCTGAAGTTTTTATTGATATCAGTAGGTAATCACACTACAAGCATGACTCTAAAGCTTTGTGTCATAAGCAAGTACTCAGGTTTGAGGATGTAAGCTGTGAGATCAGTATATTAGAAAATCTTTGGGGTTTTTGAGAATACACTCTGGAATCATTAGATGTTATTCTGTCAACTTTGTACTGATTGTGGTGAGGGTGCTTTTCCTATAAAGAATAAAGGTTTGGAGGTGTAGCGTAAGTTGGATTGTTACAGACTGGAGGGGCGAATTTACCAGGTTATTTCAAAGGTATTCATGGCACTAAATTTAAAATTGAGTTCAAGTGTGTGTACGTTTTAAGTAAAATAGCTGATTATATTAAGAAGACTGAGGATTAAGAAGAGCAATGCAGAGTACACTGTCTCTTCCTTGGAATTCTAAAATTGTAGCAAAATTTCTCCAGTTATTCTAGAAAAATTTCTTCAGATTTTATTTAGTTGGAAACATAATACCCATTATAATGTCTGCAGCAGATAAATCTCTCTTCATAACTTCTCTTGGCATATTCCTTTACATTTGAAAGAAAAAACATCATTGTGTATTTGCTATGCTAAAGAGCTGTTCTAAAAGAAATGCTGGCTTGTATTTAAAAAGCACATTCATTATTTTTTCTTTTAGAAAGTCATACTTTAATGGAAAGGTTTTTAATTGAATGTGGGCCTTTGTATCCACTTTAATATTGTTTTCTTATGCAAATCCATTTGATATAAGTGAAAGCTTTGTGTTGAAACAGACGCAAAATCAAGCTGATGGCTCAAACTACTGCGAAGTTTATTATGGTAAATCTTTCATTAAGGTTCTCGTTTTTGAGAAGAATGTGGCTTTGGCTCAGGAAAATCCTTGTATACTTTTCCTTTTTTTGCAGTTGGATTTTTAATCAGCATGTTCGTTTGGAATTAAATTTTTTTCTGTTGGTTGCAGCATTTTTAGTTTTCTCCACAATATTTTATAAAGGGAAGTATTCACTGTACATACTCGTTTTGAGAGTCAGTCTCTAGTTCACACTTCTGCCTCTTTACAGATACTATGTATGCCACAGTAATACAAAAGGTAGTAGGCTCAACATCTAAAATACCTGTTTCAAATTTTCGTAGAATTTTTTAGGTTAGAAAAGAGCTCTAAGATCATGAAGTCCAACCATTAACCGAGCACTGCCAAGTCCACTTACAACCCCATGTCTGTCCTACGTGCCCCATCTACACATCAAATGAATGCTTCCAGAGGTGGTGACTCCACCACTTCTCTGGGCTGCCAATTCCAGTGCCTGATCACTCTTCCAGTGAAGAAATTTTTCCTAATATCCAAACTAAACCTCCTCTGGTGCAACTTGAGCCCATTTCCTCTTCTTCTGTTACTTCTTACCTGGGAGAAGAGGCCAACCCCCACCTCATTACAACCTCCTTTCAGGTACTTGGAGATAAGGGTCCTCCTTGAGTGTCAAATTCTCCAGACTAAATATCCCCAGGTGCCTTATCCACTCATCATAAGACTTGTGCTCCAGACCCTTCCCCAGCTCCACTGCCCTTCTCTGGACACGCTCCAGCACCTCAATATCTTTCTTGTAGTGAGGGGCCCAGAACTGGACACAGCATTTGAGGTGTGGCCTCACCAGTGCTGAGTACGAGGGCACAGTCACTGCCCTGGTTCTGCTGGGCACACTATTGCTGATACAAATCAGGATGCCATTGACCTTCTTGGCTACCTGGCTACATTCATTCTGTGTAGTTTTGTTTCATTCTTGGTAGTTTTTGTCAGCTCGGGGCACATATGTAATCATAATGACAAATCATTAAAAACCTCCAGCTCAGTAATTTACAAATCGTGCTTGATAATGTGACTGTAGTATGGTTGCGCAGTATTAGTTAATTTCAGAGTGTGTTGCCAGTGATGCTGTTAAAAACAAGACATTTAGGTATTTTTCTTCTTATTTCCATGGGGGTTTTTAAGGTTTTGACTAAGTAAGATGTTCCCTGATTAACACCACCTTCTTGTATGTATCTTTTGAAGTACTCATTTCCTGTGTGTATGTACCTGCTTGTTGTGCTCTGGTGAATAGCTAATACCAGGACTAATTTAGCTATGATGCCGTGACCAGCAGCCTTCCAATAATTTCTCACTATTGAAGTGCAAAGGAAATACGCAACGCAGACCTGTTTCTTTTGAGGATGCTTTTTTTTGGTGATGACCATTGCCTTTAGTGCGTATCTTTTAGAACTGAAATAAATAACAGACGTTGTCTAGACACATTGCCAGGGGCCAAACAGTTGCGTGTAAGACTGTCAATGGAAGAGGTTTATCCTCAAGTTCAAATTGAAAGATAAGAACATATTTGTGTTTTTCTCCTTACTCTGATTTCATCATTTGGAAGTCTCTTAAGAGACTTCACTGCAGCCTTTGTTTATGACATAGACCAAATTCCAGGTACTGTGAAAAGGCTGCAATACTTGTCTATGTTTGAGTAATTAACTGTAGTAGAGAACAAACAAAAATGTGATATGCAGGGTCAAATGAGATTTTTTTCTAGGCCAATTTCTTTACTGTTGTGCTTTAGCAGTTTGATTTATTTGACAGCATTTAAGATTTGTGCTAAATTGCTGCAAATACCAAAACAGAAATACACTTGTATAATAAGTTCTAATGCTGTTTAAAAAACCTGAGCTAAATATTCTGAAAAAGAATAATATTTTCTTTTGCTTTTAAACTTCATTGATTTTGTTTGTAGCTGACTAACTAAAACCTGATGTGTAGTGTGTTGAGGTCATGAAGTCAGTGGCAAGAAAGATGTGGAGTTCAGATCTGACTTGATCTTTTTGCACTAGACTGTTTTAGTCTATGCCAGGCAGCTACCTCTCAAAGGAGCATAGGATGTTATGCAGCATATACTGTTTGCATATATAGCATATTTGGACTACCTTCCAAAACATATTTGTGTTGTATTGGATAGAACGATGGACCTGCATACCATATGAAACTTTTCAGGTCTGTGGTGCCTGGTGCCATTGTACCTCTTTTACCAATAGCAAAACTGGAAGTTTATAAGACTGATAGATAATCCTGAAATAATATATAGTTCTCATAAGTCACAATACTCTGACCATGCTTTACATAGAGATCTTTTAGGCTAATTTAGATTACTGTTAATATTGTATTACTTAAGACTTTGTGACAAAGACACAAAGTTAACTTCCTGGATTGCATTCCATAATGTATTCCTTATCTTGAGATGTATGCAAGTATTTGGAGCAAATAGTATAAATTTTAAAAGTAAATGACAGTCTGATATTCACTAGATTGATTACTATACCAGCATTAACCTACTTAAACAGAATATTGGATCATCAAAGATTGTCTAGGTTTCTTCTGTTAATAAAGGCAAACTTTATAACACACAATTATAATGAGCCATTGAGATTTTAGATTAGAAGTGGGTCTGTGCAAGTTGATACTGGCAGTATTTGAAACAGTAGAGTTTGTAGCAGCTGAAGACAGTAAATTGCATGATCTGGAGGCTGGGAAAATAAATATAAGCTGTGTGCAGAAGACATTTATCAGTAATAGATGTCATTGATGCTTGTCTCTTAGAAGCTTTCATTTTAGCCTGTGCCCAGTAATCTGTGGTTTATTTTTGCTGTCCATGTTTTTCATTGAAAATAATAACAAAGTACCAATGAGGAAGTGTTCCTTTACCTTGTTATGTTGGCCATTGTCAGAGTAGCAGCCAAGTGCCAGAAGCAGGCGAAACTCCATGTAGTGGACCTTACATATTGACTGAGGCCAAAATAAAATGGGGAGGGAAAAAAATGTCTTCACGTCATGAAATGTTTCTGGTAGTTTAAAAAGCTGTGGAATCAGAAAACTGGACTTTTTTGGTGCTGAAATATTTTAAGTGTCTAGTTTTTCATTATAGCTTAGAAACACAAGATCTGACCTGTAAAGGTGTAGGGGTTTTGTTTTGGCTTTTTATTTTGCAAGGTATTTCACTTGTCACTATAGGTAAAAGTGTAGATCTTTCATATTCCACTTTATTGTGCTTCTTGGCTGGTCTTACCATTGTAGTTGTATTACTGACCTCACAGAGTTTTTCAGAATAGGTCAGCTCTTGTTTTGTCACAGAATCTACTGATTCTGGTATTGGAGAGTTAAGAGTAAAGTGATAACTGCTGTAGTTCAGTGAAGCTGCAGAAATACTTACAGACACTATGATTTAATTAGTCATCCTTTCATGATTTTGTTCTTAGTATCTTCTGCCCACAAACCAAGGGAAACAAAGCTCTATAAAAGTGTACTTTATGATCAAAACGTGTTACATTTGAATTCTGGGGGAAAAAAAAACAAACCTCCCTTCATTCTCACTAAATTTATTAGTACAACTTTTCCAGAACAAGTTGACTTGTTTGTAGCGTCTAGTCACTAAAGCCACATAAAACATGTTAGTGTCAGGAGCATCTTAAGCTCCATATGCTGAAAGCCAAAAGCAATTTTTTAAAATCAGTTTTTTCTGTAATTTATTGGAAGATTTTGTTAATAAGATCTGTCAACTGGAACAGCTCATTCTGCACAGCTGATGATTTTTATAGGTTATGATCTTAATATGAATCATAGTCTCCAATCAGCTGTATTTCTGATGACAGTTCTTTTATTTTTAAATATTTTATTTTTATAATGCAATAGTAAAGGAAAGGACCACCACATCTGCTGATAAATCTTACAATATTAATCTCAGTTTCTGTGAATTCTCCTCAAATTTGGTAGAACTATTAATTTGCTATTCAGATATGACTAGAGATAGGGGGGATTTTCATTAATTTTCTTTTAAACAATTAAGAAAAATAAGTTAAAAAGAGCAACTTTTGAAAGCCTTTTTTGCATCTGGTGGGAAAGTTTATAGACACGTTATGTTGCGTGACTTGGTTCAGATTTACTGCCTTGTTAGGGCTTGTAATTTGTACTATTGCTTTACATTTGCATTTTATGTATTGCATAGGAAGAATGGAATTCAATAGCCATAAAGATAATTGCAGGTTATTACATAATGATGGTGCTTGTTTTATCTGTCATAGTCCGCCCATAGTATGTAGAACAAGCAATGTACAGTGATCTTAAACTGGGAAGTGGATCTTGGAAATGTATGTTTTTAAAACTCTTGCATTTGTTCTGCACTGCTGTTTCTTGTTGAAGGAAAGAATATTTGAGAAGTTGTTGAGCATAGAATTTTTTGAAGGTAGCAAATAATCTGTAAAACTCACGAACTAGCAAATCTGTATTTGCAGATACAGAAGTGCATAAAGCATGCTGGTAGGATTTTATGGAGGGTATTTCCATGCCGAGCCTACAGCCGTGAGCCATACTCATTCTAGTATTGGGGTTCTTCCTAAGGCTTCAGATCAGGGCTTAAATCCTACAGCAGCTGATATGTTGAGGTTTTGAAATAAATTTTGTTTACAAAAGTGCCAGTTGCTGTTACAAGGACTAGGTTGGTTTTATGTTCTGGGGTTCTTTTGTTCTGGCTTTCAGCTTACTAGACTATGTCTTCTTAAGAAAGAATAGTACTAACATGAATGTATGTCTGTGTGGTGATTTCATATGATTCTTACTCATGCTTGGTTTGAATTCTGTGATCTGCATTGGTAGCTTTTTTTTTGGTTAAATAATACAAAATCCTTTGATGGCTGTCAGTCTTAAAAGGAGGTTTCGTTTTGGTTTTTTTTAAATATATGTCGGTAAAATAACCATATAGTGGAGTGTGTAACACTACTCACTTTTACTTGGTTTCGTAGGTTTAGAGGTTTAAGCTAAAAATAAAAAAAAAAATTAAAGATTTAATGTTGAATAAGTTACACTCAGCAGTAAACATTCTGAGGTTGACTGATCCATCACTTTTATTTTTTGTCTAATTGCTACTGGCAATGTCATTCATCATAATGTTTAATACTGTAGAACATAAAGTAAAAATACAAAAAAATCTAGGCTGTTCTGCTCTTTTTCTTCTGTGTTACCAAAAGAATGCACAGCATTTTGTCCACCAATTGCTAGCTAATAATGTGCCATGTTCCTGTCAAGCTTTCAATTTTTATAGTAACTTCTGTTTAGGAAGGTAGTTTCTTGTTTACAGAAGGTGTATGTAGGTATTTTCTATTTTAGAAGGAGACTTTAGATGGAAAAGGCTGAAGGAAAGTCTGCCTTGTCCAGCAGCATCTCAGTGAGACAGTGAAAGAGCAACAAATAAAACTTAGACCTCTTGACTCTCTATTTCTGTTTTAACAGTTTAGGTTTTCATGCTAGAACTTGTATGTCTTTCATGTGCTGGGACCTGTCAATCATTGCAAACAGCACATCCATGGGAGAGAAGGGGCAGTGGGGAGGAGCATTAATTTGGCTTCACTGAGTGCAATAAGGTGCACTCCTTAGGCCTTAACAGATTACCAGTACATCAAAATTTGGGCAAAAAGATGTCTGTGAATTAAGTGTTGATTTTGAGTTGTGTAATGAACTGTCTGGAGTGCACATATAATACTTAAGTATACCCATATAATACCAGTAGGAAGTCCTTCTGCTGAAGGAAAATAGTGAAATAGAGTTAAATTGATAATGCTGTTCCATCTCTTGCCATATTTAGTCATTTTAATTATTTGCTTTTGTAGTTATCTTAAGTAATAAACTACTGAAATATTTGTGCTTTTAATATATCAGAATGTGTTTATATATTTGGAGATATCAGATATTCTGTGTTTTACTGTAACAGCTTTTCTGGTGTAGAAAAATGTTAGACAAATATGACTGATGTCTTGACTAAAACTGATGACTGACTGATGGTATGTAAATAATCAGTGATTCATTTGCAAAACCCTGAGGACAATGTGTTGGTTAACAAAGAATAAACACACTCATTCCAAATTATTACTCTCATTGTTTAGCATTTATAATGTGTGTCCTAGATAAAATCATTAATTCTATCTCATTTCACCTAGACTCATTATTTTTTTTAAGTAATAAATCTTATTTAATTTTCATTTTACTATTGTTAAGTGATTAGATAAGCTCTTGAAAGGTAGGTCAAATTATACCCAGGTTACCATTTTGACATACATATAGATATTGTCACTTTTTCTCCCTACATAGGTTAGATGAAAATAGTAACTGATCATCTCACAAGTTCTAATTTAATATATTGTTCACAGGAATTGTGACATATGATAAAAAACCTCTCTTTTTCAGACAGGACTTGAAATAGAAGCTAGGTATATGCAAATTCAGAGTGTAATCCTGAGCTGTGAGTAGAGAACTTGTCCGAAGATTTAACCAGAGCAGTGTTCTTCTCTCCCCTCTCTTTCTCTAACCTTCACAACTCATCACAGTTACAATTAGCAGTCATTTAAGTCCAGTTCATTTTGACACACTTTTCTTGAAGGAAAAACAAGCCACGCCTGTCAGCAGGAAAAGTTGTATGACTTCAGAGTTGCTGGAGATTTTTCTCCCGGGCCACTTTTCCACTATTATGGGTTCTTACTGTTGTGCTGCTGTCACATTCTTTACTGTTCATGAGTACAGTAAAGACACCTCTTCGCATTTGGAGAAGAACTGTATCTCTGAAGATACTTAGAACTTCACTTATGTCTTCTTTCTAAAGTTCACTGAATTGAGCCGTGTTCTGCATGAAAGAAAAGCACTGTAACTATTCCACTTACTAAAAAAAAATTTGAAAAGCAAATAAATGGCAGAGCAGAGAGTGGAGTACATGCAATCTGACTTGCAGTCTGTGTGAAAAATATTTAAACTAAAGTACAATTTGAATTCTATGTTCTTAAGGCTGTGTTTAATCTTTGTTTACAAATGGAACACTTACCTTTCTAGGTAAAATGTAGTTCTTTGTGTATACATTTCAGTTTATGCATATCATTTTTTTTGACAGTGTCAGTTGAAAAGGCTGTTAAAACAGCAGTAATTTCTGGGCTTTGTTCTGTGTAATTAACCTTGACTGCACTAGAGCTACTGAACAGAAGAGCAGTTTGTCTTGTATTAATATTCATTTTTACATGGCAACTCAAACTGCCTTTTCAAGTTTTTTTTTTTTTAATATAAAATCAGAAATTGTTGAAACTTTATTTCAAGGTCTGGAAATTATAGGTGGATATTACTTGTTTGGTAGAAATAAAAGACTGAGGTGTTAATAATACAGTGCTTTAGGACTGAGTGGTTTATGAGCTCTCCTAAAACAAAAGAAATGTTGGAATGAAATTACCAGAGAGATTCTCTTGATGCAATAGCAAATGTTTCATAAGAAGCTGTGAAACTGAATTTGTAATAAACAAGACTGGCATTTTATGACTGTGTTCTTGCAGCATCAGTTTTACTGTATGGCAGCAACTTAATAGCTAAAATATTCTCTTTGTTTCTTTTTTTTTGTTGTTTACCACATATTGCCAGTTCCTTCTTGAAAAGATGTGTGATCAAACTGCAGGCCCGTTTACAGGCCTTCAGGCAATGATAGTATCACATTTAGGAGACTATACCTATTAAAGCAACTTGGAGGCATATATTATTTCTCTGACTCATGTGAGGCAGCATTGCAGTAAGCAGAATTACTTTTCCTTGGCTTCTTTATATATGAATTTTGTGAATATAGCTGGATAAGCTTACCCCTCCTGGAAAAATGGTGTAGAAAGTTATATGCCACTGATATTAAAATGTTATCACCATTACAAGAAGGTAAGTGTGTATGAATAAGCATTATATTAATATAGTGCTTTAATACAAAATATAAAAGAAGGTATAGCACGAAGAGATAATTTAATAGAAAATAACTGAGAGTCATTCAAAGCCTGTTAAGAAGCAAGGATCCATGTAAGACTGAAAAAATTGCAGTCTCTTAGGTTTGGAAGCATGCATTGCCAGGAAACTTGGAAAATTGTAATAGTGATCTGTATAAATGGGATTTGGAAAAAAAAAATTAATTAATTTTGCTATGCTCTTCATCAACACAGAAAGTGTGTGTGTGCTTAGCAGGACTCCTCTTCTAGAGCAGTTTTCTGGCATACACAGATGTAGGTTTTAAGTAAAATCGCCAGATTTGTGAGCAGTAGAAATAGTGAAGCTTCGTTTTGTACAGGTTTTCGTCCCTCATCTTCTTGAATCTCTACGCTATGCTGTTATTGTTCTCCCACGTGTCCTGTCTAACAATTTATCCAGTGAGGAGATGGGAAGTGTTTTCAGTATTTTGCCCCTCAGTTTCTGCCATTCATAGCAAACTGAATTTACCTGTCACAGTATTTGGTGGAATAACCACTTGTCTCTCCTCTACTTGACTGCTGATTTTCATAGAGCTTCTATGAACTTAATTATTTTTTGAGACTAAAAATGGGTCAGGGAAAGGAGTGAAGAGAGTGGAGAGGCAACTGAAAAGAGTTCTTGCATATGTACTGAATCTGAAATGAAATTAAATGGGAGAAAAATTATTGCGTATGTCTACACTAGAATGAAAAACTTGCTGACGTTTAAAACTTTTCATCATCCAGAAAGTTTTAGAACAACTTGGCTCAAGTGGTATGAATGCCCAAGTAGAATATTTACACTTGTTTAGCACCAAGGCATTTGGTTGAATTTGTAAACTCCTTTCTGCAGCTTAATCATCTGTCATTGTTGTTTAAATCTATTTGGGAATGCCCATCTAAGGGATTATACAGTTTAAAAATAAATCTTTAGTCCAGTGATCAGTTTGGGAACATTTGTGGTAGATCGTGGTGCAGCTGATTTTCTTCTTCCTCCACTGAGTTGATCATCGCTGTTATTGTGAAGGAAATCTCTCCTTTAATGTAAGCTAAGAGAATCAATAGTAAGTTTTCAATATGAAGACTCTTAACTTCTCATTTAATATGCAAAGGCTGTTTTGGGGTTGGACAGAAAAGTGTCTGAATTTGTAGAGAAAGATGAATAATCTCTGCATTACCATACTAAGGCAATTTTGAAATGTACTTTCAATTAAGATATTTACAGCTGTACAAAACATTAGTGTTTTTTGAATCACAGAGAAAGACTGGGAACAAGTCTTATCTCTTCATCTTTGTGTTCTAATTTTGTATTCTTTGAAAAATACAATGAAAAAGATTCTTCTTGAGATTAATATTTTGGAAGCTTTCTGCATGTAAACTTTTGAAAACTCTAGTTTGAAACTTTGACGGTATTGTTTCCAGATATTTATTTGTTTCTCCTGTGTGTGAGGGTGTACAGATCTTCGCAAAACTATTACATGGAAAACAAAAGTATTTGGAAATGCTCCATTTATCAGTTTAAATAAATTACTAGTTCAGGACTGTTCTACTTTTTTTTTTAAATGCAGCCATTAATTGCAGTCCATCTTCTAACACACTGAAAGCTAGGCAAATATGGAGCCAAGCATTTATTAATGCTGATTGAGAAGGGAATATTCAAAAATTGACAAAAATATCTTGACAGTGTCCTGTTAAGTAATCATCTACAAATATATTAATTCCATTATTTTAATGGACTCCTTTCTTGATTAATCAATGACCTTATTCTCTTAAGCATATCTGTCAGGACATGTCTTCCTAACAAATCTATTCAGCCTGGAGCTTGGAAAGCATCATCCTCATCTTCAAATTGTGTTAAGTCAAGAAAGTGTTGTGGTAATGTGGGCATTGCTTGTCCAAGAATATTAAGAACCTTGGTCAGGATCTTTTTAACCATAAAAGGATGTCTGTTATGCTTTCTTGTTTGGTATAAGTTGGAAGGGAGTGAAAAAATGCAGCAGGAATTTTTATTGCAGGGAAGTATTTCCTTCCAAATAGCACATGAAGGAATACCGAGTCTGAAAAAAAGATTGTTGGCAGGGGAAGAAGTAGTCTGATAAATGGTGCTGATAAATGTTTTAGCTTTAAATGAATATTGGATTTAAAACTCAAATTTTTCTACCATCAGAAACATAAAATGTTAATTTTTAAGCACTTACTTATTTTTCATCTGTGTAAATCCTTCTCTGGATACTAGGCCTGATTTCTTTTTTTATCTTTTTTCCCATCATACTTAGAAACTGTTATCAACTGGATTTATTTCGAAGCTTGCCTGTAAAATGAAGAAAAAGTAAATGAACTTGATGTTGTGTGTGTTCCAGGAATATGCATATGAAGATAAAGAGTTTTTCAGAGCAGTTCTATCCTGGTGGTGTACAAATACAATTGTTAGCAAAATGTTTATTTATTGTTTTTCAGTATGTTTTGTATTTCCTTTGAGAATGATGACAAATTACTGGACATTGATATCTATGGTAGGAAAATGATATCTTTTATTTTAAGATTGTGAAATCATGAAGTAAGTTCAAAAGTGAATAGCCACTGTTTTTCAATTTGCATTCCATTTTTAACAGTGTATTTCCTTTTCAAGTTTAGCAGTAATACCAGAATTCCTACTCACCTTTAAGTGACCAAAATTGTTGAGCACAAAAAGAGGACAATGCCTTTTGCATCCCTGTGTGTCCATGGGTGGTGCACAGATTGGTATATTACAAATATGTATTTTGGTGTATTACCAAATGTCTTTAAAGCCTCAGAGTGAGCATCAGTGTCTCTCTTTCCTTATGTCATTATGACATTATCAATGTGAAGGATCAGGAAGAACAATTTTTATATTTTTTGTTTCCACTGAGGTTCTTAAAGAGATTCCTTTAGATGCTGAGAGGGTAAGTCACATAATTTCTTGGGTTTTCATATATAAAATGAGGGGGAAATATTTAAAATCTATACAATTCCAAATTGATACAGTATTTTGATTCTTATTGCCATCTTAAATTTCTTTCTACAACAAATTACTGGTTGCACAGCTATTCAGTGGTTTGGAAGCATTTACATGCTGAAAAGCATGTAGACAGCTTTTCAGTAAATGAACTTAAGCTTAATGTGTGCTTGTAATTTCAGAGCAGTAAAAGGATTCATTTTTTTCTTGGGGTTTTTTTTTATTATTATTACTATTTTCTGTAAAGGACTGGAGCAATGAGAGTAAAGTTTACTTCTTTCTGTTGTATTCTTCCTACAGTGTGTTTTATAGAAAGTTAGATGTGGTGCAAATACGAGATATAGAACATAGATTTTGATCAATAAAGCAATGTGTTTATAGTTAATTACACAGTATGAAATGGAAATTGCCATATAACTTTTTGGAATGATGATATGGCTTCGCTAAATCTAGATTCTCAGTTTTTCCTACACGAATACTGAAAATAATAGTACAATTACACAGAGTAACTGGTTATTCAGTAATGAGAATGAAGTCACTTGCATTTGGAAACAAGGAATCACTGATATACCCAACTGTCATAAAAAAGAGTTGATTTCTAGCTTTAAACCAGAGTTTTGGCTATAGCGAAGAGCAGGTGTGTACCTCATGGTTGGTGGGTTTTCTTCCCAGTTTTTCAAAGAAATTTTCATTATATTTCATGTTGTGGGAAAGGACTAGCTGGTAGTTTCACTTCCCTGTGTTTGTGTTAGAAAAAAAAAGAAGAGGTTTATGATTCTGGAAAGTGATCAAGGCAAGAAGTGTTATGTCTCCTGTTATGAAACTAGTTGCGTGCAGTTTTTTAAAAACAAATAATTCGGATAGCTTTATAGAAAGGCTGGTCTAATTGGCCCAATTGGTGCAGTTCAGGCCAGTCAAAAGACTGCTGTGTTTTTTATTCCATGAGGTGGACTCTGCCCTCATTGAAGTCAACACGATCATGATCACAGAACTATATTCATAAACACAGATTTTCAAACCATCTGAAATGTGAAGGGTAATTATATGGCATTATATATAAAGGCCTCTTTGTGTTATGTGCTTGTTCTGTGTTTCAGAGGGATAAATATATACAAGAATTGTAGGTGTGTCAAAGCAGCAAAACTGGTTCAGACAGGTAAAAGCATTTGAAGTGGTGTCTTTTGCACCATTAATAGTTCTGAGTTGGTCTCAGTATTTCTGCATCAATATTATGAATCCTGTTTCTAGAGATTTATTATTCCTATAAAAGCATCAGGCTGAAATTTGGCTCATCAGATGAATTACTCTTTCATTCTTTTTCTATTAAAAGAATTTTAAATTGCCAGTGATAGTTGTCTGATACTGGAAATGCTTCTGCAACTTGAAATCTTTTCTTATTCACAAAGCAGTTGGTGGTAGTTAAAGGAATTGAGATTAATGTGTTTCATTTCTGCAGCATTGATGGAGAGCCTTGCAGCTAGAATCTAAAGGTTTAGAAATACTGACTTAAGCCCTGTAACATGACTGATAAGATGTATTAATCTTCACAGTTTAAAATTGGGAAACTGGTATATGAAGTTTTGCTAGAATACTGTAGTGACAGACCAGAAATAGATTCTGGTAGTTGTGATTTTTAAGCCATGGAGTATCAAATACAATAGTTACTTCATCTGCTAGTTTAGTTGTGGCTGTCAACCTAAATTTAGTATGATATTTATTAATAGGTGAGTACAAGCTATTTTGTGTGCTAACCTTTGTCCATTTGAGTATTTGTTTATCATGGTTGAACTTTATGCAATTTAAGGAGCTGTCATTCAGTAATGTTTTTAAGTCTTCGAGTAATATCCTTTGATACAGCAGTGTTGGAGGCAGAGAGGAAATGAGCAATTCTATTAATTTCAAACAAACTGAAAAGGTTTTTAATTACTGTTCTAATCATTTTTTGCTTTAGTAATAGGTTATCTTTTAAATACTGTTTCAGTCCTTTTTAAGTAATAGTTTCAATTGTTACTAGTAGCTTAAAGTGCATGTATGTATGAATTCAAGACTACAGGTATTTTGAATGATAGTACCTTCCAAATGCTTCTGTGCTGCTTTATGTAAATTATTTAATGTCAGTTCAATATGTCAAAATTAAGTAGAAGACAGTGGAAATTATATTCTAGTCTATCCACATGAGCAATGGCATGCATCAAATTCATTTAGCAAGAAGTAAGCTTTCAGTGGTGAGAGTTATGTGTCATTCTCTTCCTGCTGACATTGACAAGTGAGCATTCAGGTCTTTAGGTGTAAATGGCAGCTCAAGCTGTTGTGATGTCAGGTTGATCAAACCAAAACTGAGTTCAGGAATAGCCTCATAGCTCCTCTTGCTACCCTATGAAAGATCCAGCACTTTATGAAAGGAACTCATTGATGAAATTTTATTGTGATACCAACTATTCATTACACAAGCATTGCTGTTCCCAGTGCTGAGGGGGCTGTTACCAGTGTCAGGATTGCTGATGGCTTCAGCATCAGTTCAGACAAGAATACAAAACGTGTCATTATCATTTCTGTATTAGCTGAGTTTTCTCAACACAGAGCTCAAACCTTAGCACCAGAAGTCTGATTGATTAATGCCACAGTATTTCATGCTCTTCTGAAGACAGTGGCTTTCATCTTCTTTCTTACCTGCTCTGAACTGTGCTGGAACCTGCTAGGCCCCCAGTATGTCAATGGGAACAAAACCTTCCTTATACAGAATTTATTTAATTAATAAAGTTTGTTTATTTAATCAAGTGAAAAGCGTAATAAGCATCTTGGCTTCAAGAAGCAGTATTGGAAGGTATATTAATCATACCTAGAGTATTCCTTGCAAAGTTCTTGGGATTTCTATATGCCTGAGAAGTTGTATGTTGTCTAAGACCTGTTTATTTTCTGATTATAGACTCACTGCTGTCTTTCAGGCAGAACAACACTGTAGGTCCCAAAGCAGATCAGTCTTACTCATGCCTGACTTATTGTTGGTAGTAGTGTCAGAAGTTTGTTACCTTTCTTTTTGAGTTTTGTTTACTTTAATAATTAAAGAAGGTAACTCAGTATGAGAGGTGGGTGCCCTCAGACCACATTTCATTACTTTTTCAGGTGCTGAAATGCAGAAGATACTTAACTTCCCTTGTAGAAAAAGAAAGAAAAAAGAAAAAAGCTAGGACTTGATAAAATATGAAGGCAACCAGAAGTTTTTCACCAGTTCAAAATACATGAATTGACATAATTTTATAATACAAGTGAAATTGAAGATTGGTGTTTACTTTATTTGCGATATCCCCTAACAAGGATTTTCTCAAAGTTGGCAAATACCTACTAAACTTCTTTGTTAGAATAATACTGCACATCATTTGTGGTGAGGACTAGAACATCCTAAGTTTATTTAATTAAATTTAACTTTAAGTGGGAATTAATGCAAAGATATATATTCACCAACTGCCTGAGGCTCATAAAAAGATAGTCTAGTAAGCAGACACCAGGTAACTACAACATTGCTTAGGGTTGCTCTGGTTACTGCAGCTAGGTTTGTGCCAGCACTTGTTTAAAGCTCAAGATTTTGATTCCATTACCTAAGGTCCCTGCAGAATTACAGCCAAGAAAAAGGATCTCCTATTGGACTTGGCATTAACAATAACTTCACTGTAAGATTAAAGAACAGTGTTTAAGTCACTGGGAATGTACATATTCTGCTAAGAATAAACCTTTTTTTAGCTGAAGTAGTTGAACATGAGCATCACAGAATATATGAAAAAAGTTGATATATTGAAATGTTGAAAAATTTTTGAAGAGTCAGTGCAGATTTATCTATGATGTCATGACAATTAAGTTGTGGTTCCATTCATTTTTCCGGATAATGCATTTTGCCTTTGAAAATATGATAGAAGAAGAGTGGCATCGCTTCGTATTTCATATGAAATTGGTGGAAAAATCATGGACTATAACTAGAAATGAACTTCTGTACCATGAAGACTCAGCAGAATATTTCCTCTATTTTGCCTGTTTCAAAATCTAATCTGCTACAGTATCTCTTATCTTCAAAGGAAACACATGTTTCTATGTTCTTGTCAATTAGTCCACCAACAGTTTGTGTATAATCAAGTTACCTGGTCACAAAGTATGGGGCTTTAGAGAAAGGTCTCTTCACATAAGCATGGTGAAACAAAGTGTTTCTCAGATTAGAAACGCTTTGAATTATATTAATCATGTTAATGAACAGTGCACCAAAGCGTTTTATTTGAACTGAAACAAGGGGACAGTTGTTGACTCTATGAAATATATAAAGTGTAGCACCTTTGCTACAGTCTGGTAGTGAGTGGCTCTTCACCAACCTAAGTAGGTAGGAAATAAAGTTTTCAATAGTGTCATCTTAGTTTTCTTTGACAAGCAGTAAAATAAGACCTCACCTGCTTTGTTCAAGGAGCGAGTACATTATAGACTGATGAGCACTAGAAGTATCTATGCCCACTCTGCATTTCTCCTTCGTCTAATAAACGCCCAATTTTTCTGTTTCCAAAGGTAAATTCAGTCAAGAATAATCTAAATTATTATATTCCTCATATTTTTATAGACTTTGAACTTTTACAGCTCATACTTACCCCTGTTCTGTTTTTCACCTCCCTATGAATCAAAGCAACATTTTGTCTTAAAACTGTTTTCTCAGAAAATGAATGGATGGCTTTTTCTGAGAAAACAATGCAAAAACATGCAAACAATGGTCATTTCACCATCAGTCTTGAGTCTCCACTTTCCAGGCTTATGGAACCTTAAGTACAGCATGTAATGGACTTGCTGCAAATACCCATCGTAGTCATCTTGGATATCTAGCTACCTGTACAACAACAGAGATTTCCATTTTTCCTTCTCAAGAATGGATTTTCAATTGGAAATAACAACCTCTAGAAGGAATGAAGTACTGCTGATATCCTCTGAACACACTTCCATGAAGGAATTCTTTATACATTTATATGTCAAGGGTTCCCCTGCCATATTTCAGCTAAATCAAGTTGTTCATTTAGCTGTAGTTTTAGCTCAGTTTTCTAAGGAAATATGGCATCAGTGTCGGGGTGTGTCTGTTCTATTCTCCCTGTTTTTTAAGTAAATGTACCTCACATATCAGTGTGTTCTACAGTGAAACTGGCTACAGCAAAGAAAGCCCTTCAGTTAGTTCCTTTCCTTGTTCTAAGATAATTTGTTGTGAGAGCTATAAAAAATGAGTCAATTACAATACAAAGCAAACAAACATCAGGAAAGAAACCTGGGATGTTTAATTTTGTCTCTGGACTTTCCTGGTATCTTTATACATCTGCCTTCCAGATAGTAAAGACTTATGAAAGGGACTGCTCTTCTTTTAACAATAGAGCATCAAACATGTGGTTGCCACAAAACCAGTTATTATAGTGCAACTAATAATTATAGTAATCTTGTGAAGATTAAAGTTTTAATGTAAAGCATCTTCAATTTCATAGATACAAAAATACCTGCAGAGAGTATTTCTTAATGTGGGAACACTCTATCCTTGAATAATGCAGTGGGGTTTAAGCTCCTCTCAGAATGAAGAAAATAAAAGTTTTGGGGGAAGAAAAGAGATACAAATCTGTAGGTGTTAACTAATCCTACTGGAAAAGGATATCTTTTCTATGTTTATTAAAAGCAAACAAATAACCACTTGTCATAAGCACATCTGTTTGGACACAGATAGCCTTAAGACAAACTAGTGTCAAGTAAGCACAGTTGTTCTGAGTGAAAACGAAGACGGAGGTGTTTAAGTAGCCAGCTTGTATTTCAGCCTGAAAGAGCTCAAGCAATTGAAGCATCTGTTTCCAGAAATATTGCATATGCCAGGGAAATAAAATTCAAAAATGTATTTTAAAAAGCAACACCCAAACCAAACAAAAACTCTTTAAGAAGCCTTTCATTTAGTTTAGGATATTGAGGAATTGGATGTAGAGGAAGACAAAAGGAAATGGCGTGATTTTTTTAGGGAGAAGAAGGAAAATATTGAAAGTTTCTTTTCACGTATGTATAAATATTGCCATTGATAACATTGGGAGAGTGTTAAAGCCCAGATGCAAAGCACTTTCAGAAGCAGACCTGCTGGCAAACTGCGAAGGCTCTAGAAGTTTTCATATTGATTGACATAGACTGCAGGGGCTAAAAAACATGTTCACAGGGAGCCAGGGCAATGCTTTTTTCCAAAGAATATTAAGAATTTCTGTTTAATACTACTCAAAGAAACTGGGGACCAATCAAAAGAAATTAAGGTTTGGTCTAGACAGAGCTTTCGGGAGATTGCTGTGGTGCCAAGTATAAATCAAAGGTGGAGGTTCTGTTGCAGACCAAACAGTTAACAATGCTGCATGGAGAGGGAGAAATCTTGAGCTTCATAGTTAAGGGGAAGTTTGTGTTCATGACGTGAGTAACTGTCTGGGCTGAAAGGTCAGAACTTGGCAAGACTGTAGTGTGAATCCCAAATGAAGCAGCAAAAAAGTGAGAGAATGGAAGGATCTTCACTTCTGTTTCATTTGAGCTAATTACTGCAGTGCCCGTCTGGTAACTAGAGCGTGACTTCTTTGAAAAGAACCTGCATGCGTACATATGGGTAGGTGCACCTGTGTATGCCATGGCTATGTCTAAAGAGTTCCATCATTGCAATGATAGCACTGTGCAAAGGAAGGTGAAGATAAATAAATGGTTATCTCTTCTCTCAAAATGCTGTTTTTGAACATACTCCACTGTAGGACACTTTACCATGGATTGCAGTCAGTGTTATTTCTTGAACTGTTTGAAACCAATATAAATAAAATACTATACATTTTATTGTAGTAAACAGATACACTTTTGAAAGAAGTACCCAGCAGAACTAAAACTGAGGGTCTATTCCTGGTGTATGTAACTCTGTGAAGCTGTATTTAGAAAGCTGTGAAGCTGTATTGCAGAAAGAAACTGGTTTGAGTTGAGGTTGTATTTCTAGGTAGGTTGATTTGTTTTCCAGGATTTACTCTTTTCAGTGATGCTAAGATTATGGTGACAATTTCTGGATTTAAAGCATAGGTAAGTATTGAGTGTAACCATATGTTTAGAACAGGTTTTGAAGTAAATTATTAAATTATTTTTCCTTACTTTTACAAATATAAATGAAAATGCAGATAGATTTATTTGAAGAAGTCAAGTCTATTAAATTTTTCACTTAAACATGAGTTGTTATATTGCTAATGAACTGCACATAACAGAAACATACGGCTATAGCTTTGCTAGCAGGATTTTTAGGTTAATCCCATGGCTATATAGGCTGCAGAAGTGGGAAGTTAATGTAAAGGAAGGTCCATTCTTTGCATAGCTATAAATTAAAACCAAGGTGGTGTTGAATTTCAGTATTGATGACTAGCAAGTCTTTTTATTGTGAGGACAAAAAAATATCTACATGCTCCATGGATAGCTCATAATTATTTTTGTTTGTTGAAATATACAGTGTATTTCTGTTACTATGCTCACAGTTCTAAGTTTTCAGGTTTCCCTAAATTTACAAAGTCTTACATTAGAACTGGTTCTGTGTGATGTTGAACTGATTTTATGTAGATGTCTTTATCTAGAACTGGATTCCCTATGTGATGTTGTTTGATTGTATGATATTTCAGTTATGACTCTAACAGGACACTCTGACTTGTAGCTCTTAAAAGGCACATACTGCAAACCAGTTAGTAGTTTTGTTTAATGTATTCATTCTTAATTAGAGCGGACTTTCAGACTTATGGCTAAAACTGGAACTATACTTATAGTTAAAGCAGTGTTTCTCAACCTGTTTATTTGAAGCTAGAGGTGATATCTAGGTTCAAGTACTTTCCTACATCCCATAGTATATTTTCCAAAGATGTGAAAATTGATGTATGGGGTAGTTGTGAGGTTTGAGGCAGAACGTGTGTGTAGATGGTTTTCTTTTGTGACCACTGTGAAGGTGCTGTGTACAAAGTGAAAACGGTGGGCCAAAATCTCATCTAGTCTTAATATTCAGAAAATAACAAGAGAAGATAAGCTTCTAGCATTATGTTTGAACCCTAGAAATAAAGGATGAGACACTTCATTTCCAGATAAGTGCCATAATGTAAAAAGCAAGAAATCTTGCACATGAGATACCAAGATGGTAGAATTTTACATATTCGACTTGCAAAAATCAAGTTGAGAAGATTTATAAGATTAATTAGAAAAATTGAGCTGAATTTGGCAATTTCAGAGAGTTACTAGAATGCATGTGACTTGAATCTTCCTTTTCTCTTGATCCTTAAAATGCTGTTAACTGCAGTTTTGTCACTAATAAAACACAACTGTTTTCTAAGTGGCTTCTTAGTAGAAAAGGCTCAATGGTTTCAGACTTACAGTTTATTAATATAGATAGGAAGTTAAGTATTACTATTTACATCATATGTTTAATCTGTTCTTTTTTCACAATGACATCTTAAGTATTGGCTTCTCTGGTTTTTAGCTGGCACTTACTTTGATTTTCACATGCTATTTTGAAAGAACTTCAAATTCTGCACTTCTGTTAAGCTTTTTTAAAAATTCTTTATATTGTCCCCAGAGGGGTATCATAGTGAGCCCCAGTACAGGCGTACATGCAAGACAACTAAAGGACTATATTATTTTGAAACTGTTGCCTGTAGGGGAGCTGAGATTCATGAAGAAGTGGGAAGTAGAAGAGTTACCATTGTCTGTGTGTCCCCATGAACTCTTAACTGTTCATAACTGCAGGGTGGAACCAAATGAATAACCATGCGGCAAATCCCATAAATTGTGAAGTTTGAACATCAAATTTGTATTATTTCAGAAAACTTCTGAAAATAATGTAGTCTTTAATATACTGCTTCAAAGAAAAAGAAAATTAAACAGTAAAATGAATCAAATGCTCTCTCCTACAGGACGGGGTAAGAAGCTTCTAGTTCAAACTTTCTTGTTGTGATCCAGGTTTTGCTTGTATGTAATCAGATCTTCCTCCATGACAAAAAACATACTATTCAATGTTATGGTCAGAAAGCTGAATATCAGACCTAGAACAGAGGATATTCTTCTCTGTTGATTTGTGCATGCTGGGATGCTGTGCTGAAACTATTGAGCGTATGCAGGCGACTTTAAGCTCGTGACAGCATTAAAAGTGGCACTTACAGAAAATTATCCCCTGAACTTTGGAACAGGTGATATGAGAGAACAAGTGTCAGGAAAGACTTCGAAAATTGAAGGGTGGTATCAATGTTAGTAGCCTTTGAACCCTAATCTTTTTTATTGAGATACAGCTCCAGACACCATAAAAGAGTTTAACTATACTTCTCCAAATTCTTTATCCTAAGTTGGTGATGGATGCACTGATGGAACAGATAGGAGAAAAGATTTGGTTATCTTTTCTGAGTCAGTAATCAGGGAAATGTCAGTGGTGGAGTCAGTCTTCCATCTGGAAATACATGATGTATTGTTCTAGCAACCACCCCATTAATTCAGTGGGACCACATCTGAGCTGGACACCCCGTGTTTCGGGCACTGTCTTGGGCAAGGTAAACAACGGATGATTCAGCCTTCACCTGAGCTGTGTGCCGAAGTGCGGGAGTTACTGTCTCACACTGTAAGTTCCAAAGACCTCTCTTGACACAGCATGTCACTGAATGTGACTTTTTTATTATATATAGAAAGAGACTACCCCTGTGAATTTTTCTCACATTATGTACCTGATTTACATACCAGTGCGGATGTGAATTCTGAAATACCAATGTCACATCCATTTTTTATGAATACAGTTTTTATCCCTCATTCCAGTGCCCTGCTTCTCACCTGTATCAGGATCCACCTTCACACAAATACAAGAGAAAAGCTGTGTTTCTTTTCTTACTGCAAGAATTTATTTTTATTACAGTATTAGAGTTATTACTCTTTGTGACATCTGTATACATTTACCCTTGTGTGCAGACCAAGTATGTTGTTTGTTGGAAAGCTGAATGTTTGTAAATAGGGCTCAAGACGGCAGGATGCTCTGACTTCCATATTCTTTGTCTAAAGCAGAGAATGCCCCACACAGACACACACTCCTATTTTTAAGATCCTGTAGACATAAATGGAATAATGAGACACGGGGATAATAGAATTCTTTGGAAAAGAAATAAAAATATTATACCCTTGAAATGGGAATGCATAATAACAGTTTGTGAATCGAGGGGATAATAGAATTCTCTGGAAAAGAAATAAAAATGTATCCTTGAGATGGGAATGCAGAATAACAGTTTGTGAATCAAACGTCCTGTGAACTTTAATAAGTAACATTCCTGTTATTCTCAGGAAACAGCAATTAACAGAACTCATAGCAGTTAATATTTTTAATACTGACATTTTCTTTTAAAAGAAAATGTTTCATATTTTTAAATCAGGTCAGCAGTGCTAAGCTGCAGTGGTGAAAGACCACTGAACAAGTTTAACTTTGCTTGTTTTTACCTTACACTTTGATTATTCACTTTTTCATCTGTGAAATCATGTTGGTACTTCCTGGTTCACTGAAGACATAGCTCAGAATATGGCTTTACTCTGGTGTTCTTGTTGTGACCCATGTAATCTATAGTATTTCTGATTTTGCAGAGATATTCACTGAACCAGGAACATGGAAGAATATACGGAGAGCAGGGGAAAAAGCTTTTATTAAAAAGTTGGATTGATTTAAAAAATAAATACTTATGCTGACCTCCAACCACAACACAGTTACAGAAATACTTAGGATTGATGCCTCTTTCACAGTATTTTAACTTTTGCTCTCTCTTTTTTGGTGAGATTTATTAATTGTATCAATGAACTATTTAATTATCTTTAAAACAATACTCTTGTTAGTGTCCTGCTGATGTTCTAAGAGTCAGCTCTGTACCTAGAATCCTTGCTTGCACGAATACATTGCGTTCTTCCGAAATATAATTGTTACCTCTGAATCTTTCAGCCATGAGCCCTGTATAACTAATCTGTTATGTTTGTTTTGTCTATCTACACATATAAATATGCATGTATAGAAGAGCTGTACTGGGCGATTAGAAAGTTGGCTTAGCAAGAAAATTTATTTTGTTTAGAATTGTATTAATGATTTCTTTGTCCTCTAGTTAAGTACTTGGGTATTTTATTAGGAGACTTTGTTTTCCACTGGACACAAGATGACTGTTCTTTGGCCTCTCCAGTGACATTGCTATTTTTAAAGAGATGAGAAATCAGTAAAATGAGGGAAAGGAATGCAAATATTGCTTTCTAAATAAATTACAGTCCAGTCGACTGAAAAGATGGCTGGTAAGTTTTGAGTCTTGGTGAAATCTTAATGAAGGATTTGAATTCCAGGTTTTATGTGTCCCCAAATCTTTATCAGGAAAACAAGTTTAAAACCAGGGCTTAGATTAAAAAATGTGTCATAATTACAGGTTGAGGAAGTAGCTGTTTGTCAAGACATGGCAGCATTAGCTTGGTTTGAATGGATGCAACTGCTGCTTGCTGTTTAAGAACAGTTAAAAACTAAGCTTTGCAGTGTCTGAACACTTTGTTCACCCCATTATCAGTGGTGATGGCAGAGGCAGGTGCTCCTGTCAACCTCAAGGTGCTTTTCTTGAGGTTCTAGGAAAGATATGGTGATATTGGAATCTCTTTCTTGCCTACAAAACTTCATCAGAGTAATGGGGCAGGGGGTGTCTCTCAGGGTAACTTAATGGCAAAACTGTAGTGTTTTATAATAATGGTTTATGTGATCTGCTTAGAAGTTAGGTTAGAAGGAAATGAAACAAAAATTAAACACTACACTCCTGTGTAGTGTTTGTTAAACTGACATCCTAAATTTTCTAAGAAGGAAAAGTGCTTTTTCTTGAAAGCACAGAAAAGCCAGGTCTGAGATTATTACCCAGCAGTCTAGATTTCTAATATTTCTTCCTGTTTTGTGTTTTGGTTTTTTTTAAGTTTTAATTCATTTGCACATGTATTCCAAACTCTGTAAATGCTGGGTTTTAATCTTATTTTAATCTGAATGTGATACCTGATATTGGAGTAGGTAGGGCAAATGTACTCATACTTAAGTTTCATTCAATGAATTGAAATTTAAGATCATCAGCATTCAACATATCAGTCTCTTCTAAAAATATTAAATATTCTCTACTATAGTGTCATCAAAGCATACTTAATAAATAAAGACTTAACTTTAGTCAGTATGACACAATGATCCTTGTTTGCAAATATATTTTGTATCTCTTCTATGTGAAAATGAATGTGTAAAAACATTGTAGCTTGCTTGAAATCAGTAAAAAAATATCAATTTTATACTGCATCCAATATTAATTTTATACTGTGCCACACCTAGATTATGTATTTCAGATTTGAGTCTCAAACTTGCCAAAACATGGTTTTGACCATTGGCGAAATCTGCCTTGTTTTCTGAGATTGTTTTTCAGACCTAAGCAAACAGTGTTGTTGTGCTGAAAGTGTCACACTTTCACACCTGTCAAACTAATTAATTTTTATCATCTGAAATTTCATTAATCTTAAAAGTTTTGAATCTAGCATGTATTTTCATGGACAAGAATGTTATTCTTTTTTTTTAACTGTTTGTAGTTTCTTACGCTTTTCCTAACAGCATTCTTTACCTAACTCTTAACAGTCAATCATATTGTGAAAGTAGTGGTAAATACCATGACCATAACAAAAGAAAGGAATATAGACAAAACAGATTCATATGTAAAAGGTGAACAAGAAAACCCTGAACAATGATGATTAAAAGAACCCCTGGGATGTCACACTGTTTGTGTAACATCCTTCATTTTCATGTTCGGCTGTCGATGTCCAGTGGTATACTTGGAGGTCTTGCTAATAGTTTTAATGCTCAGTAGATAATGAAGAAAACCGAATATGTTGTCCTAGAAGCTTGCTTTTCAGATTTTACAAAGTTTTTCGCAGCCTTCGATTTTCATGTAACTTTTAAAAACTTTTAAAATCGGAACAACACTGAGCTCAAACATGCTTTGCCCAGAGTATTTGCCAGGCAAGTGTTTTGCTGCGTTACCTTGGGAGAGGGACTGTGTGTGGAATGCTTTGATGCCATGAGCAGTGCACTCAAGGTAACTGCCTTTGTTTTCATTAAAGATCCTATTTAAAGAATCAACACTCTTGATCAGACCTGGTGGGTTTCCTGGAAGACAGGAGAAAGAATTTCCTGCAGTAATTAAATATTCCCCCTAGTGTAAAGCAGATTTCTCAGTCTCATTTGCCACTCCACATTCCTTAGCCTGCTTTCCCCTAGTGTGTTTTGTTATTTAAAAAAATAAGCAAAAAACACTAGATATAGGAAAAGATTGGGAGAACTTGTAGCTGCTTGTATCAAAGCTGGCTACTGAAACTGCTGCACAATAAGGGTACAAGTTGCTTGTGCTTTATTTTCATGTTATTGCACACTGCCATTTGGTGGGAAAAAGCCAAACATTGCTAACTCTTGTGAAGCAAGAGGCCTCTTAATACTAATGAAGGGAACAGTGTTGTGTATTCTCTGGTGTAATTCACATTTCAGCTTCAACACTAAATTCTTCTCTGATCAGTTGTTAATAAGTATGTTACAGGGATGTATCATGCAGAATTACATGAATTAAATTTGACCCTAAGTTAAATTAAATTTCTGAATGCATGTTATTCTCATGCATTTCTCTTCTGGAGACCTTTCTTTTTCAGAAAGGATCCTGAAATATAAATTTCACATTGAACTTCAGTGAAGCTGACTGACTTGGTAGGACTGAGAGGTACCACAGTCAAGTAAGTGCCTGTTGAAAGACCCACTTAGTATAAGCTGGCTGCAGCTGCTAAGATCAAGGTTTCCTCGCTCCACTCTGTTCTCATCCATATTCTGCCTTTCTATTCCACCTTCCCTGACAACCTCCATCACATCATGTAAGTTTATCCTTTGTTTATTTTAAGTGATCCCTTCCCCATTTGCTGGAGTTTTCCATTCCTTCAATTAGTCATACCACAAAAACAATTATTGAAGAGTTGTGAGAGCTGAGAGGTCAGAAACCTCCAGCAAGAGGTAGGAGCAATCAGCTGGTACTAGGAACTTCCCTCCTGAAGCAGATTTGGCCTCACCATACTGTTGGGAGGCATCTACAGTACCAGTTGTCTGCGAAGCATCTCATTTCTCAAAGGAACATCCAATAGGTTTAACAGTTTGTGTTCTCTTTCTTCCCTCACTTTTATTCCCACACCAATTGCTGTGTATATTTACAGTACAAACTTCACAGCCTTACCGGAAGTTGTCTTATTTCCTACTGTCCCCTGGGTCAGAAGCTGCTTGTCCTTCTCAAAGTGTGCCAATACTCTTCCTACACATACTTTCCCTTCCTTTCTACCAAATTCTAAGTTTCTTTTCTTCTCATTTTTGTTAGGGTTAATCACACTAAACCAGGCTCTCAATGCCACATCCTTGATCTGTGCATCGCCCCATTGCGCGCTCTCCTCCCAGTCTCATGCCCCCTCCATCCTGAGTCTTCCATGGAAGGACAGATCCTGCTACTGCCCAGGACAAGACTGGAGCCACTTGCCACTTTAAGCATTACTGTTTGGGTCAGGGAATGGCACTTGTGTGCCAAGTATAGAAATACCTCCTCTCGAAAGTGTACTTTAATCAGAGGCTGCAAGGCAATTCTTTTTTTGATAGTGAAGAAAAGGTAATAACTGTTTTTTCCATACTCTGCATCTTTAAGGAAAAGGAACTGTAATGTACAACTTGGTAGGACTCCAGGCACAAGAGGAAATGGGTTATAGCAGTTGTGACTGTGCAGAGCAGATGTTTTGGTTGGCCTGGTTATCAACCATCTGACTCATAATAAATTGTCAGTTCCAGTAAATTCCCAGTTTTCAATTACAGTAGGTAGGATATGAGAAAACAATGCCGTTTGGATAGCGTATTTAAAGTGGTTTTGATGGTAATTTTCATAAACAACTCATACTAACTTTGTAAAAAGATTAAGGATCTTGGAAAGGGAGCAGCTGTAAACATTGAAACATGAATTTGAATGTAAATTGAGATTAATACAAATGTAAACTAACAAATGGCTGTTAAGACAGTGCTGATACAATTGGAAATAAAATTTTAAGTTTTTCTTTGGAGTTTTGTGATACTCGAAGTCTTTTCATGAGGTATGTGGGAAAAAATTTCTAAATGCTTTTGAACTTCCATTTTCGTCTGTTCTGTTCTTCATTTATATTTTCACCTGGTCTCTTGTTGTTGACTTTTGAAAATGCATACTTAATGAACCTTTCATCTGCACTGGCTGAGTAGAAGAAGGGTGAATTAGAATCAAATACCATGAGTTTTCTGTTCATGAAAAGTTTTATTTATTTTTTTAAATTGTTGCTAGGTTTCTGTAATAGAAAAAAAAGCCTATGGATTGAAAATGTCTAGATTTTTTTGTTGTTCTTTTCTCACCACATTGCTTTGGAGGTTTAGACAAGGATGAGGCCCCATTGTGCAAAGTATTCTGTAAACATAGGAAACCCCTTGCAGTTCTTGAGAAAGAAAACTATTTATTTTCAGTGTTAAGGTGTATATCAATTTTTTTCATATTTTATTTGAATGGACGTTTTCAGAAATGAGAAAAATATTTTTTTAGAAAAAGAAATAGATAGTAGCAAGGTGGCAGAAAGGCACCATGAAAGTCTGTGTTGGATCTTTTACACTGCAATTTTTTAGAGGTTGGGTTTTTTTACTATCAGGCATGAGACTGTTGTGGAAAAATTAATAGGTGTGCATTATTACATGTTTAACTAATGATCTCAAGCATTTTTACATTTGGATTTTAAACCTCAAAATTCCTGTGGCCCAGGATGTTCTCTGTTCAGTTAGAAGTTCATTTTAATAATACCTTTTGTAGTCTTGTGTAGAAAAAGTTCTGTGAGTATAAAATGGCACTTTTATTATGTTGGTTCTAACCATGAAATTTAACATTTATAGAAAATTGCCATTCTGCATTCTTACAAAATCAGTTTTTCTTGAATATAAAATTAATTTGTTTAATAAAAGCATCTATCATGTTTTGAGTTAAACAAAAATTATAAGAAGAAAAATTTTGCATGACTACTTAAATACTAAAAAATTACATGTGACTTTAGTCCAACTTTTTTTTTTTTCCTAGAAGTGTATTATATTGCCAAGGCAATTGAATGTCACTCTGTCTTTTGAAGCCAACTGAAAAACAAGAATGGTGGTGACTTTTACTCTCCTGCTCTATTTAGATCTGATCTATTCTTTGATATAAATACATGTGCAGAAATGGGAAAAGGGAAGATGCTGTCTGTGCAGGGTTTGATAAGAAGCATTAAAATAACATTTGCCTTTGGACACTGTGGCGTAATGAAAAGATCTCAGCCCCTGTTCTGGGCAAATGCCATGGCCGGGTATTGGAAGGTTCCATCTTCTCACCTAATCACTTACATGTTTCTATAGATGACCAGGACAGAGATCACTGAAGGAGTTAAGTTGTAACTGGCACAGACAACATCAAAAAGGTTTATTAGTTGAAAAGTTTTCCACAGTTTATCTGTAAGACATGTGGTTTTGGTTTGGTTTTATAAATGGCAGTTGTAACAGATATCCTAGTGTCGAATGCAGTTCTACCAAGCAGCTTCTTCCATAAATAAAAGTAACAAAGACTGAAAGGAATAAATGGTATGGTGTCAGATAAAAGGGAGTTTGTTGTAAATCTGTGGCCACCTGAACAATAAGGTTGAGCAGCTTCATGGTCTTACTGCACTGCATCTTTTAAAACCTACAGGAATGCTGTTTTGGGTCTTTTTTAAGTAACAATTTTCATGTCTTTGGGCTGAAAATATGCATCCATTTGAAAAGTGGTAGTTACAGAACAATGCCAGTTTCTTTACGTGGATTTGCACTGGGCAGTAGCTGTATGAACATAACACGGTGCTCTGCTGGCAACAGGAGTTACAGTCGAGTTTGTTGTGCGTGCTTTTGTAAATGGAAAAATATCATGTCTCAATTTATTGTTCTTACTACGCATTTCATTTTACTGCAGCTTAACATGCAAAGATACAGAGATTATTTATGTGGCTGTGCGGGGTTTTTCCCCTGGCATGAGTCTTCATATGAAATTCACTAGTGAGCATAGAAAATATAATGTACTATTACTGTACGTGTTAATGGACGCTGTGGTGGCATTCACCTAGTCTGTTTTGAAGTTGGGTTTTTCTGTTTCCTTGTTTTGAATTTCTTCAATCAGTAAAGCATCTGATAGTATCCCAGAAACTAGTCTTACACATGGTGTACATCTGCTTAAGCACTAATCATAAATGCAAGACTAAATAGGGGATTTACTGTCTGTGGCAGAGCTGGATGCAGCACTACAGGTGGGGTCACAGCAGAGCAGAGTAGGAGGGCAGAATCCCCTCCTGCCTCTAGCTGGCTACACTGCTTTAGATCTGGCCCAGGATACACTTGGCTTTCTGAGCTGCAAGTGCACGTCAAGGGGTTACACTGAGCTAGGTTCTCATCAACCTAACCATTTTATGTACCTGTCATCTCTTGAAGAATGCCAATTAAAATAAAATCTTTTTAATTGTTATTAGCATTAAAAGCACTGCTGTTTAATCTCTCTTAATAGTTCTTTTCATTTGATTGACAATTAGCAAATTAATAGGAAAAAGCCAGTTAATGCTATACTCAGCTTCAGGATTGAAAGCTGTTCCTTATTTAATTTTTTTCCTTAATGATGGAAATACATGAAATTCTGGGGGAAAGGTCACGGTGGATTGTACTCTTGGGTATATTTTGTTGTTATTTGTCTTGTTGATAAAGGCTTTGTAATCTGTTCTGTCTTCTCTAGTGCAGATGATAGTACCACTTAAAAATGTAACACTTAAGGGAAGATTTTGGGTCACGAGGTCCTGTCCATTGCTGTTGCAGGCAACCACGTCACATAATGCCATCCATGAACTGATCATACCACAACAGGACAACAGCTATTGTTTGTGCTCACCACTCATAGGGAGTGTTGTCCTGCAACTTAGGGTTAAAACCGTGCTCTGATTTCCAGCCGTAGTGTGCTCGTGACCATTTTCCAGGCAGTTCTAAGAGTACAGTTTTCTTTCAGCTGTCAGAAGTGAGCTGCACACCAAGGCAGAATTTAAGAAAACACTGTCAGTTCTGTCTCATTTTTCATCTAAGACAATTAGGCTTTTTTAAGACCCATTCTTCCCTGCAGCTTATCACTAAGTTTCTTGGCATGTAGTGTTCTGCACGTAATAGCTGGTGTGCAGCTCGTCTCTCTGGACCTTAACAGCTTCGGTCCTGCCAGAGCTTCAGATGGCACGAGATTGCCTTCCTGAAACCACTCAGTGGTCACTTAATTTTTTTTCTCCCCAGTTAGGGCAGGGCCTCCTAAGAAAATTTAAGTGGTTTGCCTGTTCCTTCCTCACAGCTGGCTGTAGGACAGAGCATACCAGGGCACTCTGCACCATGTTGATCCTGCTTTGAGCACATATCTTACTTCCTCTCCTATTTTTCCAAAACGGATAAAAACAAAGGCATCTTGGCAAGTTGCTGTGTACGTATGAGCAAACATGTTAAAAGATTTATTTGTGAGCAGAAAGTGGCACCGTATTATTTGCTGTCAGTGAAGGTGACTGTGCAGCTAACTCATTACTTTCTAACTAGAGGTCAAGAGCTTAAATGAAGTTGTGTGTGGCAAAAATACACTTGTTCATGCTGTGTGTGATTTATGAATTGAAGGAATGTCAGGTCCTAACCAGGAACAATTTGTTCTAGATGATCCCAAAGCTGTAACTGATTGTTCTGATATAAAGAAAGCCTGAACTGTGAATACATTGATTGACTTGTATTTAGCGTGCTTTTTTTTTTTTCCCTTACAGTACTTTTCTGGAGTCTGCGTGCTTTGCTACAAGTAATGCATAGGTTTAAGTTGCAGGAAACTTGGGGACAGTGACTTCTAGATAAAATTTTCTAATTGCAAAAACGGTTTTCATCCACAAGAGGAGTTGAATACAATACACCAGAAAGTTTGGACCATAAACTACTTTGAAAAATAACAAATACAAAATGTGTAGTCATAAGTCAGTGATATTACAACATTTTAAAAAATTCTTTGACATTTGCATCTGATGTCAAACAAGGAATTCCTAAAAACAAAATCTGTATCTTTAGTGAAATTTTTAGTTCACCTAATTGAAGAAGAGCTACATTACTGTATACTTGATAACTCAGTAATTTTATTTTGATATATTAAAGGAAATTAAGCAGAGCAAAATATCTTTAAAGTGCAAATACAGTAAGAAAAAATAAATTCGCAACCTGTTTTGCAGTGGTTACAGTTTAGATTCCTCACAAGCATCTCCTAAATAAATTTTTATTTGACTTACTAGTTCTTGTCTGTAACCTTTTAAATATTCAGTTTGTTATTTACCATTTTATATTACTTTTATACGTACAGGATGTGAATGAAGACCCTGGAGAAGATGTTGCACTTCTCTCCGTTAGTTTTGAGGATGCAGAAGCTACTCAGGTTTTTCCTAAGCTGTACCTCTCCCCACGTATTGAACAGTGAGTGAAACAGGTTTTTTCTGAAATGTTTATTCTACTTCATCTTGGAACTTTGCGATTTTTTCCTGATATATGTGATAACATACTAGATGATAACATACTATTGCTTTAAATTGCTTAAAGTTATAGTGGTTACTGCGAGTGTGTGTGTGTGTGGTGGAGAAATGACATCTTCTCTCAGCTAGTTCTGTTTGTATGTGGTATTCTTGTAGCATCACAGTCTCTGAAGACTATGCTGTCCTTTCCTGTGGCAGTATATTTTGAATGTCTTCTGTGGTACAACATAGTGATAGCTTTTGTTGGGGGGAAATCGTTAATTTTTTTTTCTTTTGGGAGGGTAAGTTCTCTATATAAACATAATACATTTGAATAAAGTGTTGTTGTAGAAGCTAAAGGGCTTGGTTAACTATGCTTTTGGAATTTGCAGCTTTTTACTGTTTTCAGGAGAATATCTGAATATTTCATTTTAAGAGCATTGAACCTTACTGATCTGTTTACCAGTTGGCAAATAGATTTGCTGAGAAACAGATTTTTACTCCTGAAATGGAAGACTGAGGACTAAAAATCAATCTGTTTTCATTAAATTTCTTTTCTTCCTTTTCTGGAATTGAGAATGTTTTAATGCTTCTCCTTGTCTTCAGTGTCTCTCAGTCTTGTAATGCTTAAAAAAAAACCTGTTAGACTTTGCAGGTATACCACATTCAAACTGGTCTAGCATTGTTTTGGTGATGTGTTGTTTTTTTGCTAGTACTGCAGTTGACTTTCCTCTGAACTGGTGATGACTTTTGTGTAGAGAAAAGATGGGAAATACTGACTACGACAGTTTTATAATAACTTGGGGATAAAGTTTGTGTGAGTGAAGAAACATGGTATATTGACATTTTGCTTGACAAGAGTATTTATCTGGATAAATTCTTGGTTGCAGTTTAGAAAATAAAAACCAGAATTTGATTTAGATAAAGACATAAGACTTCCAAGATACTTTAAGAAAACGTAGGTTACATGCGCATGTGGAAACACACAGATAATATATTTAGCAGTTTTCACATTTTCATATTTTTCATCAATCCACTACTTTTTGTCAGCATCAGTTGAGGGAATAATTGTAGTCAAACATGTAATTATCCTTCCTTGTTCCAAAGAATTCTTTTTCTGACCTCTTGAAAGCAAATGGGCTACCATTAGTTTCTATTGTATTTTCAGCTGTAGTCACATGTTGATGGTTAAGTGTGTTTCCGGCCACCCAGGTATATCTGTCTAAATCATCCATGAGCTAATGAATACATTGCGTATTTTCCCACTCTCAACACTATCTTTAGAAAGATGTTAACCTCATGGTACCAAGCAGAATAGCAATACAAAGGAACTCTTTGTCTTCCTAAAAGTATTCCATTTTCTCTCAGTGCCCTAAAGAGCATCTGATTTTAGACGTGTGATGTAGAGCGATGCAGCAGAAAGGTACTTGAATGGTGTTGGTATGTGTCTGACATTCTGATGTATTTATGACTTTGTCATTTATAGCTGATGCAGTCACGTTAAAATCATGCCAGTAAACCCTGGAGTTCCATGCCACACCTTGTCACATTATCTGGGTGTTGAAGTTGAGATACTTCACTCTTCTAAGTCAATCTGTCTTTCTGCATTTGTAACATTTTCATCACAGTATCTAGGTACTGATAACGCATAATTACCAAAGTTGCTTGTGAGCCGTTGCACCTCCCTTTATGCTACTGGCTACTTTTTATGTGCTATGAAAAAATGTATGGGTATGTTGCCAGTGTTTGTATAATTGTGCTTTAATAGAAAAGATGCAGTTCTCTCTTGTTTTTTCCCAAAACCAATCTCTGCTGTGTTTAGCCGTGGCTGACAGTCTGGATATTCAACTTCCCAGTGTTTGGGAACTGAAGAAACAATGTGTACTTCTTTATACTTTTTGCCAAAAGTACAAAAAGCCTCAAGAAGCCCTCAGGATTAGTTTAATGGCTTGAGGCCATGGCATGTTACGTTTGAATTGTGTTCTGCTTATAGAAGTTCTTTCCTGCTGCTCACAGTAATTGGATCTACAAAAGCCATGTAAGCAAATTACCAGTGTATTTTTCCTATGCAGCAGATTTTGAGGTGTACCGAGTAGTAGTTGATAGTTCCCAACATAACATTCCCAAGTACTCAACAAAATGTGAAAAATACCAAATTCCCACAATTATTTTTCTAATACTAAAATATGTTCCCTTTAGGAAGAATGAGCAAACAGGAACAGCATTTTCCTGACACGTGAAATAACATTTCAGGTTTGTAGAGCAATAAGAAGAAAAGGGCCTGTTTGTGTAAAGTGAGTTATCTGCTGCTTTCCCAAGAGGTTTCATTGCTCTTGTGCTCTGCCATATAAACACGCATTCCCGCATTGCCCTTTCTAAAAATGGTACATACCCACAGATCTTGTCAGCAAATTTGAGTCCTAGCAATGTGAATATAGGTTTTTTTGCTTTGAAGGGTTTTTGTAAAACACATTTGCTCTATTTTTTTAAATGGATAGTAAGCATAATACTACTAAGACTTTGACTGCACTTTATCATAGACTCTGGAAGAGAGATTTCCAAAACAGGGAAATGTCCGCTTTTATGGTTTGGGGTGAAGATATTAGTACATCGGCTGGCTTGAAAAGGTCCACATATTGAAGCAGCAGGTAGAAATGCAGTAGAGAAGAGTTGTGGATCATTCAAGTCAATACTGGTGCTTTATTGACTTGTGTGGTGTGATGTATGGCTGCAAGAGTGTCAAGTGCAGTTCTTGCAGTCAAACAACCAACCCCACATTTAGGGATGGGAAGCATTTGTATTAATTTATAAAAATCTCATCAATAACTATTCATAACTATACCTGGTTTATTTCTTTCCTTAAAACTTGCTAATTTGAAAAGTTCATTTTGATACTATTTGTTCAAAACACATTAACAGCAACTTTTAATGTTCACTTAGTTTGAAATCAGTCACTTAAAACAGCTTACATTCTATAGTTTTTAGAATACTTCTGACTTTTTGTTGCATTACATCAATAAACAGATGCCAATAACAGTTACTTTCAATTATTTCAAAATTAGACCAAGTTCAAATTAAACGTGGAATATTTATGAGATGTACTTATTTTAAGAAAACTACTATCTTTACTGTAGTATCATAGAAAACAGTTTCTGCACACTTCTAGAGGAAGTGGTAAGCTGAGAAACCACACAGACTGACCACACAACTTGAGAGGTTGATGCTTGTCAGCATCTGTGAGTGTGTCCCCAACTCATCCTTCACTTCCTCCCACGTCAGGGCAGGAGATTTGTTGCAGGATGCTCTCCATCCTCTGCTGATAGACGCTGTGCTTTGGGAAGAGGGTCATACAGCTGAGCTAGGTAGGCACAGCTGTGCTCTGGGGCATGATAAGGACCTGCTGGGATGTTTACCCTTTATGTGTCTGTTGCTTTTCCATGAGTTATTCGTAGTGTCTCTAAACCTGTTGGCAGAAAATGTCTTGCTTGTTCAAAATTGCCTTTTTAGTGAAAGTATACTAGATACTCATATGGGAGGGAAATTTGAAATGAAACTGCCCATATCTTTGTTTCCCATTTATTAAAAGTCCTTAGACCCTAAATCCAAAGAATCAGTGCAGGATTGAACAGCTGATTTCTATATTAATGCTTAAAGTGTGTGTCAGCATACTACACATGAATGTGGATCAGAAAGTTTTGAGGTTTTTTCTTAAAAGAAAAAATTCAATGTATGTAATTTTTTTTCTTTCATGAATCATCCATGCTTAAGAACATAAAAATGGGTTCATCTTGGTCCACATTTTAAGAAAAAAATATATTAGGGTAGAAACACTGTTGCTCAGTGAATGCTGTGTTCCCTGTGTTCACAGAAATAATCCTGCAATAAACACTGTTGTCCTGGAGGGCTTTTCTCTGATAAATACACAGACGTGAATATGCTAAGAAAACCAGCTGTCAGTAGAAGTTGTTTTGCTTAAATGGATCAGGCTCCATGCTTTGGGGACTGAAATGGTCATTTTTTACTGGTCTGGGAGCTGTGCCAGAGGGTTCTTCGTGACTGAGGGTGGTATGCAGAGTTCGGTGACTGCGTTTAACCTTCTCATACAGGCGGGGGAGAATAACAAGAACCTGATCTGAACTCTTAGGCTTTGAATGTTCCTGTATGTTTTTCACTGATGGAAGAAAAGATTGAAGAGAAAATGAAACGTGTGTTTGCTTTAAGGTGTTTCCTGTCTTTTACCTGTGCTTTCTGCTGGGAGTTGAAGGAGGAAAACCATAGAATATTTACTGCCAAGTATCACCTCTTGCTGTGTTTGAGATTCAGGGGAGCTGTGAAGGGCTTCACCTTTGAAGATGGCATGCCATGCTGCCACCAGTAGAAAGAAGCCTGCTGTTTCAGAATGATTATGAATACACAGTCACTAAATGAATGGTTGTGCTTAGGTCTTTTTGTATGTCTGCTTTGTAGAAGTCAGAAGTAGGATTTTCAGTTTGGCATACTGAAATGTGCTTATGCATCTGAGTTGATGATTTCAGTAGAATTGTTAGTAGTCGTCCATGGCTTCTTCAAATCCCAGAACATCTTTGCAGACATGGGAAGCAGTAATGACTGTTGCTTTGCAGTGCTTCCTGTTCCATTAAGCCTTGTTTGGTCAGTGCCTGGCCAGTGCATCAGACATATCTACTGCCTGCTGTGTGTGCCATGCCCCGGTCTGCCAAGTCTTCAGAAACTGTAGCCAGTACCATAGCCTGATTGCCAATCTAGCTCTGCTTTGCAACTCTTCCTGTGTCCTAAAAATCATCTGTTTTGCTGCTACCAACTTTTGATGGCGTGTTGACAGCTTCAGAAGAGATCAGGACAGACTGGGACTGGCAGTCAAAGCAGATTGACTTGTACTTCTATTCCAGGTGTTCAAATGTACTGATTGTTCTTTTTTTTTTTTCCCCCCTCTGAAGCTGCTATAGAGCAATTAGTGAAAATAGTTGTAGGAGAGCTAAGATTATGTGTCCATCATCTAAATGGTGCTTTAATGCTGGATATGTTAATGCTGTCTTTAAATGGCTCAGTTAGTGAGATTTTTAAGTCAGCTAAGAGACTAAGCAATTAGACCTATTTGTCGAGGTATGAAATATTTGAGGCAGTTCAGTGGGACTGATTTTGTTGCTAGGTAATGAGGTATCAGTTTCTCTGTATAGGAGATAGGGGACAGTTTTTGGTCTGACATACCTTTTGTGGCAATCCAGAGCTCAGTGTTGCCTCAAGTCTCAGAGCAAAACTTAGAGCTGAGTATTGGGAAGCGTTTGTGTCTTCTGGAGGTTTTACCATGCTCTGAGCGTCAACCTGTATGTATAAGGTTCTGTAATGTGGTGGTGGAGGGAGTATTTTTACTTGATAAATCAAGCACTTCATCACTTAAAAGTATTTTCTTGTGTGGTTGAAATACACATATAGAAAAATTAATTAGTGAGAAATCACAAAAGAAAATGAAAACGTGATTCAACACAGCCCTCTTCAACTCCCTCTGCATACTTCTGACTAGGGTAGAATGGTCTGCAGAAATTTCACAAGTTTTAAACACATTTGATTCCTTTAGATCGAATCTCTCCATTAAGTTGTTGCGTTTTTTCACTTGTGCACATATGATTTATTTCAGGCTACCCTAATTAACCATCCAGTTCTGTATCATGTTATTTGTCGTGTGCTGTGTGTATGCCTCCTTTCATTGTAATAATCCATGTTTCAACACAGGCATTTCTAAGTATCGTTATAAAGCTGTACTCTACTAAAATATCTTCCTCAATGATTTTATTGTGATATCACTGCTTCTAGGCTTATTTATCCACCTACAAAGAGTGATAATGAAGGAAAAAGGGAACAAAGTAATTTTTTCTTAGGACATCAGACATTATTATTCATAAAGGTGTTCTGATCCTTTACTGTTGCCTATATGTTTAGCCTCGTATCCTTGTACACTGAGATTGTCAAAAGCACTTTTAATTAGTCAAAACTAATCCTGACAACAGTATTGAAAATTGCTGTCACCTGCATTACTAGCTAGGTCAGTACTTAGTATTTTTTAAATCCTCCTCTCTATATGCATTAGGGATTATTTTTTAAATTATTTTGTTTGATTGCATTTACTTTGATACTGAAATTCATTTCAGTTTTGCAAAAAATCTTGCTTTTCTTTTGATACATCCAGACATTTTTGTCTTTTCTACTGCCTCTGTTGTTCTTAAGAGTTTAGAGGGTTGGAGGGTGTTTTTATTGCCATTCAGACATTCCTTGTGCAGTACTGAAGTGCCTGTCTTGGATAATTTCCTAATACATTAGAGCACACAAAGCAGGTTTCGTCTTCATTTCCTGAAATGTTTTTTTTTAGGGGAAAGAAAGCCTGCTGAACAGAACCAATCCATGCTGATACTGAAGTTCGTCTGTCACAGGTGGCAGGGTATTTTTCGTACCAAAGAACTAATAGGAATATTTAGATGGGTTTTATGTAGGACCTTCTGTTCTAAAGAACTCTGCGCCAATGGCAGGGACGGTTTGAACTCCTTGAAATGTTTTCTGTAACTTTAACTAGGCTGATGAAAGAAATTTGTAGCAGGTGTAACCTTTTTATTCTGTGGTGTTTGGTATGGCAGTAATAGAGCAAGCAGGAGGGTCTGGTAACTGGGGTTAAATGTTAGCCTAAACAATCACTGACTTGGTGTTTCTTCAAAATGCAATGGAAAAATCAGGTCCAGGTAAAATTTATATGTAGGGGAATTTGGAGTTTCGCTAGTGCCAATTTATTTGTCCTTTCATCGATAAGGTGCTGGTGTTAAATTCTGCTTTAAAAAAAAGCAACAGTTAGATACAAAGTTGCTGGGAAGCCACAGTTGAAGCAGTAGTTTCTCTGTTGTTAAACAGTCTTAATTCCAAGACTGCCTCTTTGGAGTTAAATTGCTCTTGCAGAGGAAAAGTGCTTCAAAGTTACTGACAGCAGCAAATTTTAAAATTGCCTGACAAGTTTGAGGCTTCTGGTAATTTATCAGTAAATGTAGTCATAGAATCATTTAGGTTGAAAAATACCTTTAAGATCATCACGTTCAAATGTAAACTTAATACTGCCGAGTCCATCGTGTCCCTATGTACCACAGCTACACATCTTTTAAATACCTCCAGGGGTAGTGACTCCACCACTTCTCTGGGCAGCCTGTTCCAGTGCTTTGCAATCCTTTAGGTGAAGAAAATTTCCTTAATATCCAATCTAAACCTCTTCTGGTGCAACTTGAGGCCATTTCCTCTTGTCCTATCACTTGTTATTTGTGAGAAGAGGCCAACTCCCACCTGGCTGCATCCTTCTTTCAGGTAGTTGGAGAGAGAGGTAAGGTCCCTGCTGAGCCTCCATCTCTCTAAGCTAAACCACTCCAGCTCCCTCAGCCTCTCCTCATAGGACTTGGGCTCCAGACCCCTCACCAGCTCCATTGCTCTTCTCTGGACACACTCCAGCACCTCGATGTTCTTCTCGTATGAGTGACCCAAAACTGGACACAGCACTTGATGTGTAGCCTGGCCAGTGCCGAGTACAGAGGGAAAATCACTGCCCTGGTCCTGCTGGCCACACTATTTCTGATATAGGCCAGGATGTCATTGGCCTTTTTGGCCCCCTGGACACACACGCTGGCTCGTGTCACTGTTCAGCCACTGTTGACCAGCAGCCCCAGGTCCTTTTCCACTGGGCAGCTTTTCAGATACAGTTCCCCAGGTCTGTAGTGTTGCAAGGGGTTGTTGTGACCCAAGTGCAGGACCCAGCACTTCNATTTTATTGTGATATCACTGCTTCTAGGCTTATTTATCCACCTACAAAGAGTGATAATGAAGGAAAAAGGGAACAAAGTAATTTTTTCTTAGGACATCAGACATTATTATTCATAAAGGTGTTCTGATCCTTTACTGTTGCCTATATGTTTAGCCTCGTATCCTTGTACACTGAGATTGTCGAAAGCACTTTTAATTAGTCAAAACTAATCCTGACAACAGTATTGAAAATTGCTGTCACCTGCATTACTAGCTAGGTCAGTACTTAGTATTTTTTAAATCCTCCTCTCTATATGCATTAGGGATTATTTTTTAAATTATTTTGTTTGATTGCATTTACTTTGATACTGAAATTCATTTCAGTTTTGCAAAAAATCTTGCTTTTCTTTTGATACATCCAGACATTTTTGTCTTTTCTACTGCCTCTGTTGTTCTTAAGAGTTTAGAGGGTTGGAGGGTGTTTTTATTGCCATTCAGACATTCCTTGTGCAGTACTGAAGTGCCTATCTTGGATAATTTCCTAATACATTAGAGCACACAAAGCAGGTTTCGTCTTCATTTCCTGAAATGTTTTTTTTAGGGGAAAGAAAGCCTGCTGAACAGAACCAATCCATGCTGATACTGAAGTTCGTCTGTCACAGGTGGCAGGGTATTTTTCGTACCAAAGAACTAATAGGAATATTTAGATGGGTTTTATGTAGGACCTTCTGTTCTAAAGAACTCTGCGCCAATGGCAGGGACGGTTTGAACTCCTTGAAATGTTTTCTGTAACTTTAACTAGGCTGATGAAAGAAATTTGTAGCAGGTGTAACCTTTTTATTCTGTGGTGTTTGGTATGGCAGTAATAGAGCAAGCAGGAGGGTCTGGTAACTGGGGTTAAATGTTAGCCTAAACAATCACTGACTTGGTGTTTCTTCAAAATGCAATGGAAAAATCAGGTCCAGGTAAAATTTATATGTAGGGGAATTTGGAGTTTCGCTAGTGCCAATTTATTTGTCCTTTCATCGATAAGGTGCTGGTGTTAAATTCTGCTTTAAAAAAAAGCAACAGTTAGATACAAAGTTGCTGGGAAGCCACAGTTGAAGCAGTAGTTTCTCTGTTGTTAAACAGTCTTAATTCCAAGACTGCCTCTTTGGAGTTAAATTGCTCTTGCAGAGGAAAAGTGCTTCAAAGTTACTGACAGCAGCAAATTTTAAAATTGCCTGACAAGTTTGAGGCTTCTGGTAATTTATCAGTAAATGTAGTCATAGAATCATTTAGGTTGAAAAATACCTTTAAGATCATCACGTTCAAATGTAAACTTAATACTGCCGAGTCCATCGTGTCCCTATGTACCACAGCTACACATCTTTTAAATACCTCCAGGGGTAGTGACTCCACCACTTCTCTGGGCAGCCTGTTCCAGTGCTTTGCAATCCTTTAGGTGAAGAAAATTTCCTTAATATCCAATCTAAACCTCTTCTGGTGCAACTTGAGGCCATTTCCTCTTGTCCTATCACTTGTTATTTGTGAGAAGAGGCCAACTCCCACCTGGCTGCATCCTTCTTTCAGGTAGTTGGAGAGAGAGGTAAGGTCCCTGCTGAGCCTCCATCTCTCTAAGCTAAACCACTCCAGCTCCCTCAGCCTCTCCTCATAGGACTTGGGCTCCAGACCCCTCACCAGCTCCATTGCTCTTCTCTGGACACACTCCAGCACCTCGATGTTCTTCTCGTATGAGTGACCCAAAACTGGACACAGCACTTGATGTGTAGCCTGGCCAGTGCCGAGTACAGAGGGAAAATCACTGCCCTGGTCCTGCTGGCCACACTATTTCTGATATAGGCCAGGATGTCATTGGCCTTTTTGGCCCCCTGGACACACACGCTGGCTCGTGTCACTGTTCAGCCACTGTTGACCAGCAGCCCCAGGTCCTTTTCCACTGGGCAGCTTTTCAGATACAGTTCCCCAGGTCTGTAGTGTTGCAAGGGGTTGTTGTGACCCAAGTGCAGGACCCAGCACTTCACCTTATTGAACCTCATACTCTTGCCCATCTATCCAGTCTGTCCAGATCTCCTTGCAGACCCTTCCTGCCCTCCAGCAGATCAGCACTCCCACCCAACTTGGTGTCATCTGGGAACTCACACAGGAGCACTTGATCCCCTCGTCCAGATCATCAGTAAAGTTTTTAAACGGGACTGGCCCCAGTTCTGAGCCCTGTGGAACCCCACTAGTGACCAGCCACTAGCTGGATGTAAGTCCATTCACCACCACTCTCTGGGCCCAGCCATCCAGCCAGTTTTTTACCCGGTGAAGAGTGCACCTGTCCAAGGCACAGGCTGCCGGCATCTCCAGGAGAATTTGGTGGGAAATGGTGTCAGAGGCTTGTCAATGACAACATCCGCAACCTTTTCATCATCCACGAAATGTGTCACCCTGTCACAGAAGGAGACCAAGTTGGTCAAGCAGGACCACCTTTCATAAACCCATGCTGGTTGTGCCTGATCCCCTCATTGTCCTGCATGTGCCATGCGGTGACACTCAAGATTATCTGCTCTGTGACGTTCCCCAGCACAAGGCCTATAACAGGCCTGTAGTTGCCAGATCCTCCTTCTGATCGTTCTTATAGATGGTCATTACATTTGCAATCCAGTCAACTGGGACCTCCTTGGTTAGCCAGGACTGCTGGCGAAGGATGGAAAGTGGCGTGAGCAGGTCATGGAAGGCTTTTCTTTCAGATCACAGCTAAGATTTAGTTGTTCTACTGTATTCATTCTAACTGGGTATTAATTACCAAAACTGTCAAACGGTAGTTAAATGAGTTAATTAGAATCTTGGCAGCAAATGCAGTGGGTATGGAAAGGCACATTTACTCAACAGTTATGAAAATTCAGATTTCCTAGAGTACACTTTGAACCCACTTTTGTTGCTGTGTGGGTATTTTTCCCAGTTCTTGATGTAAATGCAAACCCACCACTACAGAACGTGGTATCTTAACAAAGAACGCTTTCTTGAAGTTGATTTTTGCATATTTGGGATATGTAGTTTGCTTTCTGAACATGGTGATTAAATCATTTGTTTTCAGAGAACTTCATTCTGATTGTGATCTGCACATTAATGTTCTGTCTTCAGATTTTTTCTATTTTATTATTTAAAACAATTAACAAAAATTCAGCTACTGTTTAATGCTTGCTTCCAGATGGCCACATTCGATTGGTACAAATCTCTGACCACTGGAAAGTGAAAAGTTAAGGATTTTCAGATATAACCCCTGACAAGTGTGAAACACAGAATTAAGTTGTATGTGGAAGACCTCAGTTTTGATTGTCTCTGATCTCGCTCTGCCTCCCATCCCCCTCTTTGGGGAGAGCTGGTAGTACCCTCTATCAACCACAGTCCTGTTACTGATGTTTCAGCAGGCAATGCAGGGGTACAGGGAGCATGAATTGAGGAGTATGGCAGAGGAACTGCCTTGTGGGGAATCTGATGGGCAGGAGAGAGAATATAAGTGGAGGGGTCTTGGCCCCGCTGTTTGTGTGATAAAGGATTGTAGTGCATTATTTGACATTACCAGAAGGGCTGGTTCCCCTGCCAACTTGCCATTTTCCATAAGCTTCTTGACCCCACAGTAGTACTAGGTACTACCTCTCAGTTTCCTTTGTATTCTGCCTCCCATCTTTCCTGCAAATAATCAATGGCATTTTAAACTTGATGCCTTCTTGAAAGGAACATTAATACCTCCTTAATTATCCATTGTAGGAAGATGCCATTTTCCCAAAATAAATCGTAGCTGATTTTTAAAATGTGACTACAGAGTTTCTGGGGGTTTCCTTTTCCCTAATTATTGTCAAGAATGTGATTCATTGTATTGCTTGTTTTATTTAAGGCATATGAGACAGTCACAGTCCGTCCTGCTACTTAACTACTACAAGCTGCTTGGCTGATGTGAATGTTAGCTGAAACCCCAGCTCCTTTCAGCATTTGCACACTGGACCTACCTGGAGAAAATCTATAAAAGACATTATCAAGTGTGAGACTTTCTTGTTGAATAGTCTTTTCTAGATAACAGATTCCCCTTCAAGAATACTGAGAACTTCTTTCCTAGGAGCTTTACTCTGAAGAGTCCCCTTAACAAATCACAGGGATTTGTTGAATTTTGAACGTGCCACAGGTATCCTCTAACTATACTAAACTTCAGCTATGTTTAAATGAAAGTGCAGATTATAGGCAACAAATTATGTGGCCATTGTGTTAATGAATGGGACTCTTTTTATGTATAGTTTGGAAAAACATACTTGTGTGTCAGCAAAGAATATTACAGAATTTAAATGAGAGATCTCATGTGTGATATTTAATATGTGCATGCAGTACGTGTCAAACATCCCACAGAGGAAGACAAGTTAAATTTGGCAAAAACTGAAAATTTAGATGATGAAGGTGTAGACTCTTTTTTGTTGGATTTTAAAACTAAATTCTTTGAGCTGGTTTCTGGTCAGGGGCCACTAAAAATACATGGAGAGGAAACTTCAGCTGTTGAACAATTTCAGTGGACAAAACTCTGTTAGTACTGAAGTTGCAGACACCACAGTGCAGTGGAAAAACCTGTACAAATAGAGCGAAACAATTCTGCTTGCAGATATTTGCTGTTGAAGCCAGTGAAAGGGCTGTGCTCTTCTGTGTGGTTTAGTGATGTCAAGCACTACTTGCTGGAGGCAGCTGCGCTACTGCAATGCTTTCCTGACCTTAAATAGCCTATATGCTGGGTAATGCAAGTGTTCAAATATAAATACAGGGCACGTAAGGACAGAGGGAGGCCAGAAAAGCCATCGAGGCCCCTTCCCTCCCCTGAATTAGTCAGTGTCTTCCTCAGTATTCTTCTCTTCTGGTATTTGTCCAAGATATTTACGAAACCGTTTAGACTAATTGTTCCCTTGTGTTGCCTCAGTACTGTTTATTCCATATGTTAAGTGCTGCGTGCGAAGCGGTTCTGCTCTTCAATGTGGCTGCTGCTTGCTTTCCTTTTCCTTTCTTCGAGGTTGCCTTTGATATTAACCCAAACAGCTGTGCAGCCTCTGTCTGTCCTGGGAGGCTGTGTGTGCCGCAGCAGCAGCAGCCCACTGCTCTTCCCTAGACCTCTCCAGGCAGGCAGGACTTTCTGGGACGTTCTGTGGAGGTAGTTCCTTCAGGTCATGTTCTTGGTCAACTTCCCAGATTTTTTTTTCTTTTGCTCTGTGATGGGAAGATGGTTAGATGGCATGTATGTGTAATTACATAGTGATCCTCCTAGTTTGTTCCATAGCTCAAACACTGTGTTTCTTTTGTAGCTGTAATGAATGTGTAATTTGTTTTCTACCTCCTCAAATTCTGTTGTTATCAATTGGTACACTTGTTTTGGTTCATTTACCTATCACTTAGGTTTCTCATACTGCCTTCCATTGTATTTTTATTCCTTTACATTCCATCTCTATTTTCTGGTTTCTCTTTTGGCTATTTGTTTTCAGGTCTGCACACATCCCTGAAAATCTGTTTCATTTTCAACTAGTGAGGCTCTGTTTTTGCATGTCAGGTAGCAGTTTTTCCTGCAGTTGACATAGAAACTGCAAGGAGAGTTGAACGATGTATGTGCATCCTGACAGAGCAAGTCTTGTTGAAAGTTTAGGCAACGTTTGATCTACAAAAACCTAACAGCCCTTTTAATTGTCTGACACACCGAATTAGTGCATGTCCAGAACAGTCATTTAGTGTTATCTATGATTTCAGTGCCTTTGTTGTTCTTTATTTTAAAGCATTTTAACATTAGTTTTTTTAAACACTTTATTTTACATTTCTTTTAACATTATTTTTCTTCACAATTAATTATTTCCATTTATAAAAGGAGCGAAACCTTCAGGACTTTTGTGCAACATGGAAAGCAAAAACATTCTATTATATTGTATTTATCAAAGCCTGGATTACGTATAATTGAACAAAATTTTTTTCCCCTCTGTGATAGTATTCTATTTAGACTACATGTCTCGGCATTAAAGAGATGCTATTTCTCATTACTGTGAATTTCTTTACTTTCTTTTCATAGTATTGCATTAAAATTTTGGAGGTCACATCAATTCATAAAATATATCAAATTCCTTAGCCCAGGGTAGCTGCAGTGGTTTTGTAGAAAATTCTTTTGCAGCAAATAAGTGGTAGTTCTCACATCACAGTCATAGAGCTCTTTGTTGGAGAGGAACTCTGAATGATCTAGGCCAGCTTCCTGCTTGGCATGGGACTACCACCAGCAGTAGCTCAGATTTTGTGTTGCAGAGTCTTTGTCTGTGTCTTGAACACTTCTCAGTGGAGATCCTGCAGGGTCCCTGAGGAACCAGTCTGCTGCTCTGCCACCCTCCTTAGGGGAGGACCTCTTCTGAAAGTCCAGTTTGAGAATCCCAAGGCCTCAGTTGTCCCAGTCCTTGGGACATAAATGTCCCTTCAGACTGAAGCTGTGCAGCTGGTTGTAGCAGTATTATACAATGTCATTAGCAGTATGCCATGTATTGTGGTAGTGAGGAAGCAAAGGCTTTTTTAGTGTCTCATCATGCTTCTCCAGCAGCATGGAAGGGTGAGTTCTTAAGGACATATTGCTATCTAGGATTTACTCTGGCTCAAGGTCATGATGAGCTGGTAGAAAGTTAAATTAAGTTCTTATCTCACTGCTGTCACAGTGAAGGGATAGCATGAGGAACAAGGGTGTGGGTTTGCTGCATTCTGACAACTATCACTAATGCATAGGCCTTTTGGACTAGCTGGTACATGACATAAATTAGAGCAGTGCATGGGACCATATATTAAAGAATTTGGGTCAGTGTAATGGGTGGTGTTATGCCATGCAACACCAAGGCACATAATACTGGGAAATCTCTTTTACTTTATTTTTTTGGCTCTATGTACTGAAAGCTTTGAGTTGCCTTTTCAATACACAGATGCTAATTTGTATTTTCCTTTCTTAATTTCATGTACTATAGCAGAATTAAAAAAAAGTAAATAAATACCCTGAAATAGAACACTAGTCACTAGCAGTGAATGATCCTGGCAATGCAACTGGCATTGCTGAGTACTTTCCACATACAACTGAGTACACTTAAAATGCTAGAAAAAGGATAGAATTTATCCTGATTTTGTTTGTTATACTAATGCTAGGAAAGTCTAGCATTCTATTTTTGTTCATCCACCAATCTGTTCAGCATATTTTGCTTAATAGTTTAATGGTAGAGTCTATATGCAACCACCCATGTTACATCAGACTGCAACTGGAATGCTGTTTACTTTTCACCAAGGCAACTCCCTGTTTTTATTAATTAATATCTAACAAGGTCCTACAGCTGACTCCCTTTAAAGTCAAGAATGCAGGGGTGTAGAGGGTTTATAAGTACACTGTGCTAGCAGCAGTCTTTTGTACAAGCGACCTGTTAAGGGACATGGTTTGGGGTGGCCTTTTTCGTTTTTATATGTGTGTATGTCCTTTTATGCTTCCGCAGTTATCTTGGACAGGTTATGTTTGTACTGCACGTGCATAGCCCTTTAATATGTGCTGTCATGAAGTTACTTTATTAAGCCACAGAAGGAAACTGAGAAGATTTGTGGGAAAGTCTTCTGCATCACTCCCTCACCATTCTTTTGGGGACTAAAGGGGAACTCAAGTTTCTGAGGTGGTCAGATTGACAGTGGTGGTCCATGTCTAAAATGCATTTTATTTTTTTATTTATGACAACAAGCCATTCCTCGAATGTCTCAATTACCACAGTACCAGAAAGGATTTTTTTGTTAAATGCTTACGAGTTTTATCCAGGCTTGATTTGAAATTATGCAAGGAATACGGTATACACAATGTCCTTAGTGCTATTCCACTGATAAAATGTTTTACTGTTTCTGCAAACTTTAATTTGTTTATCTTCTTGGTACCCTTCTGGGATAAGATACTACTAAATACTGTCAAGATGTGTGAATGTATCCATGTATGTCAGAAAGACTTCACGACTGGGAAACTAGAAGCAAATAGAGACTCCCTTTGATAATCTCAGTCTGTACCAGATAAATGTTGCAAGACTTAGAAATGTCTTCTTTCTTTTATAGTCAATATTTTTAAATGCAAAATGTCTTCTCAGTTGCCCTTCTCAATCATTGCCCTGCCTTAACTGTATAGGCTGTCTTGAGGCTGTCCACACTTAGATGCACTGATAGAGATTCCTCCAGCATCTCCACTGGTGTAATTTGTGCTGTGTCCTCTAAAGAAATGGAAATAATAAAATTCAGTATGTGCAGAAGTACATTTTTTTCCACCATGAAAAAGGTATTTTTAATAGTTTGGTATGGTTTTGAGCTTTAATCCCACCAGTATATCTCAGTAACCTAGTGATAAATAGATAATGCAGTTGGCAAGCTGATTAAAATTATATCTTCAGGCAAGCAGAAAAGACCTTTTAATTTAATTCAGTCCTTAAAACCTGTAAAAATACTGGATTCTATTTTAAGAACAAGTAGCAGGTAAATAGTGTTCCACCCGAAATCTGCCAACTACTGATTGTGTTTGTGTTCTCATTTTTTTTTGTAAGTTCTTTTGTTGTAGGAGGACATCTTGGCAGAGCTTCACATATGTGGTTAAGTGCTTGCTGAGCCACAAGCAAATAATACTGTACAGTTAAGCATTTCTTCCTGCATCACCAATTTCTATTCTCTTGGGCAACAGGAGTTCAAATCTGGGCAAAGATGACAGGCATAGACCTGTCTGATTGGATTAATAACATAGAAACTGTTGTTAGCCACCATAGTAATATTTTACACTTGATCTTGTGGTAAATTTCTCAACCTGGATTTTGATTTTATTATACCAGCAAATAGATAGGTGGATAACTCTTCAATTCTAAAGGACAATAGGAGAATTTGTTTCCCACTTTCAGGTTTGACAGATCCGAATTCTCCTAAAGGAGGTGAAAAAGGGTATGTGGAAACCTGAAGGGCAGTGATGATTCAGAGATGACTTCCATTATATAGACTGTGGGGGATTTCTTTTTAAATGCTGTATCATTTTTGCTTGTGTGGCATTTTTAGGCTAAGTGCCTTTCTTTGGAAATCAGAAATAATTAATTTGAGGAAGTTTTCCAGTCAGTGTGTTCATTCACACCTGGCATGGAGGTAGAAGTAGAGTTAGTTTGCTTGTCACTTGGATATTATAATAAAAAGTTTTTTGGATAAATTTATTTAATCATAAAATCAGTGCTCTGCAGGGGAAGTCATGAATTTTATTATGTGTTGCTAGGGGGAATGATTTCAAATTGTTCCTTTATCATAACTTTTCAAAAAGCTGAAGTAGTGTATACTGGGTAGTAGGATCTATATTTTAGATTGTACCATGAAATTGAATGCATGTGAAAAATCTATCTGCAACTTAAAATTTGCTTTTCTGTGCATTTGTAGTTGTCTTGAAGTGACAAAAATAGCTAAGACTTGGGAAGGTAAAGCTGTGTTACAGGAACTCATAGGGAGCTTTTGGGAAAGTAGTTCTGAAATTCAAGTGATGATGTTCAAGGAGTTTTGAACTCACTTTACAGTGAGGGTGTAGAACAGGTTGCCAAGAGGAGTTCTGGATGCCCCATCCCTGGAAGTGTTCAAGGCCAGGTTGGATGGGGCTCTGAGCAACTTGGTCTAGTAGGAGGTGTCCCTGGCTGTCCATGGCAGGGGTGTTAGAACTAGGTGATCTTTAAAGTCCCTTCCAGCCCAGTCTATGATGCTGTGACATGCCTTATTTGTCATTTCTTACACTTGTAACGTGGCATAAATTCAACTTCAGTTCTCCTCAGAATGCTGCAGTAGGCCTTGATAAGTTCAGCTTATAATTTTGTACATGCAATGTGAAACCTAAATCCTTAGGAATGAAAAAGACAAATATATTTTGGAAATTGATTTGATCCTTTGAAGTTACTGCAGTGTCTGGGCAGTCTTGATGTGGTACCTGCTGAGGAGACTTGCACCTTGATTAGGATACCAGTTACAATGGCACAAAGTCACAGCTGTGGCTATTTAAAACTTGTTTGTGTTGAAAATGTGCAGATGATCTGTTTGAATTAACTGTTGGAGAAGAAATAGCTGTTTAATTTGTCTAGCTTTGGTACCATATGAAAAAGGGAAAACAGTATACAAAGTAACACAAGGAGGGGAAGTTTTGGGGTTTAGGGCTTTTTCTTAACAAAACTAAGTAAAGTTACAAATTTTAAAAAAACCAAACCATAAACTGTGTCTTGTTCTTCTAAGTAATAGAAATACTTTTTTGAACTATAGTTCTTTTTTTCCCCAACTAGGAGCTTTCACTCTTTTATTCTCCAGGTTTTACTACTTTTGGAGTTGTCTGTGTTTCATCTCCCCTTGAATGTGTATTTACATTGAAGGAAAGATGAAATACCAGGTCCTGAAGATCATTCAGTAGAATTGAGCAGTTCTGGGGATTTCTTGGTAGACAGATAGTAGAGTGCTGGGTTTTCAAGGCAAAGTATGAAATTTTAAATGAGAAGAATTTTTGTATCTTTGGGATTATGAAACATCTACCCTGAGACTTGATAAATGGTTTATAGTCAGCTGTTCTCCAGGCTTCCCTTGCTTTTACGTGTACTGCATTTTTATTTCTTCTTGCAAAGTTAGAAAAATCAGACCATGGATGTAAGTTCCAACCTTTCCCAGTATTTGGTTGGAAGAACTACAGTTAGTTACTTTTAGTCCTGGCCAGGTTTGCATCAATGTTCTTCAGGTTCTGAACTAATTAGATACTAAATAAATACATGGTCCCTTGAAGGCTAGGTAGCCTTTTCCAAGTACTGACCACAGCTTTAGATAGGTCTCTTTCCAAAGTAGGTCTCCAATTTGGAGCAGGTGTTACACAAGCTGTAGGAGTGTAAGTTTGACATGTAAAGACCTGGGTGTCTTTCTTTTTTCCTCAACTAGTACATGGATTTTGAAGTCACTTACTTAGGCAATAAATTTGTGCATTTCAGATGCTATTTTTCATGTATTGTCAAGTTGAAAGATGAAAATTAGATGTTTCCCAACCGATTTTGTCTTTCATGCTCTGAAATTATGTACGACGCCAATCATATTAGAAACTTATGGATGTACTAAATCAGTTGGTAACAGTTGCGTGTCACAGGTTTGGCAGTCTTGAAGAATAGAAAATGGTGAGTTAGTTACAAGGAACAATCTAGATATTAGTATGCAGTACTTGAAAAGTTTGTGATGTATATAACCATGACCTCCAGCCTCTTCAGTAATACTATTGCAACTGCTAATTTCTAACAAAATGCTACTCTCAGGTAGTCAGGTCAGTCAGAGCAGAGATGCAAATCATTTCTGTTTCCTTTATGTTTGAGAAATGTGTCTTTGTGTAGCTCAGGTGCTAAAAACAAGCAAGAGTTTTTCAGGAAATCTGCCTCTCATAAAAGAATGAGATGGTTCCATTCTTCTTGACCACTTCTACCTTTCAGCAAAGGATTTCAATGCAATTACAAATCTGAAGCATCTCATACGGTGACACCCCCCCCCTCCCCTTGCCTCTAACTTACACAATTCTCAAATAGTACCCACCTTCAGATTTTTCTTCAGTGTGAACTTGAAGTGTCTTCTTTTTTATCCTTTGGTATTCTTCTTTTTCCTGATCTTGTTTGTGTTTTTTACCCTGATCTTGTGTTTGTGTACAACCTGTATTTTTTCACAGTAGGAAGTTTCTGGTAACTTACTGCAGGACGTTGGCAGTATCTTAGCAGGGTAGCATCAGTTCAATAACCTTTTACAGTGATCAGGAGTGACAAGAAGTTAGTAAAAAAGGGAGGGCTGGGGAGTCTGTTAATGATTGATTTTTATCTGGTTTGGATGTAGCAAAGAAATGGAGTGGTGGTTTGGAAGTGGGTTGGCTGTCTTTTAATTCCTCATCAACAGACCTTTGGATTGATAATATCTTCTGTACTATAACTCTGACAAATCTTGTTTGAGCTCCCAGTGAAAGAGCCAAGGACTGATTTGACCATAGCTACTGAATTTACCTCCCATACTTAGACGGACTTCCTGTGGGCTTTTATCTGAAGTTCGGAGGGCTCATATGAGATTGTTTTGTTTTGCTGTCCTATGGAATGCTATTTCATGGACTGTGGATTTCAGCACCAAGGTGTGCTAATTTGCAAGAATGAAGTAAATTGGACTATCTAGTTATACTTGCTAATACTTTTACCCCACTTTCCTTTAGTAAAATGACCTCAAGTATCAAGTTTGCATTATAACTCTCTCAAACAGCAAACGAAGGAGAAGAACGTTGCATCAAGTACAATGTTTGTAGTTGTCTTCCCTTTCTCTCCCCAAGCCTGTCAAAAAAAAGATTAAAGTGAGGTAGCTGTATCTCATCACCCACATCTCTGCTCTATACTGAAGTGGCTCGAAAACAAAGAGCACACAAATAGAATCAAGTAGCAGCATTAGCTTATTACAAAATTTGTTCAGTAACAAAGCTAAGAGGCCTATAATCAAAACTCCAGCACTGCCTGTAAGTGGATCTTCACTAGTGTGTAAGTGCATCCCAAAATCACAGCCATATTTGGGGGATGGGGTTTGCTTGTGTGGTGGTGCATTCCCCCCCCAGTCCCTTCCAGGGACAGCTTGTCCTCCTCCCTTGGCATCTTGCAGCTAGCCATACCTGTACGCAGGGATATCACTGTGTGCAGCAATTTGCTGGTGGTGTCATTAGGCTAATTGTGTCCTTACTTGACTCCACCTACTCTGAGAAGTTTGACATACCCTGTTTCCCAAAGTAAATAGCATTTGGGGTTTGGTTGTTTTGTTCATACTGTTTCATCCCCACAGAGGAATGAATAGAGCAATTTTGTAATCTTGATTCTCGGTTTACTTCCTTCAATCTTCTCTTAAACCTCATCACAGTAAGTGTTAGTGTTTCAAGTTCTCTTTCAAGCACATGCCATCCAAATCGTGGTGGTATGTGAAATGTCATGTTAGGCAACTGTTGATATTGTCAGAGGGATTGTATGTTAAGCTGGGGTGGGGAAGGTAGCACAGTGTGTTTTGCAGAGCTGTGCATTTTTAAATTCATCGTGATCCCTGGATATCACTTGTACTTGCAGAAGAGGGCAGGGTACTTCATCTTCAGATGGGGTGCTTTTCCAGATGTTCCACCCAGCCTGAGTTCACGTCAGACAAGTCAGGTCGTTGCTGCAGAGCTATTGAAGTTCTCAAAAGAGGATCTTTTATTTATTTGAATGTTTCATTAAATCTAAAACTCTTTGAAGGTATACCACATTTTGCTGATCTCAAAATTAGTTACTTTAAAACCTTCTCTGGAAAAGAAAATGTAACCATTCTAAAGTTGTGCCTTTTTCTCCCCATTAGTTCAGGTTACACTAACAACTACTTCTACTGCAGTTTTAAGCAACCATCATTTAAATGATTAGTATCTATTTTAATCACATAGTACTGTGAAAATCCTTTTAATTTCTTTTATGTAAATAGAGATACATGTTTGTGATTAAAATTTTGCACTATAAGTGCCTTGCAGTATCATCTAAATATGCCACCCCACTAGAAAATCACATACATGTGCAAAATGATAACAAAGTTCATAGAAACAGGGCTAGCACATATGATATTTTGCCCTAAGAATTCTCCAGCCCTAAGCCATTGGTGGCTGAGGAAATTTGATTGATGTGTAATCCTGAATGAATTTTTCTTTCATGTACTTGTCCAGCTTGCCCTTTGCATACATATTGCAACAGGGAATTTCATAGCTCCACTACATCTTGCATTACGATGTACCTCATTTTAGTTTTGAAACTAGCTCTTCCTGTTAGCTGGGTGTAATGCTGGCCACTACATTTGTATTAGAAGAGACGGCAACTAGTTAGTGCTTATTCACATTTTCAACACCACTCGCCGTGTTATGGTAATCAGTCTCCTGTCCTCATTTTCTGGTTTCCAGACTGAGTTGTGCTGCAGATGACTTTCTACTTCTTTCCTCATAATCCCATACTTCTCTTTTGTTTGACTTTTTATTTTGTGCTAAGTTGACATTTCAACTGAACTTCGGTCATAACCCTGAGAGCAGCTGAATGTTCAGCTTAGTGTCCATTTTACATTTTTGGTTAGGGTTTGTTTTTTCTGCCTGTATCACTTCATACTCATCTGTGTTAAATCTCCTCTTTCTTACTGTCATCCAGTTCCTCTGTTTCAAAGCCCGTTCATTACTCTTCATGGCTGGAGCTTGTTTTGGCTACCCTCAATAACCTGTCATCCCTGAACTGCCACCTGGCAGCTTGCCTGTTTGTCAGGTCATTTACGAACATTTTAAACAACACAAGTCACTACTGAACCCTCCTGCTGACTTAACCCCACTGTTAGAGCTAATTATTTACTTAGGCTTCTTAGTGACTCTAAGAGCTGCTGTAGATGTGGGAGACAGGACTGCGACTTCCCCTAACTGCAAAGGAATCAGTACAGCTTTTACACAGTGCCTGTGCACACATACATGCTGGAAGGGAGGTTCTGAAGTGAACCCATTTGCCTAAAACTTAGGGAAGCCCTCACAGGTAAAAAACCCAGCTTTCATCATGTCTTTGTCATTTCCATGGCCACCTCCTTTGACTTTGTTTTATCTGAGTGAAAAACCTTAGTTTTGCTCTGCTTAAAACCAGTGGTGATGGTTCTGCACGTACAGGTGGTTCTTGAGCTACTGTTTGCTAATGTTAAATGGTCATTGAGTTGTGATGTCCATCATCAGTACAACAGAGAGCACAGTGCTTAAGATGACCTTCACTGAATCCAACAACGGATGATCAGTCTTTGAGCAGCCTTATAATAAAGGAAAGTTTAAGAAAGAGTAAGTAAAACTACATTGTGCGCTCACCAAATGAAAACAGTTTAAACTGCAGTGACTTGTGCTGGAGGGCTTTTGTCCTACAAGAGCTAACTACCCTTGTGTAACAGGCAATTGTTTTACACTAAATCAGGAGCAAATCAAATGGTGGGTAGCTTTTGCTAGAAAATCTTACTAAACAGAATCCCCTGACAGCAGGTTCCTGGTTGATTTTTTTTCCCTTTTCAACATATAAGAACAGAAAAATCTGCTCAGTTTTCTGAAAAGTCAAGTGGTGGAAAAAACAAGAGCAACAAGGACATGTACCACAGTGTTTTTTATATGGCATTGGGGTTGGATAGTAGAAGAACTGGTTTCTGGCATTATTAGACCTTTCCTGACACATGCATTTTGCTTTAGATATTAAAATTCGAACTGGAGGAGATGGGCAGAGTACAAAAACATTTTCTAACCTAAGAAGTGGTGGTAAAGCTTCCATATTTTCTGCTGTACCCAGTGAACATAGGCAAGTTTCCATCACCTTCTGGTATTTTGACAGTTATTTTCCTTGTGTTGATTCATTCACCTTCTTTTCCTACCCACTAATCAAGATAAGTAAACTTACTGTGAAACTAACAGAAATTCTAGAGCCTTTTCTCTAATACAAATTCCCAGCTTAAAAAAAAAAATATATATATATATAAGGCAACTGGCTGATGAAGTCTTTTACATTTTACACTGTGAATCTTTTACATTTTACACTGCCGAAGAAGAGAGTCATAAATACACATGTCCAAAACTATAAAGATTAATAGATTCCTGCTCTGGACCTTTGAGGAAAAAAAAGGTCATATCTCTAAACTTAGACTAAAAGACCTTTGTCAGATGTTTTCAGTGGTATTAAGCAATTCCTGCTTTCCAGTAAAGCTGGAAGCTGGGAGAGCGAACAACCTTTGAAATTTGCTGCAATTGGAAATTGCCTCATGTTTTCCATCATAAATATTTTTCTTTTGTTTCTTGTATTTAAAAAATTTTCAGTTGTGGGCTGAGGTTTTCCACATGAGATAGCTGTTTCAAATGAGTCCTGTTTTGAAGCCTCCTTAGGACCAACGTACTTGTCTTACTGATTTGGTTTCCATCCCTCAAGAGGCATCAAGTTTTTTCCTGTGACAGTGTCAAGTTATACCTTCCTTCGGCACCTCAGGTTTACAGAACTTTATATGAACTTACTCTTTTGAGTACGCACCTGTGTGCACTAATGGTAAAGAAGGTAGATTGCTGGTATTATACTGGCACTCCTGGGATTGTGGTTAAGAAGGCATTTGTAGAAGCTCTTGGAACTGTGGTTTTGACAAATGATTTACCTAATGGGATGAAGTTTCCTATGCTTGTTCTTATTCAGGAAGTGTCTCAGGAAAAATTGTTCCTCTCTCTGAATTGCATGTGCAATGTGAGTTTAATCAGTTGATTTTCAGTTTTTTATTTAAGCTTTCAGGTTAATCAGTGGGGTTGGCTTGGGGGTTGGCTTTCAGGTTAATCAGTGGGGTTTCTTGGAATTGCTGTCATTTTCTGCATAGACAGAGCTTGAGGTCTTGGCTGTGTTCCTGCTGGTTACCTCTGCCAAGGACTTCAGTTCCTCCCTAGATACATTGTATGGTGGGAAATTTGGGTTATTTTTTAATCTGTCTTCCTAAGAAAATTGATTTTGTTTGCTATAAAATTAGTATGATCATGTTGTTTGTACATAGAGGTATTTGTCATTTTTGTCCTACTAACTCTTTTGAGCCTGCTGGTCAATTAAAAAAAGTACTGCAGAAAGATAGAAGTCTTGAAAATAGGAAATTTCCATAGTTTCATGAATATAACCACTAAGAAGAGGCAGATACTGTTACTGCCACCTGAAGGAAAGGCTGAAGCCCCTCTGTATTCACTGCTGAATACAGTGTTGAAGCTCACTGCAGAGAGTCAGTATGGGAGAAATAAATTATAAATATTATAATCTTAGGAAGTGCTTCAATCAGAATTCATGCCTTATTAAACATCAGGGGGAAAAAGCCTCTCTTCAGTCAAGATTCCTCTCCTGAATGCATTCTCTGATGTCTTGCAAGGCATGAACAGCATTTGAAGCTTTTCATTTGGCAGAGGCATTTAGGACATCTTTCCAGTGTGGTTTCTCTGATGTTTATAAGGACTGAACTCGTGCTGTGCTGTGGCTTTAACACAGACCATGTAAAAAGTCAGTCCAATGCATTGTAGAAGTCCACTGGAAACCAGACTTTGTTACTGTGCTACTCGTGAACTTCCTTCTTACTTGTCCTGTGAATAGTCCTGATTCACGCAAATACAGATAGGTAAACATTGACTGGCAGGTAGTCAGGAGTAATAGAAATACAAAGATTACATCCATGGAATATTATAGCGGATGTTTACGTACATAAAACCTATAAAGACGTAATTCATCAACCTTTATTAGGTCATGTCTATATATTGGTATGACATTAACATTGGTAACGTTGTGTTGTTGTAGCGCATGTGCAGAGGAGGATCAAATTACTGTAGATGTGTGAACCAAAACTTTGAAATTGTGATTCTTTGGGGGGTTTAGGGAAAAAGAAGTGTTGAGTTAATATTATGCATTTTGTATATGAACTTACATATGAGGTGCAGGTGGTTATAGGGGTAAAAAGGCAGTATCTTGTTTTATCGAGGAGACATTCAGATAAGGATTTATGTGTCCAAGGTTGTAGTAACTGAAATAAATAAATAAATAGTGCATTGTATCCAGGATATACAAATGCCAAGTTTGAACCAATGAACAAGAATAAGGGTAAAATGAGAGAAGGTCTTGGATTGGCTGTCCTTTGTGAAATCAGAATTAGATTAATAATATTAAAGACTCTCCTTACTATTGCTTTTTTTTTAGCTTGAAAACAATATATTAGGTACAGCAGATCCAAATCGTATGGTTCTAAGTACATTGTTGTTTTAAACCAAGGTGGATAAGAATTTACCTCAGTAAAAGAGGATTAAATCGCATTCCCTCATATGTATCAAAACAGCTGATTTTTTTTAAAACCCTATGCCTGATTCTTAATCTGAAGTGAAACTGGGTATGTATAGTATCCTGGCATTGCATCATCACCCTGCGCTCTTAGTGAAAGGTAAAAAATCTGAAAGTGTGAGATGATTTCTTTGCTGTCAGTGTAACCCCTGCAATTTTTAAAGAAATGAAAAATGACCAATATCCGAAGAAACACTAGCTATAGTACTAGTTACTAAAGGAAAAGCCATTTGCAGGAGGGAAGCCAAATGAACACAGGCTATATACAGGAAAGTTTAGATTTAAATTCACAACTGTATTTTTTTGGTTTTGTAGAAACCAAAGAAAGTTTTTTTTCTTTTTACTCCAACTTCAGCAGACCTAAAATCTTCATAAGCTAGCACATTCATTATAATTCACTTTAAAACATCCGATGATGGCCTGTATGTTGAAGACAGGAAATAGTAGAAAAAGCAAAGAGCGTATGATTTCTGAGAACTTCTGTCTTCACAACAAAATAATAACCTAAGCATGCAGGAGCCCCAAATCAGCTATTTCTGCCCCAGGTAAACTAGAATTCTAAAATACTATTTATAGATTTAAATAATATGGAAGGTTTCATTTTTTCCATTCTTTAGTCTATTCAAAAATAACTTTTCATGAGTGACAGATCTTCGCAGTAAAAAAAGCTTGTGAAGTAGTCTCGGTCTGAAATCATGTACTTCTGTGGTTACAGGTCAACAGCATAGACAGTGTGCAACGTCTTCTTTAAATTTTGTAAAATGAGAAAACAGTTAACCTGCCTGAGTAGCTAGCATCCAAGGGGTTTTATTGACACTGTGATGTTATTAGTTGATGGAAGGCAGAACAGGATAAACTGAAATGACTCAATAGTAAATTTTGCCTTGAAAGATGCTGAGAACCTGCTTGAGAAATTTTGGTCATTCTCAGCTTCTGAAGTAGTTGTGAGTTGTGCTCAGCTTTTATTGGTGTACAATAGTATTCATTCCCTGACATAAATTGTATCAAGGATTGTATATTAATGTATCTGACGCAATCTGTAGAAGCAGTATACACAAATTGTATTATGTGTTCTTAAAACACTTTGCATTTTTAGGGTAAAAGGTATTTTAACGAGACATGTAGTACTGCTTCAATGCTTTTATTTTTGGTAATTGTCTGATCTTTTTTACATATCTGTATGACTCAAGAGCCTTAATATAATTTCCAAAAAGAGAAGACTTTATTTAGGAAGCAGTTCTAGATGTAGAATCCTAATATTTCAGTCTTACTAAAAGACAGAACAGAAATTATTTAAAAGCTGACAGTCTTTCTGAAAATGTCATTCTTCAACTAAAGAGGCTGGTTTATCAAAGCAGCCGATATTTATTCATAAATACATCTTCTTGCAGATGCCATTTAGGCCATCCCATTATTTCTTACCACTCAACATTTTAACGTTAAGTAATATTAATCAAATCCTTAAAAGGTGGTAAGGTATACTAATGTAAAGGTGGAATTTTTGTGTTTCAATGGCCATGTAAGTATTTGCAGCTTCTGAGGGAAAGAGGGACAGCTTTAAAGACGGTTTAGGTGGGTGGAAGTGTCTATATTTGACTCATGGCCTGACTGATGTCTGATGTGCCCTGTGCATGTTCATTATCTCATTTGGGAAAAGCGGAATCTTTGTGAAAAGGATTTTTTGCTCCAGTCTTTGCCTTGCAGCACATGCTATAAAGAATGTTCTCCATGACCAAAATCCAGGCACCAGTGTAAACAAAATCCTGGGAATATCTGTATTCACCTTCTGACCAACTTAAACGCTGTGTAAGTTACAAATCAGGAGATTTCCAGTTTCTTGTGTATGTATGGGGTCCCTGCTTCAATTTTTTCAGTTTTAAACCTGTGGGTTTATTTTCTGCCTTTTCTGTTTTAAAAGTAGACCTGTGTCTGCCATTTAACAGAAGGAACCTTTGTTACTTCTGGTGTAAGACCAGAGTTTCAAAGTGCGCGTGTTTTATTCTGAGAATTTTTCTGTCTTTCCACCTACCAAAGGCTGCCCTTGTGCAATGTGATCCATAGCTCTGCTTCCCTCTGTTTCGAAAAGAATGTATTAGGATGAATTTTGAATTATTTGTGTTCATAGGAACAAAACAGACTTGCACAAATTCCTGTGGTAAAGACTCTGAAAGGGGCTGTTAAAACTGTCTGAGCAGATTGATATCACCTTGTTAAATGAGTAAGGGTTTAACATGGTTCATATTAGCTTGTCAAGCCACAGTGGCTGTGTTTACATGAAAAACTGATGTTCTCTTGCCTTGTGTCCACATGTGTATTCAGCTTACATAAAACCGGAGTGCACTCGGCCTCTTGGAGCACTTAGCAGGAGCACCAGACCAGACTTGTAGCATTCCACATCATTTGTGAACATAAGATAAAGCCAATTGCAAGATCTGAGCAAGAATGCCCTTTAATCATGCTGCGTACACATGGAAATCGGTGTCAGAAGCCAGATGTATGAAAGAAAAACATTTTTCTCCTTTAACTTTCTGTCTCCCTCAGGCATTCTTATCAATGACCCAAATGCTCAGCTTCATATCCAGAAGTTTTCCAGCATGTTGCTCTCATTTCATTTCTGAAATTTTTCTGCAAGTTTTCTTGCCCTCTCAGTATGTATTTCTTGTTCTTCGTATAAGCTAATTAAATGTGATGCTGATGATGCAGAGGACAGGATGTTTCACACAAGATGTTTCTCAGATAGATGAGATTCACAAATGAGGATTACTGTCTGGCTTAAGGAGAATGGAAAAAAATTACAAGACAGAAGTTTACAACGCAGCAGTGTTTTAGCACAGAGGCAAAAAATAAATGCTCTACAAAATGACTATGTCACTAGAAGTGTTAGGCATTAAGCAATATAGGAAAAGATTAACAAGAAGAGATAATTACTGTAATTTGGCAAGTAGATTAGGGAACATAAATAAAATAAGGAACAATATGAGCAAGTGCAATCACAAAACATAAAAGGCTGCAAGTTATAGGAAATGACTGTTGTTCTTCAGAAAAAGGCAAGAACAGTAGGCAGGGAAGGCAATAGAGTCATGCAGGTTTTGAGAGTCATTTTCCTGCTTTGTGATAGACTCTGCTGGTTAGCTGGGTTTAGTACAAGTACTGGAAAACTACCTGCCATGTGAGCAGTCACAATGTAGTAAGCTGGATGTTACTGAGTGCATGCTGGAATAGTGATCAGACGTTACAGATGGATGGGGCATATGTTTGTACATGTAACTGATACCATCTTAGAGCAGTTATTAATTTATTTTGTCCACTTCATTGATGGATAATAAGAGAAGATGTACATGGATTTGTGATAAATATTCTGTTCAACTGGATTGTTTGGGGGCTCTTCATTACTAAAGCAGAGTGGATTATAAAAGAGTAGATCAGTATCTAAAATGCTGTCAAGCACTGTGTAACATACCACCCAGGTTTCAGTGCAGAGAGGAATTTCCAGAGATCCTTACAATAAATAAATCCTGGATTCTTTTGTTAATTTATTGGGTGCTACTGTTTCAGAGGAGAATACTGCTCACAGCACACCAGCACTCCAGTATTCTCTTCGTTTTTCTTCTTTGTGCAAAAGTTTATAACTCCTAGCTCTCATCCTCGTGCTATGCGATTTTTAATTCCTTTGACACAGCTCTTCCAAGTCATTACATTTTTCCCTCAAAGTAGAAGAGCCAATGCCCAGTATTATTTTACTTGCTATTTACAAGGCCCTTAATATATTCACAGTTTAGGTGGTTATAAATACATCAGCAAAACAGGTAATGCCATTAAAATTACCTTTCTGAAGAACAGGAGTTTGAAAAATAAATTTTGTATAACAGATTCAACTTTCCTCCTTCACAGTTCATGGCAAGGAGAAATGGGGATAGTGCATAATTTTAAACAAATTCCTGGGTTTATGTTGGCATCTCAAACCAGTGCAGGATGGAAAAGTTTTACAATTCAGTTACAGCTGACTTCTTCTTTAGCCAAAATCTTATTTTGTCATAGGTGTGACAAGTTTTCAGCCCCTTTCATATTTGCTTTTCTTTCTGAGGTCCATACAGAAGAAAATTGAAGGAGGTTAGGCTACACGGTCTTTCTCTTGGCATCTTAATTAATATCTTTAATCTTCATTTATACAGTTTTCAACTTCTGTGGAAATGAAAACAAAACAGGACTGCACAGTGCTCTCTTTTATTTACTTATCTGCCCATGTTGCTTATCTTATCTACCTTTTCTGTTCAGTGATGTTTGCTGCTGCTCTATTTGTCTGGGTTTCTTTCTTACAGCTTTTCCTGGTTGTTTGGGAGTTTCATTTGCTGTTATTTCCTTATTGCATTGAATTCTCTGTGAAAATCTTCTCTGACATTTCTTCACTTCTCACTCAGGTTTCTCTTAATTTGCTGCCAACCTTTAAGAAATAAGCAAAATGCTTTGGAAATTATTTAAGTCTCCTTTCTGCAACGTATGTGCTTCCTACCCTCTCATTCAATTCCTTTCTCTGCAATGTAGCATGAAGTACTGGACCATGAAAGTTCTTCGGGACAGGAACCATGCCCTCCTGTTTAAACTGTGAGGTATCTAGTAACTGATTCAGGGCTTCTTACATCTGTTTCCTGTAAATATTCTTTACTAAATTATTATTTAGTAAAAAATATTTAGTATTTGCTATTATTAAGTGGAATTAATGCTAGTAAGCAGTACCTTTGGGGGGAGGGGGAAGGATACACCAAAGTTCTTTTTTCGTTATCATAAGAAGTGTCTCTAATGCAGTTCTTCTGTCATTTGTTATGGATTGTCATTATTATCTGCCCCAACTGACTGAGTATAGTACATTTGCAATACGCATCAGTATTGGTGTTTTCTTGCAGAAAAAATAAGGGGGGCATCAGTTCAGTAAGTTGCAACACAAAAGCAACATTTGTCAGAAATTTTTAGCCTTAAAGAGAATCACACTCTTTTTATAGCCTGTGGAACTTTTCATACTTTCTTTTTGAACCTGTTAGTAGTGTATTATGAGAAACAATTCTGTACTGAACAGTTTTTGTTTCAGTTTTGAAACAGTTTGAAATAAATTGCTTTTATACTTTTCACTTTTTTTTTATGTTGTCAGAATGGATAAGTGACCATAATTTTTGTACCATTTTATAGAGTGATATTGTTGACACCAGTTAAGTTAACTGTACACTTTGAAGCCTCACTGATAATTTCTGTTGCAGTAGCTTGGACTTTTTCTCAGGTTTGTGCCTTGAGGTCTGATGAAGGTGCCAGAGGGCAATCAGTTGTGCTGGGCTGCCTGCCTGCCCACCTGTCTGCTGTAAGCCACAGGGCAGTTTATAAAAGTGGGTCCTGTCACCCAGAGAAGGAAGCAACGTGGTGCCTGTTGTGGGCAGAGTGCTTGTATGCCCTGTGGTAGCACTTTGTGACATCAAGTGGCCCATCAGCTGGGTAGTAAGTGTTACCCTCTTGTGGTGCTGTTTTTTCGGAGAATGGGAGATGTGAGGATGGTGAAGAACTCCCTTTTCCAGCACTGGCAGCCCAGGTGTTCACTCACTCAACAGACAGTAGAAATCTGGCAGTCCCCTTCATGCAGAACCTTTCTGTGTGTAAAGACCCATTAGGCAAGGGAAAAATCCTTTCAGTCCTGATTTATCAAATACAGAGGAAATACTAATATTTTCAGATTTTTATGCTATCATATAGCAGTAAGAAAAACTTGATAGTGCAAGAGTGTCTGTTCTTTCTCCCTTCAGGTTTGAGTACTGTCAGTGAAGGGATGAAAAGAAACATATTCTAATGTAATTATAGGGTTAACCATCTATTAATCTCATGCTTCTGGAGTTACTTTCTTAGAGAAGGAGTAGAATCCTGAGGATGGAGCTCTTATCCCCACAAATCTTTCAGTACTGAATCACTCTAGCTACAGTTTGCATGTAAGTTTGATAGATTAAAGTCTACTAAAACCTAGAATCTGTACACTTACAAGTTTCCTTGGTATAACCACTTTGTCTAAAATGGCTACTACATTACAGACAACTGCTTCTTTCTTACAACTTCACCTGCAGCAGAATACAGAAGTTGGAATAACCCAAACATAATATTTATTAGCACTTACAGATGACTTCATCCCACAGCTTTTGTACTATTCCATGAATATTATTAAACTTCCGTGTACTTCAGTATAAGCATCTGAACATTATAGGTGGGCAGGCAGAGAAGCAGAATGGTTGAAATAACATGCTGGAACATACAGAGTCAGCAGAAGAACTGAAATAAAGCTCAGTAAGTCTGACTTGCAGTTTTCTGCACATTCTGTGAAACTAGAATACATTCTGGTTTTAGTATTTGCTCTTTACAGTGATTATTTCGTATTTTTTTCCAGTCACTAGTCAGGACAAGCTCAGAGGTATTTACTCTGAACCTCTAGTAGGTCAAGGAAAAAAAGATGGTATCATCCTTTCAGCTCTAATGGCCAGATGCTGAGTCTGAGTTTGACCGGGATTCTTTCTTCAGATAAGTAGATTTGGCATAGTTTTCCCTCTAGGTCTATTTGTGATTATTTGTTTGGGTTTTTTTCCTGTATATTGAATATATAGGTGCCTCAGATTATATTTCTTAGCTGAAAACATACATTTCTGTTTTACCAGTGTTGAAGTACAAGTAATTCTAAGTAAAAATTGTTTCTTTAAAAATATAATGGAAATTTTTTTGGACACACTTCCGTTTGTGATAGATTTGAGTGGATGAGCAATATGTTAATTATGTTTGCTTTAAATGGACTATTACAAGAAAAAGAAGAAAATACTGTCTCCAACCTAGACTGTCCAATTTTTCAGTACAAATGTTCTGTTATTTTACTGCTAAGCTTTGTGTTGCTGATCGAAGCACTATCCTAAAACTTCTGCCAAGCACCACGTTGTTTGTGTGATAGGAGGGATTTGGTTACAGTCAGGCAAGTCTGAAAATGGTAAACTGACAGCAAATCTGGGATCATGGTTGGTAAGGCAGCTTTTGTGGTCACGTGCTTTTATTTGATGTGGTTCCTTGTGTCTCTTGTGCCAAATGGTGTAATGTACTAAAGTGATGAAACTGCAAAAGAAAAAAAAGTCAACTATTTACTTCAGCAACAAAGGAGAAAGAACAGGGAAGGAGATCAAAGCCCTTACCATGCCTCTCAAAATAGGAAAAAGGAGCAAAAAGAAGGGAATTTCTTTCCACATGCTTGAGGCTACTCTTGGATATAGCCATCATGAGTAAAATAAACCCTTTAAATGCTCATGTTGGTCTGCAGTGTGCTTCAGTTTCAAAACACGGCAGGCATTACAGAGAGTTAGAAAGGGTGTATCTTGGTAGAATAAAGGGCTGTAGTCTATAAAGTCTAAAGTCTCCTTTCTATCACTAGTACGTAGATTTGACAGTGCTTTAACACTGGCCACACTGAGAGAAAAGCTCGCAGTTACTTTAAACCCGTATAAAAGGTCTTTCCATTCAGAGGCAAGTTTTTAAATTGTTTACATTTTCAAAGTTAGACGAATCCGTAACTCCATCATTCACAATCATTGAACTTGTCATTTCCCTATTTTATATGTGTTTTGCAGAAAGAATATATTGGAGTTAGAAATGTTAAGTGCAGTCAATATTATGTTCCACTTTCTTTTGGTATAAAGCTCTTTAATGCTATGTCACACTGTATTCAGGAAAAGTATGATTCTTCTTACAATTCTGGACCTCCTTACCCAACACATTTTCTACTCTCCCTAAAAAAAACCAAACTCCTATTGGGTAAGGTGCCTTCTTTTAAGAGTATAACTTTTCTGTAGATGTTCTTTTCTTTTTGATACTTGTTTCATAGAAAAGCTTATGAAATTTTTTGAAATGGGGAATGGAAACAGGTAGGGCAGGGAGCACAAAACGTAAACTGTATAATGTGTGCACAGGTCCTTATCTATAGTAGCATAACCTGTGTTAGCACGTAACTTTTTAAACTGTGATGTAGAGGGTAGTCTGAAATAATCCTCATTTTTCAGACTTAGCTCAAAAGTTTCCCAGCAATCTAGAGAAACCTGCATTTTTTTGTCTTTGGAGAAAGAGGGAAGCAAAATGAATTGCAGGGAAGAGGTGGTGCGAATGAAAGAGTTTAGGGGAACTAGGCAAGCCCAAGAGCTATAGGGAAGGGGGTAGGGATGGGAGTAAGAGCATCTCTCTCCATGCCTGTAAGTGTGCCTTGCTAAAGCACCCAGCCTTCTGAGCTTGAAACTTGGAAGTACCCTTCTTCTCTAATGAGGTGATGCTTTTAAGGAGGGGCAGATGGTTCTTCACACATAAATACTCAAGAACAAAATCAGTCACTTCTCTAAACTTGTGAATTAATGCTATGCCATTTTTTGAGGATCATTTCTTGAGAAAGACATTTTAATTAATTATAAGTTATCAAAAAATGGGAAAGAATTTTGCATTTTGTGTGTCAGCCTGAATAAATAGATCCATTGAGAGGCAGACAGAACAGGCCACTTGGAATGCATCAGTCAACAGCAGAAATGTAAACATACTCCAGCTATGCTTTCTGAACTTGTATTTCAGCATGTCACAGAACAAAACTTCTATTAATGCGGGCTGACTGCTGCACTTGTTGAATTCAGTAGTGAATTCCTCACAAAATCCAATTTAATTCACAGACCATGGATCAGAACCACGTTGTGTCTGACTCTGGAGCCCAGGGGCACAGGGCCTTGCTGCAAAGGAGTCTCTGCTCTGTCCTAAAATGAGATGTATGAAGTTGGTTTGCAGAGCTGAGTAGGTTTAGAATAAGAGCAAGCAAATAAAATTCTGAGAGCAACAGGTCTTTGTTCCAGCATGTTTGTACAACCTTATCTCTGAGACAGGTAGCTCTACCGTGTATTTAATCTTCATGTGGTACTAGTCCAAATGAAATAGCATCCCCTAAGACTGTTGCTTCATGAATTGTTAAAATTACAGAAAATACGAGACTGTTAGATTTCTAGCCTTTGAAAAGTAGCAGTTTATTGCAAAAAACGGTATAAAAATCAAACACCATTCAATTGATTGTGCTGAAACTAGCCTTACTCTGGCAGCTGTAGGAGATCACTTGTGTGCTTAAAAACAAGTAACTTTCTTGTCATACTTCTTAATGATTTTTGTTTAACATTTTTTGTTGTCTTGATAAAATGAACGTGGGGTTTTTTTGTAAGGGGTGCATAACACTGATACTGAGAAGGAAAGCTTGATTGCAGACAGAGGAGTTTAAGATCTATGCTCCAAGAGGCCCAACTATCTGGAAAAGCAGATTTGACATACGGCGGTATTTAGCTTGTGCTGGTGAAATACTTTGGCAAATGAAATGTCCTCGACTACAAAAGGCTTCTTATAGCACTTTATTTGGCATTTTCTCTTTTGCTTGGACTATGAGGTATCTCAAAAAGCAGCGTTAGATATTGAGCGGTATGGTGACATTCCCTTGCCTAATTGTCTCCATTTTGCACCTTTTCAAGTCCTTCTTTGACATTGTGTAAGTCTCTTCTTTCTTCATTTACAGGTTTATTATAAGTCAAATGAATTATTACAGCCTCTTGCCTGGTCGGTTGTGAGATACTGCAAATATGTTCCTTTAACATGACAGAGGCATTGTAGCACAGTATAGTCAAATCAAACTCTGAGCAATAGCTTCTTTACATGTTAAAATAAAAGGTAAATATCAGTTTAATAAGGCAGATGAATCTTAATTGCTAAATGTTTATAGACAGTTTTGAGATGGTCAGAGGCAAGGTCCTGTGTAAATGCAGTATTTTATTAAAATATTTAATAAGCAGATTCTCTGACCCAATAGAGGCAACAAAGAAGCCTGTCCACTCTTAATTTTCCCTACCCATAATTATTTCTACAGAACATAAATTATATATTGTACAGCTTTATTATGTTTTCAGAGGATAATTATACTAGAAATTCCGGCCTTCTTTCTGTGGAGGGACATCTTTCTGAGAAACCACACCTTTTAGCAGTCTGTTTTTCATTTGAGAAGGGCTGGATTTCCATTTATGTCACCACGCTTTTACAGGATGGCTACTTTCAAGAGATGGATACAGGTGAAATGGGAAACCCTTACTCACAAATCATAATAATTCAGTCTGGAGGATGTATTGCAAGCTGATGATGTAGGAGTGGAAGCTTTTTTTTGCATGTGTAGTCTATTAGAGATGACTCTGAATTTCATATCTGCTACTGTAACAGAGAGAAGCCTGTAATTCCTGTTGCAGTCATCTCAGCATTTTCAGTGATATATCCATACTGCAAGGGAACTTGGACTTGGTGTCAAATGAGGCATGGCAGGATGCAAAATGGACAGCACCAGTTGCTCTGTGTATGAGATTGGAGGCTTTTATGGATATATTTACATAATATTTAAGGAGTTTAATAAACTGAAAGTCAGGGTCTTAAAGTAAGGTTCACCAGCCACTTGTAACATACCAGGAGGGACAAGTCTTCCATTCTCCAGTGTTAGAGATCGATGGACCCCCTATATTTTCAATTTTGTAAGAACAAACTACTGTTTCAGAAATCTTCCAACTTTCTAATCATCTTATAGTCACACTTCACTGCTTTTAACCATCCACAAGTTGCAAAATTATATTCTTGTGTGAGTAATTTTAGTAAGGGGGTAGCAGCAATGAAACTGAATTCTGTTTTAAAAAATCCCATTCAAATCTTACTTCTGCTGGAAAAGTTTGTTTGTGTTTTTATGTAGCTGTGGTGTACTCAAGGCTTCTTTTTTCATCATTGCATATGCAAAATCCAGACCTGCAGAACTGTTCCATGTGGTGAACAGTCTGCTAAACCCAGACTGTTTTGCCTGAGTAGCAGATTTCCATATACCTCATTATGAGTTTGGGATTTTTTTGATTTATGTAGGCTCTGTTCCTTCAAAGAGATGTGTGACGGTAGACCTTTATACCTACCAAAGTGATTTCTTATCAAGTACTGAGGAAAGTAAAAGGCCAGGTCCCGTTGGAGAGTAAGAGCCTTATTTTGCAGAGAAGAACTTTTCTTTCTAGCCAGTGTAATTTGTCATGGAAACAGCATGTAAACAGGAGGCCACACAAAGTAACTTAGCTCTTGAAGCTTTTTAATGGTGTCCAGGATGGTTCTGGATGGTTAGTGAATGATGTAATCCACAGTGTGTAATGCAAATTTTGATTTGGTAAGGGACTATAAAGAAAGATTTAGGTCTGTACTGCTAGAAGGAAGTAGCATGGACTTTACCTAGTTGTTGCCTTATACAGCCTGATTTAAATAAGTGTTAGATCTTTCCACACCAAAGAAGCCATTATCCTGAGTAATAGCAGGTGTGCTTCAGTCTTCTGTCCTTTGATAAAGGCAAATGGTTAAGCTGCCTAAATACATCTCTGAAGTTACCTTGTTTCTGTGGATTCCTGCCATTCAGATATCCAGTATGTGCATGGACAGAATTAATATCCTTGTTTTTGTTTTTTCCTACTAGGGATGAACAAAATCATAGAATCATGGAATATAATCATAAACCAATGTAGATTGGCAAGAAGGAGTTTATCTGGCCAAGCCACTCCTCAGAGCAGGGGCCACTCATGCCAGTTGTTCAGCTGAGCTTTGAGCACCTGTGAGGACAGAGCACCACCAAGCCCCGCTTCAGAGAAGCCTCTGACTCCATCATCTATAATTTTCCATTAGATAATCAAAGGCTTCAATATGCCTTCAGCTTCCCTCCTCAGTATCCCCTCTCCACAGTGTTCTCCGAAGACTGAGCAACCCATTTCTTTCATCCCATTTCCTTACATCATCATGTACCTGGTAATCTTTCTGACCAACTACCCCCTTGCTTTAGTAGGTTAACATCGGTGTTCTATTGGGAAGTCCAAAACTGGAGTAGATGATGTGGTTGATATTTGCATCTGGCAGTCTATTACTCCTCAGTCCCAGTTATTTTGATTATTCTTAGCTGGTTTGACTGAAGGTGGTTTTCGGAATAGCTGAGGACTTCAAGTCCTCTCCTCCTCCACTAACAAGATATCTGAACTACAGTACTCCACATCTTACTAATGAGGGCTAGGAAACAGAACTGTTCACAATGAAAAAGCTATTTCCTGAGAAAATGTTTTGCATTAGTGATACTCTTTATTTAAGTGGTTAATTTACAGTGGGCCCTGGTATAACCTGTTTTTATAGATGGTATCCCTCGATACTTTTTATTATCAGCACAGCATAAAATACACTTCCTCGTGGCCCTGTGACTTTAAGCATAGGGAAAGAGAACTGTACAGAAATAATTTTCAAATCCCAGGGACTGTACATGTAATGTGCTGTTAAATTAACTTCTTTTTCTAGTGCGCTTGGAGGATCATCTGCCCTTCATATCCCAGCCTTTCCCAGTGGAGGTTGTCTCATCGACTATGTACCCCAAGTATGCCAGCTGCTAACAAACAAGGTAAGCTGCTACAGACAGTCAGTTTTCCTTTCCTTCATGAGCTGTACTGCATTTCCACAGACATCGTTGTTCTTCTGCCAGGTATTCTAAGCAAGGCATACTTAGGCTGAACTACACAGGGACTGCATACTTAGGCTGAGCTGTATCTTCTTGGTAAGAGCTGAGCACCTAAGCACGACACTGAATACCATGACTCCTTTAGGTAAACAAGTGAGTTTCGGATCAGATCCTGGAGCAGTTTTTTCTTAGTGCCACACGTTATGATTTAGGATAAAATGTTATTGCATTGTACAACACTACATTGTAGTATACTGGTTTCTAGTAAATACAGATGTGTAGTTTGCATATTATTTTTCTAGTTGCAAGTTCTCATACCCCAGTCGTTATTGTAGGTTTTGAGTACTTTCCGTGATTTTTCTTCTCAGATGTTTCCTCCAGATGAACTGAATCAGCAGTTTCTTTAGTTGTTTATACAGTAACAGCTACTTAAGGTTGCTGGAAAGGTTGTGTTCCAGTTAGCTTACTGTTTGAACAAAAAAGAATGATTACAGTATTTTGAAAGTTTCTCCATTATTTAATTGTAATTTTCAAAAGAAGGCATTGGGGTCAACATCTAGAAATTTGTGTATTACAGACTTCCTATTTGTATATTATTTTTACCTTCAATTGTCTAAGTGAAGAAAATAATTTTATCTTTTAGAGAAAGTTCTTCAGAATGTGTTTCCATAATTATGTTGGAATCTATCATTAGAGTTGTTTTTGTTGTGGTTTTCTGTTAAAATTACTTTCTGTTTTTAAAATCTGCAAGTACACAGGACTGTTTTTATCCTTTCTTAAACAAAGTCACTTAGGCAAACTTATCGTATGTTTTCCTCTTCCCAAAATAACATTTCAGATCCTACACAAAAAATGTGTAGGACACATTCAAAATAATCACAGTGTTTTATAAAATAAAATGTTTCAATTTATAAATAGAATTTAAGTTATACAAGACAGCTTTCAGCAATGGTTGTATCAAGACTTTTTCAGTAATTTTAGGAAAGCATTTGCCAGCCAAGGAATTCTAGTATTGCCATAGCCAAGAAAATACTCTCCCTGTTCTTTTCAGTGGGGGGAAAAAGGTTCCTAAAATGCTAGGTTTTGTTCTGGAAAGCAAAGGAATTTACACAGGGAATCACATATAGAACCATACCCTAAGTACTTCCAAGTCACCAGTTGTAAACCAGATGTCCTTGGCAGCCTGATGACACACACATTGTTTCTGTTATGGGTCAAACCCTGCTCACACTGTTCTCCTAAGTAATGCCATGCAGATCAACAAGAAAATATACATGGTGTGAGGAGAATTTTGCTTTAAGTCTCCAAATTTAGCATTATTGGATTTTGTCTGTGCCAGGATGGAAGTCTTTCAAAACCCAGAATGCCTCAGAAATTGATGCTCTCAGTTGAGTAGGTGGCTCCCTGAGTCAGCATGAAACCAGTGAAAGAGCTTAGTGTTCAGAAGATTTTGTTGGAGGTGCAGTCTTCAGAAGCCACTCAAGATCGGTTGTGAAAGATGTTTGATTTTTACTTCTCTTTTATAAGCAGAATGTTATTTTGACACTTAGCCCACTGTCAGTTCAGATAACTGATTTTCCCATCACAGCTTTCCACTCAAACTTCAGTAAGGCAAGGCTGAGTATTTCTTTCTTCCAGTCTTTGTCTTGTGCGGTTAAACAGTGCTTCAATCTATTGTGAAAGACTGAGTTTCACTCAGAAGTAATTGAAGAGATTTCTTTGCAAGATATTCTGTGTGCAAGATCCAGAGTTTGTTTTAAAGGCATTTTAGGGTTCTTTAGGGAAATCATGCTAAATGTAGGATTCAGAGCTACTACCATGTCAAACATAAATCTTTCTTGACAAGAAATAAATGACAGACTGGGATTTTGCTTTTTTAGTCTTTTTATAGCTCTGGATTTGTTCTCTTTTTTAAGGTACAATATGTTATTCAGGGATACCATAAGAGAAGAGAGTACATTGCAGCTTTCCTGAGTCACTTTGGAACGTAAGTTTTCTTCCGATGCGTTTTTTCTGTAGCATGGGGGAAACTCATTTTCTGCACATGGTTTGTGGCTGTGTGGCTGCTGTCCACTGGATAAGATGAAATCTAGTCATTTTTCACAGAATGATGTGTACAGATTGTCTCCCTGTAGCAGTACTGGAATGTAGTTCAGCATTATTTCACTTCGTGCTGGTTGCCAGTCTGATTTTTCTAGAAAATAGATGATGATGGGAAAGGGACAGAAGGGATTTTCTCCTTGTGCAGAAGAAATGTGTTCATTTCTGAATAAATTACTTGAGGGGTCTTACATTAATAGGCAGTGACTGAGGTGGGAGAATGGGGAAGCAGGTATGGTTCCAAGCCTTGCAAGAGCCAGAAACCACTGCTCAGCGTAAAGGCAGGACTGGGAGACCAGCTGGTCCCACCACCAACCAGTATTTTGTCTCTCAAGAGAAGAGGCTCTTGGGTCATGTTGCATTCCTGCAGATGAAAGGTCCGTGGCCAGGCATGATGACAAATTAGCTTCAAAAATCAATTAATGAGGGCTACCTTGGCACTGTGTAAGGTTGGCACTTTGGTTTCCTGCCTAAATTCTGACTTGAGCTTAAGTCCAAGCCTTTGGCTGATTGTGGTGAGGGGTTTCTGCTTCCAAGGGGTGATGCCAATAACATGGATATTCGGGAGCCCTTCAAATCTCAGGTCTCTCAAGAGAGATTAGGAAAACAGGTGGCTTCTAGCATGCACCCAAATTTAATACAACGATAAATAGGTAACAATGATTTGAACTGGACATATGAGTAGACAGTCAATGCAAGCTCAGTCTTTATCAAGACAAGATATTTCGTTTTCTTCTGAGAAAACTACATTATAGAAATGGCCAGGTATGTGCTTATGATTATAGGACATCTGCATTGTGGTTCATGCATTCTGATACTGTTTGAGACTTAAGAGAATACCAGCTTCTGATGGTTGAAACTTTTAATCCATCTATCAAGCAAGTGTTCTGTATGGAATTTTTTATTATGATCTCATGTTTTGTATTTTTTGTATATACTCTTTCCAATTTTCAAATTTAAACTCTTCTCACCCTGCTTATTTTCAGTTTTACCCTCTTACTTACTACAGAAATAAAAAATAATCTTAATTTGAATAAGATACAGGGTATTTGTGTGTCTACAGTTTTTATCAATTTAGGATGCAGATGTGGTAGCAGGTCTCCTTTCATTTAAGTGTATTTTAAACTGAAAATGGCCTTTCTTTGAGTAAAAAACCTCCTATACCACAGCATAATTAAGATGATTATTAAGATGAAAAGTTTAATCTAATTTACAATTAGCTAGAAAATTGTAACTGTTAATAAAGAAAGCAAATAATGGAAGTTTCTGAACAAACAGAAATAACAACCCCTGTATTACAAAATTTACGTATTCATCATTCAGTATTAGAAGGTAAAAATTGCATTCATTTTTTTGTTGTTTTTTTGTTGATAGTGGTGTGGTGGAATATGATGCAGAAGGATTCACAAAGCTTACTCTGTTGTTGATGTGGAAAGATTTTTGCTTCCTTGTTCACAGTGAGTAACATTTTGCCTCAGGCATAAATGTCTATCCTCTTGAAGATACAAGTTCAAAAGGGAAAATGTACAATTACAGGAAACAATTTTAAAGTTTTAGCTATTTTTATCCAGGGCTTAATCTATTTTTGATGTGACGTAGAAAACACAAAATCTCCATTGTATCTGGAGAAGGGGAGAGGATGCACACCAATAGTGAAATGTTGGCTTTACGGAACGCCAGAAATGTCCTGGGAATGTTTTCTGGTATTTTGACTCAAGATTAAGTGCACTGTTGTAACTTCGCCTTTCAAAAGGGTCAGTGATGAGGACTGTTGTTATTATAATCAACCCAGGAATACCTAAAATCATCTGTAACTGTCAGGAATTAATGCATTGATAACAACTGTAAAGACACTTTAACGTATAGAAAATGTATTACATAAGAAACAACAGCATATTGTCATTAGGATCCAGAAGTTATTCGTAGACTGAAACTGTAGGCAAAACTGTCCTAACAATGTAGCTAGGTTTGCTGTCATTTAAAATGTTTAAATAAAGATTGTATTACTATCAAAAAGACATTCTTAATTTAAATATATAGGAATTACTCCATGTAGAAATTAGTAAATGTGGCTTTGATACTGCCTTTTACATATTACCTTAAGTTGCAGTTTCTGTTGTGCCTTGTGGTAAGGTGAAATTCACAGGTATCAAAGATATTTTGATCTGGGGAAATTCGGTCATGTTACTCTTTAGATTTGATTGTTACACTTCTTATTTATGTTTAAAACTATTACATTGCGATCTGGGCAGCTGCAACATTGGTGTTTGATAGTATTCTAGCCCTGGAGTCTTTCGCGTTACGTAATTTTTTATTGTGGGCTAGCTTTTCATGTGGAAAACTAATGCTGTCTTAATGACATCATAGAAATTTCTCCCAGAGTTCTTAATGCAGGAAGTCGGGATTGCCGTTGTTCAGAGAAGTCCTTCACCCTGTGTTGTGTTGGACATCATAAAAAATGGTCTCACTAATCCCCTTCCTTACATCGCCTAAGATTACCTTACCACACATTAATGACCTTAAGAGGTCTAGAAAACTCAAAACCTGAAATTAAAACACTTCCATCATATTATTATGATTTATGTTGGGGGGGAAAAAAGAATTAAAGTGGTATCTCTGGGAAGATTATCCTCATGAAGTCTTTACTTACATTTCAACTACAATTGAGAACTGGTCACTGGACACTTGTCTTCTATGAGATGACACTTCTTTATGTACAGCCTTCTTGAAGGTTTCCTACCTTTCTTACTCCCCAACATATTTGGGTTAGTTTAATCAGTGTTAAAATTCCTGTGGATTTGATTTGTGCTGTGGGATAATATACCTTAATAAGTGTTGAATCACTTAGATTTCAGGGGAATCAAAATTCAAATTTCTGCTAAATAACAGAGCAGGCTTTAACTGTGTAATATTCATAGCATTCAATTAAACTGGCACGAAAGCTACAATTATAACTGAATAGTTTATCACTATGTATTAACCCTGTGGCCTTAGAAATCATACAGTGGCTTAGCTGTGTAAGTCATTGCATCACTCACTTGTTGAACAATTCACTGCAAAAGCATTTCTGTTCCATGCACTGAAGGATATTGCAATGAAGGGACCGAAACCTGCACTTCATTTCCTGAGTGAAGTAATGTAGGCTTTCATCTCCTAACCACTGACATAACTATGTATATTATGGTTGAATATTTAGCAAGTGTCTAATAAAATGTCTGGGAGAGATAGCAATAAGTTGAAAACTTTATATACTTACTTTATATATTTATATACTTTATATATTTACTACTGTATGTAGATAAAGTATTCAGAGGAGAATGAATAGGTCAGTATACAACAAGCACTGTGGCAAATCAAATGAAAGGAACCACAGTAAATTTTATTGGCATCTAAATTTTGGTTAAAATTTTAGGTTTGAGATTGTGAGATTTATAAACACTAACATGAGTCGTATTTCCTTTAGAAGATGGATTCAGAGGTTTCAAAAATAATTTTGACATTGTTTTGCAACTGTTTGCATTGAGAGTTACTAACTTGTTTGGACACTAGGAAGCAAAAAACATTAGAAGTAAGTTGAAATTATTTGGAATAGTTTTACTGAGTAAAGTGGGTTAAAGAAGAGAGAAACAAAAAATAGTTCTGAATTGCTGAAGACAAATATCCTTAGAACAATTTCACATCCTGAAAAAAAAGACAGTGCTGTAGTTAGAGAATGAAGAGCAGAGTCTACCCACTCTACCTTAAAACTTTGAGGAGCTACCCAGTTGCAAACTTAATCATTAGACTAATGAAGCTGGTGGAGTTATTATATTAGATCAAAGACTAGTCAAAGGAACTGTTTCTGTAGTGGTTTAGTTTTAAGGATTAATCAAGTGCTTTCAAATACAAGACAGAAGAAATAAACATATAGAGAAGTTCATGCATCCACATGGGAAAGGAAATCATTAATCAGGCTTACTGCTTTTGATACTGATACTGTTTATGAGTAAGTCTCAGTATGAAGCTCTCTAAGTAAACTTCAATAGACTGCTTGCTTTTCAATTGACTTTCTCTTCTTGTTTATAAATCAGCTATGATTAGTTTTTGGAGACAGATATTTCCTCATATTCTTGTTCCTGCGTACAGTCTATGTATTTATACCATATATAAATTATAGTATTATTTAGGTTATTATTTAGGAAAATACCTTTAAGATCGAGTCCAGCCATTGATGGTATAACCAGATCAATATTAGATAAAAACAAAAGTTACATTATCTGTGCATAATTAAGAATTAAGTAGCATTATTTGTATAAACACAAGAGTAGAACTGTGAAGCAACCTGTATTTGAGCTTTTCAAAGATTAATTTTTATCTTGCAAAATTTTTAGGTTATCAGCCCTGAGGAGATGGACAGAAGCTGGACCAGTTTGCAGTAGTAAATGAAACACTGCTTGTGTTAGTGGTTGTTTAAGATGTCTTGAAAAGGACAAACATTAAACTAAGAAGGGTTTGCTTCACTGAACAATATTTCAGGGGATGGAGAATGTTGAAGGCTGCCAGCATTTATATTTCCAGTTTGTGTGCGATCTCAGTCAAGGTGAAGTTGGTGGGAACATTTGCTGGAAGTGACTTTGGCTAACTGTAAGGGATTTCAGTTTCTATGTGGATAATGCCACTGACCCAGGAGTTCCAAAGTGCTGGTCATGTAAAAGCTCAGATTTAATTGATGATCCTTCTTGCTATGGGAATGCCAACTGAACAAGCTTTTTGTCCACCCTTTTACTCTTCTGTGCAGTTAGGTGGTTGTCTCTGTCACAGGATAGATCAGAAACCCGCAGCTTCTCAGCAAGAAGAAAGTTTTGAAACAGAAGAGAGAAACAAGCAAGGGACCTAAAGCATTAATTGCCTAAGAGGAGACTATACCTTTGAGTATCAGGCTTTGGGTGGACTTGTGCTTTTGGATTCAGGATTTTTGGGGGAAGTTACCAAGGCCAGCTTCTGATGCAGTCTTGTTTGGATATTGCTGTCTGCACACGTTTGTCAGTGTCTTCAAGAAAAGTTATGGAAAAATAACCTTGTCTGCCTGAGCCACGTCCTAAAAAAATAGGCCAAGTATTGAGTGGAATATTTACATTAGATTGTTTCTGTGAGCTATCTAATGAGGTGTTTTGACTTTCTTATATAGTGCTGTTACTTTATTCTTCTCATTGTTCCTTACATGAAAATGGGTATTTATGACTCTGAAAACTAAAGAAGGTAAAACAGAACATGACCATGTGAATAACAAGGTGGTATCTGGTCCTGTCAGGAAAGCAGGATAGTTCAGTAGAAATGCCAAGCATAATAAAATAAGTATTTCAGGAGTCTAGAATGAGAAGTTCAGTGCTGATCAAAACTGTCTGCAAATACTACATTTCATTTCATCCTGTCATTTCATTCTTAAATGAGAAACTGAAGATTAACAATCAGCCCCAGTGATGTAAAAGTGGCTGGAGGAAGTCAAAAGCCATTTGGATCTTACTCTTGGGAGTAAGCAGAGAAGTGTCTTTTTTTTGGCAGTCTTCTCCTCTGACTCAGTACTTTTAGTTGGTTCCATGTATTTCTTTGAATCTGGCCTTGAGAGTTTCTGAGAGCATGTTCTGCCTACAGCAAAATACACCCTCAGCTGACGGCATTTCTTCAAAACTTTGTACATTGTTTCAGTCACTCAAAGCAAAGCATCGTCTGTGATATTTCCTGTGTAGTGAAGTAGGTCTTGCTTACTGAAGTCAATGAAAACTGCAGGTACACTGCAGTGCTGTGGATCAGGCAGTGTGATGGAAAAGTAGCCTGAGTCACAGGCACACAGTTCTGCACTAAACTAGGCATGGGTTTAGACAGGGGCTAATCACAGGACTGAATTGTAGCATTTGGAAAATTAATGAGTCTTTTGCTGACCATTCTTCTCCATGGCGTATTTTTCTTCATTATTTCTAAGGGATACTGCCAGGTAGATTTAGTTTGAAATTTTTATTGAAAGCTGGTAATTTTATTTTTGACACTAAGAGTACTTTAAACATTTTGTTCCTTTGATTCCACCTTGGGTATTTACTTGTACGTGAGCCAAATGAGATTTTTTATATATAGGCATTCATAATGGATGCAAGTGAACCTGAAAAGTGGTTTTCTTTTCCTCTTTTTCTGTTTCTTTGTGTTCATTTTGTTTTCATGTTACTCAGTATAAGCTAGTTGTAGGTTCCTATTTGTAATTGCAGAAAAAGGGAGAATGGACAGCAGGCACTTCGTAAAACTTGGTACGGACAGAAACAAACTGGAAACAACAGTTGTGATACTAATTAGGCTTTACAAGAATCTTATAGATGGCCTGATGTGGGTGGACTGGGAAGGTATTTTAAAATGTCATTTTGCTGTGGATATTACTTTTTTAATTTCTGAGAAATGCATGTATTTGCAACACTTTTAAAACTGTAGTATATTGCTGCAGACATTAATTGACGTTCTTCCAGCAACTACAAGCACTTTAACAAATGGACTGAAAGGTTTTGTAATAACTTCTTACAAAATTGCACTTTTCAGAAAAGTGAACTGTTGATTTTTCTTACTTGATATGTATATATCTAGAGTATGACTACTATGTGCCCAAGTATATGGCAGATAACTAAAATTCTCAGAAAAGGTACCTGACATGGAAAAAGGATATAATCCTGGTTTATCCACTCAGTTTTTGAAACAAGCAATTAGGTCACAAAAAGTAATTGACAGGGGCAAGACTTGAGTACAGGTTGTGGTGCTTATTCTTCTTACTCCATCTCTGGTTTGTATCTACATGCTTTGGTAACTCACAGATAGTTTTTCTCTAAGATGAGAACTGCTTTAAAGGTGTGAAATACAGCAAGTTCAAAATTGCTCATAGTAGCAAGTAGAAAACAAATATCTTGTTTTCAGTCCAGAAAGGAGATGATGAGCAGGGGTCTCTTGGATGAGTCCTGGGTTCAGTAACAGGCAAGGCTTTCAGAAAAGAAAGAGGACGATACACAACACCGCAGGATTATTAGAGATATGAAATTTCTGGAAATAAGAGCTGCATCAAGATGAGAAACATTTTATGAATCATTCTTCTCTGTCTTTCCTCTTTCTACGCAGTGACTATTATTTTGTCACTAAAAATAAATTTTTTCTAAGAATCCATATGTGACATGGCAATAGCACACAGAGACAAGTGCTCAATACCTTTTATGAAATAGATAAATAGAATTCATTTTGGAATAATAAGGAATACACCTTGATTTAGAGATGGAACTGGTCACAAACATGCATAAATGTCAAAATGGGGGAAGGAGGGAGTGCTTAAGCTGCTTTTCTGTCTCCTTTGTCAGCAGTCCCCCTGCCCCATTCAGCAGCAGTCCCATCTTTTCCCTAGTCATCCTTTCATTGTTCCTGGAGCAGCCCATCTTGTTGTCCTTAACTCCCCTTGCCAGATTCAACTCTAGGTCAGCTTTGACATTCCCAGTCCTGTCTCTGCATGCTCAGGGAGTGTCCACATCTCCTGTGATTCCTTTTTATGTTTGAGTTTTATCAGGAGTTCCTTGCTCATCCAGGTAGGCCTCCTGCTGGTACTGTTAGCCTTTCTGCTCACTAGGATGGACTGTTCTTGAGCTTGGAGGAGGTCATCATGGGCCCATCTTCTCACCAGGACCATTATCCCATAGGAGTCTTCATGGGAAGAGCAAGATCCCTGAACAGCCAGAAGTCTCCTCCCTGAAGCTTAAGAGTGGGATCCTGCTGTTTGTTTTACATCATCCTCAAATGGTGCATTCACAAAAGAGCACCAAAAATGGCTGATGCTAGAAAGCATGTCATAAAAGAGTATGTTCCACAAAGTAGTTCTATAGGTCATTAAAAAGTAATAGAAGGATAAGCTTTTAGAACTGTGTAAGGTGGCTTCAGGAGTAAAAGTGATAATTGTGATGTTCAGGGGTGAAAAGATGCAATGGGCCTGTACTGCACTTAAAAATTCTGGAGTGGCTCACTCCAGTTGGGCCAGACGGGATTGCACTGGGTTGGGATTTGAAGGCTGTAAGCCTGCATGAAGTGAAGGTTGAAAGAGCAGGATAGCTGGTGCGGGAGCAGACCGTCCTCTTGACCTGCAGGATAATGTCACACTGACCACAGGTGAGAATGAAGTAAAATAGTTTCCTTTCAAATCCCAGGCAGCATTTAAAACAGAAAAAACAACCTTTTTGCAAGCCTCATAATCTTAATAAAATGTTGGTGAGAGAAGACAATGGTTTTGCACATCTGCTTTTCAGGTAAAAACATGGTAGAAGTCTTCCTGTCCAGTTGGAAAGTAATGTAAAACTTCTCAGCAATTAGCAGTGTATCTCTGCTCGGAAAGCAGAGGAATATTTTTTGCAGTGATCACCAGCCTGTGCCAAGAAAGGGCATGGCTTGCTTTTTACACCCATAACAACTGCAACTGTGTTTAAGTTTCAAGCTTCAAACAATTCAGACAGAGAAGAGACAGCTTTTAGTCACATCAATCTCATCAGCACTTAGAGAAGTTACTATAGAAACTGTAACAGCAGAAACAATAAAAGGAAATAAAAACGGAAGGAGGAGGGAATTAAGATCTTTGAGAACTTGAAATAAAAATAAAACAAGATATAAGTAAGTAGCTGAAGCTGGCGATGTAAAAATAAGAAGCCTTTTTCTTAATTAAGATAAATACGATCACAGAAATTAGAGAAGGAAAAGACCTGTAAGGACATCATGCCATTTCTTTGGGCTCAATATAGAATTATGGGGTATTCCACAGGATGTTTTTAGGAGGTAGTCCGGTCTTCCTGTAGAAGTCCAATAAGAGTATGAAATAGGTGGGGTGGGCAATGACACTCGAAAGCAAGAAGATGTTGTAAAGCTGTTTTCAGATTATGTTATATCTCTTTAGCATGGTCTTTGACCACATAGCTCGAAACTGCTTGAAGAATATCTTGATTTGATCTGTTATTTAGTTCCTCTGTAAAACTAAACAAATAATGAGATACAATGTCTGCAGCACGTGACTGTAACTTAAGTCATTCAAACTATTTTTATCACATTTTTTAAAAATGCTGATTTGTATGAAGGATGGAGTACTTAAAAAAAAAGTTACAGGTTATAATAAAGACATGGGATATTTTTACAGCCATATAATATGCCTGTGTTGAAAGAAAATCAAAACAATTGTAATCATTTATCTAGTTGCCACTGGTGCCTAGACTGTATTATAGTTCCCACTATGAGTGGAAGGAGAACCATAAGGTGGATACAGAAATGTCATCCAGTCCTCCTCAAGTAAAAATGGGTTACATTATATTTTAAGAAACCCAAACAGACAAAACCAACTAACAAACCAAAACAAAGCAAGCTAATTAAACAAATCTACTCTGTAGTGTGTCGGAATAGTTTAATCCATCACAATTCATTGTTTCCATTTTGCCTGCAGCAGTTTGTCTTTTATTCTTTAGTATTGTATGTTCTGTTAATTAAATAGTTGTTTCTTTTTTTCAGCGTATTTACTTGTATTTCTGTAGTATTTATTTGGAAGTATTTTGTACATAAGTCATCTTACTGATTTACTATACCATTGTTGACTTTGCCAATGGGGTGGGTATTTCCCGTAGCAAGGGCAGACCTAATTATTTCAAAACCAGCTGTGATTACCAACACACCCAGAGTGCCATAAGTGTCTCAGCTAAAATTCCATAAACAGCTTTTCCTTTCAGATTTGAAATTTTGAAACGTTGATTTCAAAATAGCATCTTCCTGCAAAGAACATGTTTTTCTCCGTAAGGGATGTCAGCCCTAATAATATTTAACAAATTCAAATTCCTGTGACTGCACTCCGTTAACGTAAAGTCCCACACTAATGCCATTGATAGGTTATTTGTCATCCTTGTTCTCTAATTCTTGCAAGAATAAATCATCACACACCAAAGCAGGATAGCTGTGGCATTCAGTAATTCTTGGTGTGTTTTGAGCCAAGTTCCCCGTTTCATTTTTTGCCAGTAGAATGAAGACTAAAGGCCTTCAGCATACGAGCCAAGAAAAGATTCGCTAGGCAAAGTAGGCTGAATCTTTTCAGGTTTCTCTGTAGGAACCGTGATCAATATGATTCCTGAAAGGCCTTCTGCACTGGAATTTTTATGTAAAAACTGAAGGTAGCTCTTTTCCCTTGAAGTTAGTTAAAGATTTTTCACCCATTGGACAGGCTGTCTGAAACAGCTTTCTCATAGGAGAAGTCATGTCAGAAAATCTAGCAGAAAGTTTCTGTTACAATAGGGCTTGAGAGATGTGTAAGTGATACTACATAATATAGTACATGTGTTGCCACCGAGTTGCACTGTAAATTCACATGGGTCTCATCCACATCAACACATGAAAACTGCAGAGCTCTGAGTTCAAGGAACTTTTCAGTTTGAAGCAGTGCATTCAAATCCACTGTTTTTCCCAGCAGTTTGAGCTCAACTGCAAGTAAGGCAGAGAGAATGTGAAATTCAGTGAACCAAAAAAAGAACAAGCAGAAAGATGATGAATATGTACTAATAAGAGACAGAAATGCAGTTCTGGAGCCTGGAATATGTGTTTCCTGTTTCCATTACTTACTTCATCAGAAGTACTTGAGTGCAGAGGCAGTCTCTCGCCAAAGCTGGATGATAAGTAAGGAGTGAGTCAGGGAATTTCGGGAAGAGAACGGCTAGTATCAGGCTAAGATTCTGCAGTGTTCTCTGGAGATTTGAGTTTGGCATATCCTTCTTGTTTTTCTGGTGAAATAGTTTAAACAAAACTTCTCGCATGTCCAGTAATCATTGATTCTGAAGTATCTACTATGGCAGTCAGCATTGGAAGGACTTGTGTTTACCTATATGAAGTGTTAGCTACTATTAAGTCTCAGAAGAATTGCATCCCACAGGCTGGTACTCAGCATCAGTAGACAGGTTAACTCCTCTTTCCTTGTTCCTTCATTACTGGTCTGGAATCCCTAAAGAACCTCTCAACTCATGAGTGTGCTGTGAAACCATTTAAAAAATATTTTATGTAGCTAACGTCATGATTAGAATCATCACATTGAAAAGCTCATGCAGAAATGAACACATTTAATTGGAGCAAGGCTTCAATGTTGTGCAGTAAATAAATGCAGAGGGAGAGGGTTTGTCAGATGGGAGAAGCCAGAACAGTGTCTCCTTTGGCCATCTCTGTGCAGCCTAGCACTGTTTAGAACTGGAATCAATACTGTGTTATCTTCTGTTTGAAGACTGCTCCATAAAGCAAGTATGGATTGAATTAAGGTTGTGCAGGCTGTGAAATCTTGTCGAAGTAGAAATCTCAACAATAAAATATCTGGATCATGCAGTGTTTGTGAGTGCAAAACAAATTTCAGGTGCAATAAACTGCTGCGGATTCAAGCATCCCAAAGGTTAGTAAGATAATAAGTATAGTAGCATCCAAGGATTAAAACTATTAATTCAGTGAGTAAATGTTGGCTTTTGTGAAAACAAATATCTGGATTTATCCAGTGCCATACAAAGGATAAATAAACCTTTTCCCTAGAACAGGAGAACAGTATATGGAAAATTTAAGTGTTACCAAGTGCTTTGAAATATATTAATGGTCAGCATGCATTTCAAGCATGGTTTTGTTTTCCCATCTCTTTTCTCCAGTGCTTAAAGGTGGAGAGGAGGGCACTGTGGTTAACCTGCCCTTTTCTCCTGAGCATTTTTCCTTCAGGAAACCTGTAGCAGCACTGGTACATGCTTTTTCTGAGACATTCCTTTGGCATTTCATATCCTGTTGAACGAGTTGTAAAATTAGATGCTAAAGATACTATTTTAAAGTCAATAAGATAGTCAAAATCAACGCTATAGTTGTTGACATAAGCTTAACAAACTAGGTAACCTGTTCCAGGCCTCAGATAGCTGCTTTTTAAGAAAATCAACAATTCAACCTTACAGACGCATTGCACAGTTTGTTAGTTATTAATAAACCAAGATTTTGGCTTTAAGGTAACTATGTTTTGAATATATGTACGCATTAAATACTAAGTCAAGAGAAGCAAATTTGTGTGTTACTTCTAGATACTTTCTTATGTTTCAAAAAGAGAGCAACTTCAACTATTTATAAACTGTAATTAAGTTTCTTTACAACATGACTCATTCTCAACAAGCGAGTCCTTTTTCTTTTGGTTTCTTATGAACTGTGTGGGAAAATTAGGGTTCAATCAGTGAAGAATTTACTCAATGCTTAATTACCCATAAACACCCCTCTAAGTTCTGCTCATGTAGAGCTTGCATAAAGACATGATTTTCCCCACACTATGGCTGTCTAAAAATTGACTTTAAAAAAATGATCTGTAAATTGTAATGTAGGAGAAAGCAGTGTTTTACTGGCTTATTTCTCCAGTCTGCTTCTTTGAGTTCCTCTTACATTAACAGTGTGATGCTTAGGAGAGCCAAAGTAAGAAATCATAAGATTTAAATTACTTCGAGCATGGAACTAAATTAGAAAGCTTTACTTTCCTGAATGAGCTAATTGTTTAAATTTTCCGAAGGAAATGTTTCTATTTCTGCAAGAGAAGGGGTAAATGGGACTTCCTCTGACATAATTTTCATTTTAAATCTTGAGTTTGACAGCAGCATTTTTACCTTCATAACCAAATATTACTGCTTAACTGCATGACTTGTATAAGCTTGCTAGTTGAAGTGACTCACTTACGCAGATGAAGTTATTTTTAGGGAGATAATTTGCACTGTTTAGAAGAGAGGAAAAAAGGGAGAGAGTCCTACTAAGAGCTAGATCTCTCATTATAGTTTACAGAGCTCGTGAACCCAGCATCCAAGCAAAAGATGACTAAGCAAGGGGTCTATTGGTACTTTCAGGAATTTACAGACATGAGTCATCTGCTTATTTTCTGCAGACATATCACCAGGGTACTTTGTGAGTCAGCTGTTATTTGGAAATAGTACTTGTATTCAATGTGAATACGTTTTTGTAGTTCTTAGGTAACTAGCATGGCAAACCAACACAGGCTTTTACAGTTTGCCTGGTTCAGGTGTTAGTTTACAAAACTGATGTGTTGTTCTTAACCGTGATGCATTTTTCATGGCAAAGTGTGAATGTTGTCTTGCATGTAATTACAGTAACACCTTTGTCACCTTAGATATTGCATGAAGGCAGATCTGATTTTGTATTAATGTACAGATTGAGAGTCAGACTGCCTACATGTGACCAGGTAAAAAGAAAAATTTTCTTTAGCAAACTGTGTGTGACTATGGGCAGAATTTGACCTTTCGTGTCCAACACACCTTGCCAGCATTAATTACCAGTGGTATTTGCTTATTTTTTCATTCTGTGCACTAGCAGTGTCAATGGACGGGCATCCACTGGGACGGAAGCAAGTTCTTGCCTTCCTTTCCTATTGCTGAAATAATAGCTGGCTACATTGAGATATGTATAACACTTTAAACTCAAGGCTATTTCCTGTTTACTGGTCTTTTAGGTGTGGTTGTGTTCCAGAATTAGGGACAGGTTTTTTTACTTGGTCTGGACTCGTCCACACCTTGTACTAAGGAAACACTTGGGTTAGAAAACTGGAAGTTTGGTGATTTCAGGTGAAGGGTAGTGTTATAAATCAAAGGCAGTTTAAATTTTTCAAAACTCTACTTGCAGTTCAGGGTAATACTGCTGTTGTCCAGATGTGGGATGCACAATTTTGAATCTAGTTTGAATATGTGATTTATGTGATCAGTTTATAATGTAAGTAATTCCTGAAAATTCCTATAGAGGTTTTGGTTAATAGAATCTATTTTGGTGGTACCTTCTCATAACAAATACAGGTGTCACTGTAGTGAGAGCACTGCCTTGATTATCCATTTTAAACAGCATTTCTGGTGCTAGATACTTTGTCCTAAGAGCCCATCTTTAGTTTTAGGTAATGGAAAAAACTGTTGCTGCTTGCCTGTGTTATGCAGATGGCAGTTTTGAAGGGAAAGTTAATGAAAGTTAGAAATTCTCAACCAACAAGTAAAAGGGCTAAACTTGATGCAAGCATTACTTGCATGCTTTGCTAAAGTTTGTTATTCCTCTCACATGGTGATAAAATACAAAAGTACACAGACTTGGTTTCTCTTAAGGAGTTGGTACTTAAGAAGGAAAAAGATGCACTAGAGAAACAGTGTAAGCACTCAGAGCTGAAGTAGTATATTTATAACATTAAAATAGAGAATCAGTCTCCCTGTTTCTTCACTCTTTTCCGTGGTGGAGTCCTTCAGAGACCGAGGCGTACACACACCATTTGTGAGGGGAGGAGACAGCTTGCTTGCTGATAAATGGGCACGTTACAACCAATGTTTTTCAGGGTTGTCATTTAGTAATCACATTATAAAGAGGAATTCGACAGAGCAATCTTTGAATCTAACCTTTGTTAAAGCAGTGATCTGCCCTCAAATTAGCAGAACTCTGCCCATGTCATTAGCGCTTAAATATCTGCTGGAAGCTGCTGTGTGGGCTGAGTCACCCGGACTCTGGGAGCTGTCACGTGTGGCTCAGACACTGGGTCATGAACTGAGCAAGCGCTGTCCTTCACGGGAGCATTTGTTGTATTTTGGGAGTATGGCTGGAATAGCACATTTGATTTAGTGTGCTTCATGGCTACAAATGCTTTAACTCCTAGAGCTTGGAGGGTAGTTTAGGGAAAAGGGAGATACGGTGTAGCTGATGCGCATCTGAGTATTTAGATGTGATTAGATAAACTGAAAAATGAAGGAACTAGCAGGATGATAGCATGGAATCTGGAAAATAAAACCTGCCTTACATTGATACCTCAGTCTGTGAGCAGAGATTTCATAGGAAGTGCTGGAATATCTGGAAGTATTTAAAATACAATTATTCCACTGCAGTGTTCTTTCACTGTACAGAATTGAAAAAATGTGATTTGGAGAATAGCAAAAAGTACAGTTGTAGGTGCTTTATAAATGAAACCTACACCTTTAAAAGAAATGCACATTCTTCTGCTAACTTGGGTGTTAGATTAGACAAATTTAATATTAGTAATTCAAGTCCGTTGCCATAACTCAATTTAACTACATATTTCTGAAGCCTTCTGAAATAAAAGTAGACCAAGAAAATACAAACTATAATTCTAACAATGAAAATTTAAAACTGGTTCTGACCATGACAACAGACAACATACACAGTCTATCTGTTGTAGACTATTTTATTGTTCCACCAGACCTAGCTGATCATGAGACAGTGATAAGCAAAGGAACTAAGAGGTTCTGATTTTTATTTTTAGTGAGATATTTTGGGTATTAATGACTTTGCAGTGTGTCTTTGGTTTTGTGGGTGTTTTCTTGTCTAGCAGATGACAGCAAGTTGAAATCTTTTCCAGCTCATATGACTGAATCTTTCTACATTCTATATTAAATCATTTGACCACTTTAGGACACAGACAGCTGTAAAATGAGAATGATAATGCTTTTGATGTCCACGGGGACACTAAAAGATATTGGGTAAAGCAGATAAAGATTAATTTGGTTTGTTAATGAAATGCATAACAGAATGTATTTTGTGAATTTTGGAAAGGAAGATTTCACTATAAAAGTAATTGGTTTTTAATAACTAAGTAATTTTGGTGGAAATTTTATGATAAACATAGCAATGCACGAGCTAAACTTTTTTTAAATCATGTACTTCACAAAAGTGTTTTGGTAAAGCAAAGTGTCCCATATAGCAATAGGCTGGAATCATTACTTATAAGAAGTGCAGAAGGATGTTTTTAACCATCAGTTTCTCCTTTTCTGACACCTTTAAACCAGTAGAATGGTCTGATACATTCCCAATAAGAAAAAAGGAAAAAATACACTGGTGTATTTTTTAATGATTTTTTTTTTTCTTCTTGAATTGCAGTTGACCTTCCCCTGTACTTTCCTCGAGACCAACCGACCCTAACGTTTCAGTCCGTCTACCACTTCACTAACAGTGGCCAGCTGTACTCCCAGGCCCAGAAGAATTACCCGTACAGCCCCCGCTGGGATGGCAATGAAATGGCCAAGAGAGCAAAGTAAGTCAGATTGCTGTTTCCTACTAAGCACTCCATTTGTGTCATGGTCTTTGGTGGGTGGACATTTCATGAATATAACTGTTCATTTTCAGCGTTACAAAAGCTGAACCTGTTCTTGTTCTCATACAGTCCTGGTGTTCCTGTAGATGAGTGTAGACAGATACTCATGCTTATTACATTAGTGCCAGAGGACTGAACAAAAGAAGGCTCTTTCTGCTAGGCTTTGTATGGCACATAGTGGTGACAGTCTCTGCTCCAGAGAACTTCCAGTCTAAGTAGACGAGATAGCCCCCAGCAGGAGTAACCTGCATGGTAGCAGTCAGTCAAGGTAACTCCCTGGAGTCGTGTGGGTGTTGAGGGGACCCTGAAGGGAAGCATGTGAGCTGGAGAGAGCAAGGAAGAAAAACCTGAAAGATCTGCAATTAGGCTGTAATGAAAAGACATGGAAGAACAGGAGGAGGTAGAGCAAACCACAATTCCAGCATAGGAGGCAGTACTATCAGATCTTGAGAAAGTTATCTGAAAATCTGAATATCTATTTCTTTATTGCTTTTTTGTTGGATGGATACAGAGATTCTCTGTCTCCTTCCTCTGGATGTTTTCCGCAAGCCCTTGTTTTGGGCTGAGGAGAGACCACTTCAGTCTGTGTACCCCTTTAGTTAATGATGACAGGGCAGCCTCACAGAGAGGTTCTGTTGCAAGGGCAAGCTGCCATAGGCAGTAGTGTCCCTGAAGCTAGATATTGTCCCTGTCTTCTCATGAAGCAGAACAGATTTTACCTGAATGGGGAGATATGGGCGGCAACCTTGCTGCAGAATTTTGATTTTGCAAAGTGTAAAAATGTTAGGACAGCGAGAGATTTAAGCAGGCTGATTATCAGTTGTTCAGCATGTAAAAGCATCAAACTGCATAAATCACAAGGTGTATTGGGATGAACATTTTGAATGACAGTCAGAGGACTAAATTAAATCAGCAAATATGCATAAAGAAGAGTCAAAACAAAAATAGTTCAGGCTGAGTAAATCAGATGAGTGGCATGGTCAGAGACTGTAATTTGGAAATGATGGAAGCAAACAACAATTGACTGATGCATTTGTAGATTTTTATACTAATTTAAATTCCATGGACAACATCAAGTAACATTTGATTTGGGATTTTGATGCGTTGTAATAAAAAATGTTTTGCTAGTATTTGGTTTTGGCACCATACCATTTATAGGAGCATCATTTCTTGATGATTTTTTGTGTGTGTGTGTGTGTGGACTTTCTTCTTTTCTCTAGCAGGACATTATGAGTATTCTGTTTATTTTAAAAAAAAAAAAAAAGAAGAAGAAACAATATCTGGAAGCATTACTGTGGCTTTTTTTATGACCATACTACAAAATGCATTTCTTTTATAGCTGAAAGCTTACAAGTACCTATGTGCTGTCTGCTAAGTGCATTCACTTATGAGTGGGTGTATACAAATGGACTTCTCTGCCCTGCACTTGAAATTTAGAAGTATTACAACAGTTCTCATAAAAAGCACTAAATGTGTACACTTACTATCACATGTACGTTTGGTGAGGTTATTCACTCTTGCGTTTGAGCCTCTGCATTTAAGTTTTACACTGGATACGTAATAGGAGAAGGATGATGAGAAGCGGGGGAAGACTGTACTGAGATGTCTGAAATAGCAATCATTGAGCTGCAAAGAGAGAGAAGCTGCTCCAGTTAAAAGCGCTTCGCTTGCAGGAACAGCTAGTGATTCCTGAGTAGGTACCATAAATAAATCTGTATCAAGAAAAGTATGATGCTATGATACGTGTGAGCATATTTTAAGAAAGATTTTTAACACAATTGAGCATCTTATGTAAACAGTGTTTAAAATATTTGCTAGGGCTTCTTAGAATAGGTTAGTGTGTTTCAACACAACCAAATAACTTCTTATTCTACTTTATTTTTACCACAGACATGTTATGGGCCAACTATATGGGAATATATGTTGATATATAGGAAAGCATTCTAATGAAATGTTTTAGTTCAAACACCACATGAAAACTTCCCAAATAAAAACAGAAAAAAAGAATACATGATTTACTCTCGAGTAAAAATGTCATTCTGCTCTGCTGAAGTAAATTTAGCCCTTGTTAAATCAGAGACAACTTGTTTGTGTTCCTAAATACTGTCAATTAGGTTTTGCTTATATATAGTCTTTTTCCCTCTTAGCAAAATGGTCTCCCAAGTGCTTAGCATTCTTTGAGACAAAACATCTCTGTTTATCTTCCTGACCATTGCTCTAGAGCCACAGGATCTCCCACTTGATATTCCAGTATCTGACCAAATTCTCCACCCTTCTTCTCAGACTTCAGGGATTAGTGTACACTATCTTCCTCGCTGGGGCTGAAGACATGGTCAAGAACAGCTTTTGCTTGCTCTTGCACCAACTGTAGAAGCATCATCAAGTTTGAAATGGCATCAGTCACAGATTTCTTCATCCTCTATTTTGGCAAGCCCTGCCTCTGTTTTCAGCAACCCAACACAGCTTGCTTATTCATGGGCAGAGCTGTCATAAGTTCATTCCAAAGGGACTTTGATTCTGTGCCCAGCCTTCTCCCAAGGTTGTTTTGCTGTGGGTTGTTGGTTTTTTTTCCCAAACAGGTGAGCCCATCCAGTTCCTTCAGTGCAGGGACTAAACTTGAAAGTCTTGGTATCCTTGCTTATCTCTGTGGCCCCCAGCAGAAGTAGGCATCTCTTTTGAAGTTAGGACTTAACCCTTTGCTGTAGCCTTGAGATAATCAGTAGTAACTCTAGGCAGGAGCAAAATTAGTCCCCTAAAATGCATACATATAAAAGCAGATTGTATGCATTCACACCTAGACATATATAACCTAAATCTAAAAGGCAAATTCCTGTATCAGATTATCAGTTTAGCTGGATCTTTTTTATTCAGAGAGAAGAACTGCTCATGTTCTTGCTGAAGTAATTGGACCAATTTATATCTGTCCTGATAAAGTCCATGAAGTCGAACTCTGTTTTTCTGTGTCCTCTTAGGCAGATGTTAAAATCACTGGGCTCCTTTGCAGCCCACTGACTTAGGTTCTTCACTGAGAGATAGCATCTGGTAACTGAAGCTTGCTATTGTTTTAGCCCAGGGATTACCCTCTGGCTTTATTTAATTCTGAAGGATGAATCGAGTCTGGTTTAATAATGTGATTTCAATTGCCTCCAGATTGCTTGTTTCTCAGCTAACACAAAATTTTAACCTGTTCCTCCAGCTAGAAACAGGGAAACCAAAAACATTAAAATTTTCTTACAAGCTGCTGAGATGCCATTTCCTCTCAGTTCGTATCTCAGGCTTTGCCCCTTTTAGGTCATTTATTTATATGTCTGTGGCCTCCTGCGTAAGCAGCTTCTCCAAAAGATTTGGTCCTAAAATACAATGGCAAGCCTAAGAAAATACAGTAAATTATGGAAAGTTAGCAGCCTTGTTTGTGGTGTACGTGTGAAGTAAAACATCTCTGTGCAGTTTCCATGGGAAAGCTTTCTTGTCCTCTTGCTTAAAAAGGCATTCAAGTGTACATAAATGGAGTCTTTAAAGAACATGCAGGCTTGAAGCCTGGGATTTTATGAAGGAATACTGTAAATAAAGCTTGTTTGTTTATACAAATGAAATTCAGTTCTTAGATGCACTCTGGCCCAATTTCTGTCCAACCCAATGCTGTTCTGTAGACTTAGGTTATACTTCAGGGGAGAGCAAGTTAAAACTCAGTTTACTCTTTTATCCCACATAAATCCACCTACTCATCATTAAAAATAGCAGAAGCATGGAAAACTGGTACCACAATAAGAAGTTTTTCCAAGGGTTCATATTCCTTTTTTTTTTCAAGTTGGCTGATAAAATGGGTTTCTGAATAAGATTGTTATCCCTGACCATTCATCGATGTTTGCTGAATGTGGTGTAAATTTTATATATCCTTTAGGGCATTCAGAGGGTGAAATCTTAAAAGGGCTCAAGTGCTCTCAACTGTATATTGGCTGTTGGCTCTGCTGTGAGGTCAAGTGCATCTTCAGATTATATGGAGGCACATCTTGTGCAAGCCATGTATGTATCCCCAGCACGGCTGTAGCTTTGGTTTGTGCTCAGCACAAGCGTGCCGTGGTTGCGAAGTGTCAGGCTGCTGAACTGGGCCCCATAGAGTTTTCAGCCTCAGCAATACCTTTTCCTTGAGTATCCTCAAATTAGATGATGTGTATCATGTGAATAATTGAGCCTCCCACTACAAGAAGGACATTGAGGGGCTGGAGCATGCCCAGAGAAGGGCAGTGGAGCTGGGGAAGGGTCTGGAACACAAGTGCTATGAGGAGCAGCTGAGGGAGCTGGGGGTGTTCAGTCTGGAGAAAAGCAGGCTCAGGGAGCACCTTATCACTCTCTACAACTCCCTGAAAGGAGGCTGTAGCCAGGTGGGGATCGGCCTCTTCTCCCAGATAACAAGCGATAGGAAAAGAGGAAATGGCCTCAAGTTGCGCCAGGGCAGGTTTTGTTTGGATATTAAGAAAAATTTCTTCCCCAAAAGGATTGTCAAGCCAGGCTGCCCAGGGAAGTAATAAAGTCACCACCCTTGGAGGTATTTCAATGGTGTGTGGACGTGGCACTTAGGGACATGGTTTAGTGGTGGGCTTGGCAGTAATGGTTAATGGTTGGACTCAGTGAACTTAGAGGTCTTTTCCAACCTTACCACTTCTGTGATTCTGTGATTACATTTACAGATTAAAAAATTGCATTTCTTAGTCTAAGAAAAGGATATTTGAAAAGAAAAAGGGACAGTTGTTGTGTTGCTGGATAGGTATATCAGTTGTAGTATGTCAAAGACTTGCTGTTGTATTCGGTAAATTTTGAGTGCCCTAATGATTGGTTTTTGTTATTTTGACATTAACCAGTTTCAACTCATCCATTTTTTAAATTATTATTCAGATTTCTTTCACATTTTAGGCAGAACATCTATTACTGTATTTCAAATTCTTTTAAAATAACAAGTTTCACAATTTCGTGAAACTTTTGAGTTCCAGCTATGCTACCATGAATCTCACTATAAAAGTTACATGTAAATATTGCACCCTTTTTATAATCTTCTCTCCTTGATAGGTGTAATTAAGGTAATAAATATTTTTTTATTCTTTGGGTTGTATTTAAGTATTTTTTTGCTTATTTCTAAAAGTAACAAGTTGTATTTGCCTGTGTTATGTGAATTTCATGCACATTAGTCATCTTTAAAGAGCAGTTTTCCAAAAACTAACTTATTTGCATTACATATACTCACCTCACAAAGCTTTTTTCATTACTGTCTTTGTGTCTGTTGCATGTTACCTTAAACTTAAAATGAAATTCATAAAAATTAGAGTAAGGAACAGAAGCATAAAACCCAGGGACATCGTTCTTCCCTAGGTGTGCGTGCATGTGTTCAAACATTTGCAAGGCTCAGAGGATTCTTTCTGGAGAACAGCAGGATAGGTACAACTAAAGGCTGAGGTGGTGAGCTGGGTGGCTCGTTTAACTCTAGTTTTTGATAGTTTTGCATCAGAAACTGAACAGAAGTGATTTCCTTGCCTGAAATCGAGTAAAGCTGACATTTTGTTGCCGCTGGTGGGCCGCTCTTCAGAACAGAAAAGGGCCAATACACTGTGACAGCCATAATGAGAAGAGATGTGGTGACCCAGACGTGTGAAGCTTACGAAGAAATTGATTTGATTTTATACACCATTAAGTCAAAACTGATTTTTTGTGGGAGTGTCAGCTGATCAGAATTATGTGGAAACAGTAGAAAGGAAAATGGAAAAGGCTGTGTTTTGTTCAAATACTTAGTGATTTCACTTATTGCCCTTGTAGTGCGTTCTGCAGGTGATTTACCAGCAAAACTTAATAACAAAATTATTTTGATTGTAAGATATAATAGGTGAAGTGGATAGGACTTTAAATTAGAATTTTCCCAGGACATTACTTTATTTTTATATCGTTCCTCTGCATACACTACAGAACACAGTACATACACGTGATAGTCGCACTTCTTGAGTCATATTTTTCATGTAGTTTTCTTTAAATGTCTCCCTGGATAATTAAGTCTGACTCTTAAGTTATGGTATGTTAGTTTCTGACAGGTGCCTGCCAGGGATCTTCAGTGCTGTCATGCATTATGTGGATTTCAGCCAAGACAGAAGGGCCTGGGTATTTGTTTCTGGTCACTTCTCATTAAAGCTTTGACTGTAGGAAAGAAAAACAACTATTTAAAGATGGGGAGTATAGGTGCTATAGGAAGTGCATAGAAATAAAATCTGTTAGGCAATTAGTTTTTCTGTGATTTTGTATAGATACTCTGTATATGTGTGAACTGTACATATGTGCGTTTTGATATATAGTAAATATTCTTTCTACAAAAAAGTATTCTCATATATTGACGAGAAATGCACAGAAGAGATTGGAGAAGTTGGCATGGTAGAAGTGGAATATAATGGCACTTTGCTGGAAGACAACTGCTTTGTAGGAATGAAAGGTTAGAATTTAATGTAGGTGGTTCTTGGATAACCGGGATTAAGTGGTGTTCTAGAAACACTGTGAAACACAGTCACTGTCTGATTTGGCTTTATTAGAGAACTCCATTATACATTTATGAAAGCTGCTAGTTCTATATTAGAGCATGAAATTACAGTTAGGAACTTACGCAAAAAAATGTCCTCCCTTTCTCAAGAGAAAAGGGTAGAGAGAAATACATGGGTTTGGAAGGAGCTGAGATTTAACAGCCCAGTATTATATAAATACTGTTGCTTCATCAGTTACAAAATAAACAGCTAAATAAAAATAGTAGGTGAACTCCATAGTCTTGTCTTTTGAGTAATACTTGTAATTGTTCCATTAAGCTAGGTAAAACTCTGCATTCATTTAGCCCACTATCACGTCTGTATCAAGAGGTGGTAATGGATGCCTGTGGAAAAGCATGGCAGAGCATGTAGTCGTATTTTCATTGGATGTTCCACCATCCTCAAAGATTTCTTTATCCAGTACTAGTGCACTTCTGTTAAGTAACCCTACCTAGCTTTCCTTCTATTGGCTTGCTTTTTGTACCAACATCATAACGTCATAAAATTCTGTGGCAAGGGATCACACAGGTGTGGTGTGAATAACAAACTCTGTTGGCTTTTTTTGCATTCCTGCCTCCTCCTAGCTCAAGTTGTTACCCTCTACCTCTTGTATGAAGAGAGGCAGCAAATAGTTAAAATGCTGATCCCCTCCATAACTTTTGTTTTATGAACCTCTTCATGTCTCTTTTGTCACCTTTTCTCTTGCTCTGCTCACTTCTTCCTTCTCCAGAACCTCTCCATGTTTTTGATCACCATTATCCCGCTTCTTTCTCCCTTTACTGTTTCTGTGGTTTTCCTTCTGAGGCAGGGAGCTGCATGTTACTCATGATACATTCACAGTGCATTTATATGGTGATGTAGTGATACTGTCTGGTTTACTCTTTATTCTGGTTCTAATAACATCTGATTTGGTTTTTTGCATACAGATGAAGGCTAGTTACAGTGTCATTTTAGCACCAACATCTCCTTTTTATCTGTTCTCCAGAGCCTGTGTTTTTTGTGTAAGTAAAATTATGTCTTTTTCCTCACATATTTCTCCTTTCATGTTTGTCAATATTGACTTTTCACCTGGTATGTTATCTCCCAGTCTCCCAGTACTGTAAGAACTATCTGCAGTTCCTCGTAATTGTGCCTCATTTTTCCTTCCCTGACTAAATTGTTAGCATTAACAAACCTTTCCATCTTCCTTTGCTGACTTCTGCATATCATGTAGGAATATGAACAACACAGGTCAGAACACCCATTTCTGTGCACTTCTCAGGTGACTTCACCCTAAGGGTACTCATCATTTATTCCTGTCCTTTTCTTTGTATCTTGCCTTGCTGTTTATCCACTCGTGGATCTTTTCTCCTTCTGTGGTAATTCAGGGGTTTTTGTGCCGTTGAAAAACCTTCCCAAATACCTGTAGATAAGTTGAACAGTGTGTGTCATTCGAATTTTTCTTGACCATGTGGTTTAGATACCTTAAGAAAATAGGAGACTTGAGAAGCACAGGTTTGGCTCCTACCCAATGTATCATATTTACTCAAGGCCACTAATTTTGGATTTTTTATGAATTTATGGTTTCTATTAATAGTTTCTATCAATTTGTAAGGTATGGACATAAGATTCTTTGGGTCATACTGAGTTCTTTCTATCCTCCCATACCTCCAGACTTTTTTTTAATTGACGTCAGACTTCTTTGGTACCAAGCTGTTTTAAGCGGGAGGTTACAAGCTATTTAAGAGTTTAACTTCCTCACACTTGAGTTTCTCTAGAACTTGGGTGTGAATGTAATCTGGGGCTGCTGATTTGGTTGTGTTTTGTTCATTTGCTCATTACCTTTTTGGCTGACATTTCTGCATGAGTCAGATCTTTTGGTACATCTCTTGGAAAGCAGGATTCTGGTATGGCAGCCTCTTTAAGCACCTCCATTTCATTTATTCTTTGTGACTTTATTTCTCCTGAGTGTTCTTTTTACTTTTTGACCACATTTTGTACTGTTTGACAAGTGTTTATTTCAAGGGTCAGAGCTAATTTGTTCCTCAAATTAATTTTTTATTTGTTTTATTCTGTTTTTTCCTGTTAGTGTTAAGATTTGTTTCTGTCTGGTTTTCCCCTTTGGATGGGTCTCCAACCTTTTGAGCGTTTACTTTTACTTCTAATAGCAAATATATATCTTTCGAATAGAAAAGAGAAATAACTGCTTTAATATGTTTCATATAATCACAGATGTGTGGCGTCTCATCCGTTTCCTTCTGACTGGTTTGTCCTAATGAATATCCAAGGAGGTTTCTTTTATGGTTTGGTATGTTGCCTTCGGCCCCTGTTGATAAGCAATCTGGCAAAGCAAAGCGGATGGCATGATGAAATCAGTACTTTCACCTGCAAGCAAACTTTGTTTTCAGGGATGCTGGTTGTCAGACTCCTTATGGATGCATCTGTGGTGTAACTCTTCATTTCTGCCTCTGAACTACAATTAAGGGATTCAATAATCTCTTAAAAGATCATTCAAATTTTATTATTACTACTGTGAGCTCCTCTCTTCCTGCATCTCTACACTTGTCTTTCCTTACAAGCTTCAATCCTGAAAGTATTCTTGCCCAGTCTTTTCTGCTTTCTCTTACTATTTATATCATCACTACTTTCACACATTCTTCACCCTGCCTTTTATGCTTGGAGGAGGTTCCTGGTTGCATCTTGTCTCACATTAACTCTCTCCTTCAAATCTAATAAAAAGTTTGTTTAATAGTTGCTCTCCAACAGTAGAGCTCATTGTGTGTTTACGTAGCCTAGGTAAGAGAAAGTAATATGTGTCTTGAATAAACACTGTCTCTTTAAGAAGTTAACCTTTACCTGGAGTGGAAAAATATGGCTATGGCACTTCAGCAACTAGGAAAAATAGAGCAGACTTGTCCTACTGTAGTTCATAGGACTGGAAATTTCCTGCAAATTAACACTGTATTTAAAAAGACCCTATGAAGATTGAATTTTTCCATGATGGCCTTGGAATATCATTCTCATGATCCACTGATAAGGAAACGGAGTGACCATGATGTGACTGAGATATTCCAATGCACCCTTCACAGGCGCCCACTACCCTGTGGGGAAAATGGAAGTTAAGAAAGCAGAAGCAAAATTTGCTATGATCTGAGACCACAAGCCTTCATCTGACTGAAGCAAATCTATTTATGTACATTGTGGAGAAGGTGAAGGAAGTGAAGTGTTTTATCTCTTGAACTGCCTGGCAAGCAGAAGCCATTGATGAACCTGTTTCAAAATGAGAGGTTCAGTTTTCTGTGTGGGCCTTGGAACACTTAGATTCACTGTGTCTGTGCAATACACCTTTGTAAATTCCTAAATACCTGTATCAGAAATCAGTGAGACATTAAATACCAGAATCTTGATTTCCAGATGATTTTGAAAAGTCGCTCTCACAGTTAGTAGCCTTGGTCTATATGAACTGATTATGTCCAGTAGCTGTAATTTTTATCTGTAATTGTCAGTAAAGGTCCATGCATTTGGGAGCACGTATATTCTTGGAAGCAAAGTTAGCATCTTTTGCAAAGTGATGACCCTACTTATGCTGCTGCTTTAAAATAAACATTAATTGCCAGCCTACATAATGATCTTCAATCCTGGCTCTACAGCAGTTCCCTAGAATTCTCTTCCTTTATATTTTGCTTTTAGGTTGTTATATTTATGGTTGTTTCATGCTTTGAACAGATTGTCAAAATTCGTTTTGCTTTATGGTAAGTTGGACAGCAAAGTCATCTTAATTTTTACAGCAGACCAATGTCAAATTCTTCACTTTATTTATAAAATCAATTGATACCATAGGTTTTTGGAACAGATGCAAATGTATAACAGAATGAAAATTCAATTTTTATTTCTGTTTGCTTCATATGGATTAAAGCCACCTGTTAATTCTGAAATCAGCAAACTGTTGAAAAACATGTCTAAATATAACCATTTCTTGTACCTTTCTGTATGACTTGAATCAGAAATGGCAATAACTCCAGAAAGAACTTCTGGAGGAAAAAGATATTGTTAGTAAAATACAGAAAACAGCTTTTGGACGTGAGTGAATTTTAATGTTTAAACTTCTGATGTGTACTTGGTTTCACTAGTTCTGCCACTTCTATTTCCTGTTATGGTTTTGGTAGCACATGTTTTGGTTTGTTTGTAATTTTGGAGACAAGTTTCTGTCGTGCAATATAATAAACTGAGCTGAAAACAACTGTATTTCTTAAAAAATTGCATTTTGATGGCTGCCCACTGCAGCCCTCCAGTTCTCTTGATGCTTGATTACTGTTCTGTCCATCAGTGTGGCTGCACAGTCAGTGCCTTGCATAGACTGGCAGGTAGAAACAGGCATAAGAAGTTTACTAATCTCCTTTTAGGTAATTCACAATGAAAGGAGGTAGAGAGAGAGAAGTATTAGGAGAGGAAGAGGGATTGTGATTAATTTTTTTTGGCACATGGGAAAAAGAATTGCTAGCAGCATAATGGCATTGTGCACTGACTGCTTTGTACTTTTGTGTGTTTAGCCAGTTACAGTAGCAGTAATTTAAGAACTATTGTCTTGCTGTTGTATAAACACTTAAGATGTTTGCTTGGCATCACCAGTTCTGGAGATGTATAAAATGGAGAACTGTGCAGACATTGTGTTTCACATAAAAGCAAAATATTTGCTATAGATAAAGCTGCCTAGTAAGGAAATTATAAACCACATCCCAAAGAGCATACCACCAAGAAGCTTACTTTAGAAACATGAATACATGCCAAGTATTGCTATATATACTTGAAGTGAGAAAGAAATCCTGGAAGGTACCTGTGTCATTCTGCCACTGTGCTTGGATAAATTTTTGTGATGTTCGGATTTGAATGGTGGTTTAGAAATGCTGCTGTCTCCTGAGTGCCTTGTGCATTCCATAATAGTCCTGATTTTTATTAGCTCCTGAGCCTTTGCCACTTGGCGCCTGGCCCTGTTGTGGGCCTGCCTGCTACAGCCCAGTTCCAGCTAGGCAACCAAAAGTTAGAGTGCTGAGAACTATTTGTCACTTTGTAACATCTTAGATGTGGAGAGAATGATATAACAATCATTTTCTCCTAATACAGGTGTCATAAAATGTCTGCTGTAGAGTTAATCTCCTGTTACCCCATAGTTATCCCAAAGCAGGAGGTGGGGTTATTCAGCTTTGCTGTGAGCGCTCATGTATCCTTAGCCTGGTGAGGAATGCTATGGAAGTGCCTGTGAATAAATAGACAACATGGTTCACCCAATGGAAGTATGTTTTTAATGCATTATATATAGTAAAAGTAGCAAAGAGGTTCAAATGTCTCATGTCTGAGTTTAAAAGGAAAAAGCTACGCCTCAAACATTGGCATGAGGCCTATTAAAAGAATGGGCTTTCAGTAGATTTCCACACTTTTGCATTCAGCCCTTGTTCAGTGCAAGGCACAGAGATGCTGGAGGAGGGCGTAAGTATGGGTTAAGGGCCTAATGAGCAGTCATATGGAATATGACCTAAATACATACCCACTCTTGGAATTAATGCAACAATTTATTAATTTAAGTTCCTTTTGTTAATGAGTGCTAATCATGTTAAATCAGGTAGCTCCTGACAAAAGGAATTTAGAAAGAAAACAATTATATACATAAAAAAAAGACAGGTTGCCATCTTTGATTTTGTTCTGTCAGAAACAGCAAATCTTAGAAAGTTTTGAAAGTTATGGTAAATACCTTCTGTACAGGAGATGAATTACGGGGGGTTACATGAACCAAACCAGCTGGATGTGCCTGTGTGGTCACAGGAGGACAAATCCTCTCATCTGGCATCCAGAAGGTATTGTTGTAGGTGTTCAGTATTTTCAAAACAAGTTTTCATTGTGTCAAAACAAGTTTCAACAGGAACATAAAAATACAAAGGCACACTACATATGTATGTGTGATCCATGCAAAAATACTTTGTACTTCAGAAAGTGAATAATCAGGTGACGTTGATAAAGCCTGGAGAAGCTCTTTTATAATTCTAATATGGCTATACTGTTGAAATAATTTATATAACAAGATTTTATTGTGAAGTATCAGCATAATAATACCAGTCTGGAAGGAATAGGTCAAAAACCTCAAGAAACCTCAGGCTATCCTTCACTCTGACCTACACCCTTCTTAATTCCTGTTTTCACCAAATTTAATTGGAAGAGGGGAGAACGTTGCTGTTCTAGCTAATTTATGAAGATCAGTCGTCTATGGAGTTGATGTTTTTCTGTCAGGATTTTTCAGTGGATTTGAAGAAACTTGTAGATGTCTTGAAGCAGTTCTAGGGTACAGCAGGAAAGAAATATGGGATGCAAAATGATGTAAATCCTAGAGGTACAATTCCTTTAAAAGAAATGAACAGCAGTTGGGACAAATGCCTGGGATTCTTGGTTGTATCTGATACAGCTGGACAGGATACAATTCAGTCCTTACCTCAGTCCCAGGATTATTCAAACAAACATAATATACCTGCTGGACAATTCAAACAATAGAGAACTACTGAGGAGAATGGGCTAATGCCTACAGACCTTACTCCAGAAGACTTGGAAGCATTAAGTAGAACTATTCAGAGATCACCATGACTACAGGAGTGCTTGCCCAAGTCAGATCTATTAACTTGAAAAAGTTGAAGAAAAGAACTTCTATTTTCCTGTATGCCTTGCCCAGAACAGGAGAAAATTGATGTATTTGTCAAATATGCTCGCTGCTATGATTTTGAATACACTAAGGGTCTATAATTAGAGCCAAATATTTACAGAATTAAACCACAGTTGCAGTACTTACTAAAATATTTTGCAAGAATTAATTAAAATATTGAAATAATAGGTAGTATTTAAGAGCAAAGTTTGCTCTCAAAGCCAGTAGGAAAAAAAATCCGAATGCGATAACCTGAGTCTGCCTTCAGGTGAGAAGGAGCACAATACATGTGCCTGATGCAGTGAGAGAAGGTCTCTGTGTCTTTGTGAAAAGATGAAGATTGTGGCTCAGGGGCTTTAATTTGCCAGTAAGGTCACTGTGCAGTAGTAGAAGTGTTGCTGTACTGCTAAGTCTGTTCTTGATGTGGACCATCATGATTACTTCATCCCCTTCATTTTCCTCAAATCATCTCTTGATGGGAAAGGCACTTGAAAATCCCACATCTTGAACTGAAACAAATAAAACATGAGTGCAAATAGGGCTAGCATGGATGAATTTGAGATCAGCATGCTGGAAGACTTGGCACTCATGAATTGAGGAGTTTAAGGAGAATCTATTTTGTGAATGACTTGGGAAGATGATTCATCACCCCATGATGATTGTCCAGGTCCCAGACTTAAAAAGCAGAAGTCTCGTTGATACAACATTGTGTACATTTTTTTCCTCACAGAGTTTGAGTCTCAGTGTTCTGCTCATGATGTTCTGCTTACCACATGAAGATTTTAATAGAAGTAGAAACACCTTAACAACCCTTTTAACTTTATTACACCAGCAATGGTAACTAGAACACAGTTGTGTAGTTGGCTATAGTACCAGTCAAGCAAAAGCAGAAATCAAGTGTGTTGGTGTTAGAATGCTTTCACCATAAATACATGGGAAGTGTTGTTTGATGGGAGATTGCAGCTATGTAATTTTAAATCTTTGCAGATTTTCAGCATACATATGTGAAGGCAAAAGGTATTGCCAAGTGGTCAATGCAGATTTTCTACCAACTGCATTTAAAAAATGCAGCACTAAGTTGCCCTGGGAAAAAAACCAGTACAATTAGAATGAAATTTTACAAAAGCATGTGAATTCTGAGTCAAGTGTGTTTTAAGCACAGCAAACCCACACCCTGAGATTTAGACATGTATGTGCTTCTGGAGACCTTGTACCACACTCGGTGTTTCATATCACTAGAAAATATGTAAACAGCAGGTGAGCCAGTTCTATCTTCTTTTAGATACTTACCACTTGCAATAATAGCAAGACTTTCTTTCCACTGGATAATCAGGTGAAGGAAAGAGAAGTGCTTTGCTCTCAACAGATGTCCTTGAACGTAGCACCTGGAATTCATTGTACTGTGTCAAGTATATATAATGGTTAACTACAGCAAAATGTGTTGTTTTCTGGAGTTATGAAGAAAAATTTCCATAGAAACCTCATAACTTACTACCTTGAACTTGGAAAATGACCATTTGAGGGAACAAAAACGAATATACAATAAACAATGGAGTCTTACAGTAAGAAGCTCAACAAAGAGTTAGATGTGTGCCCGTAAGTGTATGAAGATTGGCACCCACTCTAGACTGAAAAGAAAGCAACTCTTTAAATACTGTTTAAGCTGAGATCTAAACCATTGTGAGACGGATGAAACACTCAATATGTGTTTTACTTTACAGGAGTATTGACTGTACTCAACACTCACGTAAAGAGTATCTGTGGACTTTGTACAAATGAGTTTCTCTGTACTTAAAGGAGAATTTATGCAGGTCTTCTGAGCTTGGTGTAAGGTCGGTGTGATACAGACCCACCAAGAACATGGTAGATGATAGCAGGAGAAAGAAGGATCTCCATCCTTCCCAGAAATGAGAAAAGGCATTGGTCAAAACCTGATTTCTGCCATTTGACACAGCCTTAGAAGACCATAGGTCAAGTTAGCTTTCTTCATCTTCAGTGTAATTCAACAGGTACCCAAATTACTGTTGTTGGGTTTTTTTAATAACAGTTCTCCAGAGCTGAAAAGCACATCTAATGTATATAAAAGTAGTAATTTCAAAATAGTTTGGAGATAGCTTGAGAATATTGTGTGACAAAGTTTCTGGGAAAAAAAGTCAGACATTTTTATGTGAATTCCTGTGGTATAGCACAGATCATAGTTATTGAGGGTGTAAATTCATGTGAATGTGTTAATGTGAATAGAGTATGAGGAATGTATCTTTTTCCAAAGTTTGTGTTTATATTCAATGTTTCTATGTGCCTGTATGTACAGGATGCTGGAGTGTGCATGTTGTCTCTTGATTTAAAATCTTTCTATAAGGAATAGCCTTCCATGTGAAAGAGGCCTTTACCGTGCAGTCTATAGCAGAGTGTTGTCCAAAAAATGTTATATCTCTCCTAAAGTTATTTCATGTCATCTGTTGTGACATAATCATTCACGTCAAGGTCCTGTTTGGGCAGAAACATGTACACTTTGACTTCAATGCCAGATGGTTGATAGATGAAACTTACTCAGAAGGTGATTGGTGCTTCTTTTCTTCCTTACTGGTAATCTCTGCAGAGGAGAAAAAAAGTTGTAATTTCCATTTCACAGGAAATTCAGGTATTTTAACACATGGTTTTGTCCCAAACTTTGGATGAAAAGAAAAAATTAAAAAAAATTTTTCCAGTGTTCATTAAGGAGTTTCACTTACCTTCTCCTACTTCCCCATCTTTCCTTCTCAATCTCCTAAGTGTGCTGTAGCTGATACAGTCCTATCAAGTATACTGGACTTTTGGATCTCTTAGCAGGGCCTATTTTGTTTTGGTTAGGGGGGGTTAAGGGAGCAGTGTTAGTTTATTTTCTTGTGTATATGTGTGATGAACCATAATTATCTCTGATTTTGTTTCATCTGAAATATCTAAGGTGTATGGGAGAGGGACAGAAATGGAGGAACATAACCTGAGCACACTTGTGGTACTGCATTTGCTTCAGTCTGGAGAAGACCAAAATGATAAGGGCAACTTTAAGCATGTACTTTAAGGTATTAAAAAAGTAGACATTTAAAATTATGAAGTACTAAAGGAATTTTTGTAGTGTATGGAACGTAGCCAAGAGGTTCATATGAGCTGCCAATGAAATAGCATCCTCTTTGAAACAGTGCATCTGATCAGAACGCAGGGAGGTGTTTGACTTAGTTTGCAGCAACGGTTACAGGCTCTACTGCAGGAATCAGTGAAAAGAAAGGATACAAGTGTAGATAAAGTTGGTGTGGGAGGGTGTTTGTGGTATCAGAAGCATTCATTCTGGAATTTACCTAACAGAAAAGGCATATATAATTACTGCATATAATGCAGTAAGTGTGGGTTTAATACAAAGCACAGACATGCTATAGAGGAAAAGAAATAAAATGTAGGAAAATGATTCTGATTGTATCCCATTTAATGATTAAGAATTTTTACAGTTTTGGAAGAGGGAAGTTTTAAGTAACACTTACAAGTCAGTTAAGATCATGTGCATGGAAGAGAGTCTGCAGAGAAGCTATCAAAGGGGAAGGGAGAAGCTATTTAAAATAAGCAGGCAGAGAAGCATAATTAAATGTTAGGACAGATAAAGCAAGGAAAAGTAAAAGGGATAGATCCTGACATTGACAACATGCAGGTGATACTCCTTGAGCTAGCAAAATACATAGAACTGACCAGGACTTACAAAAGCTACAATTTCAAAGGTATGGTAGAAAAAACACAGATACAGAAATGGCACTCAACTGTTGAGATCAGGGGACAGACAGACCTTCTCAGCTGGTTTATGTATGCGTGTGTGCCAGCATGAACAATCACTTTTGCGGGCATGATTATGAGGGTTGTTTTCTGAACTTTGCTTCAATAAACCAAAGTGTATTCTGTAAATACACAGCACAATCTGTATATGCTATAAAATGTGTGTGTGTGCTGGTTGTCCTCTTTCTAGTTTCCATTTCTGGGATCAGCTCCTCAGTCCAGAAATGCCTTTGCTTTCCATTGCTCTTTTAACCTTTGGACAGCATCTCGTGTGTGTTTACAGCTTGTGCACAAAAGCTGACTGCAGCTATCTGTTAACTAATTTGCCAGGAACAACCTCACAAAGAGAGAGGAGCGTTCTCTTTGTGGTCTTGCAACGTTTTTAAGTGTGAGGAAGTATGATTGTTGTTCAGTGATTGCCAAAGCTTCTACTGCAGTTATGAAACACATCATGATTCTGAAGCTGATCGGTGTGTGTTTCCTTCAGGAGGTGAACCAGCAGAGAGATCAGGAATCTAATAAATGACATTGCAGCTGCTCTCACTTTAGATTTTTTCGTGGTGAGGAAAATAGGAGAGAAATTTATAGAGACCAGTGATACAAATAGAAAACCAAATTTAAAAAAAAAAGAGAAAGTTTGGTGCAAAACACAGTAGGCAGAAACCAAAGGCAGAATGATGAAGCAACTTCTACTATAACTGGCAAATAAAGGGCATCCCTGGGACATGTAAAATACACTCATTACATGGTTGAGTATCTCAGCACAAAAAACTCAAAGGTACAGTTCTAACTCAATTTTGGATGTGTAGGATTAGCTATATGAGTCACTTGGTCCTTTTTAAAGAAGATAGACTGAGATCCAAAATATACAAAACACACTTTAAAGAAACCATTATCCTCTAAATTTTGAAGTTTACTAAAAGGAATTGCAGTTCATCCAATGTTGTTAGTATTTACTAGCTACATCTTATGTAAACTGCTGCCATCAGCAGTGAAAGTATTGTGTCAAGGTTTCTTTAGGAGACAGATAAAGAGCTTATCTCCTGCACATATTCTGACTTCACTATTTTCCTGCTCCATTGCCTTGTCTGTCTTTGGACCTTTCGTACCATATGTGAAGCCTTTTCCACACAGGGGAAATAGGAAATGTGGGGAACATCAAGTGCTTCAATTCATGCTTTTAAGATTACTACTTCCTAATCATATATTTTCTGTTCTTTTCACTAGGACATATTTCAAGACATTTGTCCCTCAGTTCCAGGAGGCAGCATTTGCTAATGGGAAGCTTTAGGCAGCTTCGGGCATGGAAACTATACTGGACAGATCCTTCAGTCTGCACATGTCAGCAGAAGAAGAATGCCTGGAAATGGGTTGGACTGTCTTGATAGGTGCTTTCTTGCCTCTGAAGTGGTTTTAGTAGCTTTGGTTTTTGAAACAAAGACCTCACTAGCATGCTTAGAACTGAATATTTGATATTAGTTCTGTCCCTTTGTCTCTGCCACCACCATTCCTTTATGTATCATTTGGATTAAATTTAAAAGGGCGTGTATTGATATGACAACACTTTCTTGTGCCAACAATGTCCTGTATGTTATGCCTTGTTTCCTTGTCTTCGGGTGGTCTAAATTGTATTTTTTTCCCCCCACAGAAATATGATGTAATGTGTATATTTAGTTAACATTTTCAGCTTCTCCTAAGAAAACATAAGACTGCCGTATGTACCAGGAATGCCTCATGAACTGTACAGTGCCATATTCTGCCTTGGAGGTTTGAGTCTCACTGTGGTTGTTATTCTCACAGGTATAGATATGAGTTGCACACTTCAATTCTCAGTGCCTTTCCAGTTGGTGTGAAGTTAATATGGCAAGGTGTTTGAGGTTTGGTAGTTTTTCTGATACTTCTGTTGAAAGCTCATCTTATGTGAAATGTTAGGCTTTTATGCTTTGTTTTTATTTCCAGTTGTACAATTTTGGTGTTTTCCTAATGAGCGCCCCTTGCCATTACAAGAAAGTTCTACTTCTTAAGTACCAACATGCAAGTAACTACTTATATAAATCAGTATAACAAAATAAAGTTCTTTCATAGGCCTGTAATTTTTCCAAATAAGATAAATACTGCTAAGAAGCAAACTTTCAACAAAGGAATGAATGATGTCTTGGAAAATAACTGATGAAATAATGTAGGGTATAGGTATTTAGCTTAATGCTTAAGTTCAACATATCTTCTCAGAAATTATTTTTAAGTGTATATAACTGGAAACATTACCTCCCCTAATTCTGAAATGCCAAACACAAAATCCCAGCTATTCATCCTTTCTTTCCTGCTTGTGTCAGGCGCACCAGTTGGGACTAATGGTCACGATGTCACTTCCTCAATTAATTTGTGAATAGACGAAGGTACTTTCCAGTAAGGAATGAAATTAACAGAGTGTGTTGCTTATAAATGGTATCTGGAAAATGTGCCCTACTTCTGCTAAATACAAGGAACTAAATGAATAGTGAGCAGATGATACAGTGGAACTGGAAAATATTTAATTTTAAATTATTCACTACAGCACCACATGCAAGGAAATCTCATCAAACTACTTGATTGGCAGTATTCTCCTACCCTTTCTACAACTTGTTATTTCACATGAAAAATAGTGCTTTTCAGGGTTTATATTCACCTAGGAAATACAGATGGGTTTTGAGTAGTGAAGCTTAATAATTAAGAATTATGCAAATAATTTGCCTCTAGAAACTACAGGTATTTTTAGCTAGTTTGTGGGCAAAATTTAATTTATGTTTAATACTGAAGTTCTCGGCTGAAAGTTAAGCTGCAGACAAAATCAAAAGCTTTATTTTAAGTCTGCAGAGGAGGCATATTCTGCCCTGTGACCCACTCCTTTGTGACTCTCAGTGCATTATCTGAGGGCTGTCAACAATTTCAAAGGTCTGAGCCTGAATTCCCTCTGTGGAGACATTGCATGAGGCTTTTGCATGCTTAGAGCAGATGTGGAAGGTAATGGTTTTATGTGAATAGCAAAATCATATCTGAACAACCTCAGGTGACTAAGAACAAAATATTGTTTAGTATACTGGGATGATCTCACGTCTACATTTCTTCAGGTAAAAGCCAAAGCCACAGACACATATTCGAGAGTAAGCCAACCTCGTGAATGGGGTGGGAGAAGGAGGGTGGCTAATGAAAAACATTTGTTCTCATAGTGTTCAAAATCTGATAGAAACAATCTCTAGCCATCTTCAAAAGGTATAAGCCAAACCCTTAAGTTGCATCAGTACATTCCTGGAATCTTACATTTTATAACTTTGTCTTGGATTCAGTGTTGTAGTGATTGCCCCATGAACGCAGTGTGTGCTTTATATACCTGATTGCCCAAGTGGCACCAGTATTTTTTTTTTTATCTTTTCAGAAGTTACCATGATTCAAAGGCTAGCAATTGCACAGTAGTTTGAAACGAGGTTCACTCTTCAGAGTTTAGATTTGTTTTCAACCAAAAATGCATCCTTCACCTCAGTCCTAGTCATTTTGGACAACGAACCACTTTATTATTAAAGAGTTTTAGAAGCCATGTAAGAGAATATTTTGAGGGTACAAAAAGCCTAAATGTTAGGACGGTTAAAGCAAAGAAAAGTAAAAGGGATAGATCCTGACATTGGCAACATGCAATTAATTGTGTTGAATTCACTAGTTTCACCAGCTTTTCACTAACATACATAGAAACAAATCAGTAGTTTCAGTCTAATTTTAATGTCATGCTACAATTGATAGTATTTTGAAAAAAAAAGGTAGAAAAGATGAAAAACCATACTGTTTGTGTTTAAGATAAGCCTGTAATAATGTTTAGATTAGAAGAAAAGGTGGTTTTGTTACACTTAATGAACATTTTCTTTATTTCAAGGCCACCCTGCACTCTTTGACCTACATGATATTTTATGAATCCCTTTCTAAGAGTTCTCAGAAATACTGGGTGTTAGCTCTCCAAATGGGGTATTGAGAGGAGAGACACTGAAATGAATGAAAGCTTCTCTCCAGAAGAATTGCCATATAAATACTATACGAGAAGAGAGGGTTAGTTTGAACAATTTTATGTCAAACCAAGTATCCATTGAAGGCATTTAAGTTAGCCACGAAAGCTGGGATCTAATGAGTTGTAGATATTTCTGTTATCTCCTGTTTTATTATAATTTCCATTGTGGCCAGTTTAACGGCACTGAGACTCTCAGCTCTTCCTTCCCTATTATGTGGTATATGCAGTTGAGGGGAGCAGTCAGACCTAGGCTATTTTCCTTGGCTTATGAGAACTACAAAACGTAGTAGAAAAATAGCAATGTTGCAAACGTATCAAAAAGCCTAAACTCTACTCTGTCCTGGTTTTGACTGAAAGAATGCAGTAAGTCTTGAGTTACCAAGCCCTGCTAATGCAGTTTTCCAAAGGTCCTTAAATCACAAACTTAGAGTCAAGCCTTCATTCATCTGCGTACATAATCCACTGTGCTAGAAGTAATACCAAATCTTATGGATTTGAAGTCAGACTTCTGTGAACTTGCTGGAAAGACTGGACAAAAAGCTGGAAGAGTAAATAAAAGTTAACTATACCATAACATGGTTTGGCCTTCATTGATCTTTCCATTGTCCTGGCCACTGCTTTGTTGATTGGCACTTTCCATTTGCTGAATCTGCACTTTTTGGTATTGTCACTGTCCTTGAACATCCTCCCATTCACACAGAGAGTAGACTTGAGTCAGATTTTGAGAACAGATCATTGCTGGAGCTCGCACAGATCTCCTGTGCATTGTTAAACCCTCCCTAGGGATGTTTCTCTGTATATTCCCTTTCTCTCATCCTATCTGGAGCCTACAGCAATAAGCAACTTTGGTGACTCAGTTGGTGGATGACATGGAGCCATGAAGTGCAGTACTTTAAGTCTCACTTGAGGTGGTTTTACACAGAGCCTTCTTACCTAGGAAAGAGAGGATTAAATCTTGAGTACTCTCCATTGAGCAGTGTCCCCTAATAGAAGCTGGGGGTTTAACAGAGCTCAGAAGCCTGTTTAAGTGATGAGTAGGGACTGCAGCTTGGCCATCCTTCTGTGTCAGTACCCTTGATCAGAGAAGCAGCAGGCAATAGAAACCTGTAGCAGCACGTGAGGGTCACCAGTGCAGGTCTGAAATACATTTCTAGCACCGTGCCTGTGCAGCAGTGATACGTGGAGATGAAGGGACAAGTCCTTTGTCAGTGGAGAAGGGGAGTTTCTCACCTTTCTAGCTTTGTGAGAAAGATGTGCTGCAAGGAGGTAGCAAGCTTTGGACACAACTTATGACCATGATTGTTAATTGGAGTTAACTGGATTGTTAATGGAGTGCTGTTCCTTGCCCGGTGAAGCAAATGAAGTCTGTGACCAAACTGAACTGCCAGTGAACATTCTTCCCTTAAATTGCTGGTGTCTCTGTCATTGATGTATTGTAATGCTCATTAAACCTAAAAGTTACTCTTACTTCTTAAATGTTGCTAAAAATCCCTTAAGTCATCTCCTTTTCAGTTTTTATTTTCAGGTGTCTGTCCTCTTCTGGGACAATTTTGCTTCATCCTTACTAGTTACTGCTACTTTTAGCAAACTTGAGTTCTTTCTTTTAATAAGACAACAAGGTGTATGCCAACGTCTTGTGAGCCTGTGTTAAATGTAGAATTATTTGCTGTAAAAATAAGTAGAAGCTGTTTTTTATTTACTAAGCCAAGTGGTGTGTTTTCCATAACAGAAGAATTCTGAGGAAAGGCTATTACCAGAGCAGAGAGGATAATCATGCTGATAGCACTGGGTACTTTTTTTTTTACCAAATCTTCATTTAATTTCCGTGTTAGCAAATTAGCAGGGGCAAAGTGAATTGTCCTTTCCTGAAGGAAGCCTAAATAAAGCATTGATCAGGCACTATTGTTTCTTGTTTATACTTTGCATCAATAGGGTTTGCCCCTACAGGGAAAGCCAGTGAAAGTCTGAAAAATGTCTGTAATCAGTGCACGGTTTTTGTAATATTTTAATGTACTGATTTCTGTAGATTCAGAGAATAATTTCAAACTTTGTTCTGGAGGAAGGTAAACACAAATATGCAAGTAATTTTAGCTATGTAGGAAATAAAAATCTGGCAGTGTAAGTATTATTTTGCAAGAAGTCGAGGGTTCTGCCTCGTGTTTCTAAGCATGTGCCTTGAAAGACCATGGCATGTAGGTGATTTTAGTCCTGCTTTCCTTATTCTATTCCCTGTCTGACGTTAAAAAGCTCCGTTCTTGGTTCCAAGGCACTGCACAAACACCATTTTGTTAAAGCGGTAGTTACCAAGCAAAAAGGCAATGGGGGGAAACCAGTATCGGCTGCTGAAAATAGGCCTTAAATCGTCAAGAAATCAGAAAGGAAGCAAGGTATGGCAGCTGCCCTGCCACTTGCTGAGTCTACAATATATAGGCCTTTAAACGTGCCCCCAGTACAAAATACAGGAGGTTTTTCTTGCAGTGCTAAAGAATAAATGCAGTTTTAAACAACAGGAAGTAAAGCAAGCATTTCATTGCAAAATACGCACTACAAGACTAATGTTATTTGTGTCTACAGCTCCCCACCTTTCTCCTGTCACCAGAAAGGGCGAAGAATTAGTGCCTCATGCTGCAGCTGCCCACAGTGAAAATTGATCCTTGAGATACTCCATGTTTTCATCCAACTCTGGTTAAACCCTAATGATGCTTTTTCTGTCCCTCAGGATGGCAAAGCAGTACCAGGGAACAGCAAATCTTACACTGTCAGGGGTTTCTGTTCCACTGCTGCTCCATTTCAAGCCCTTGATTTGGGTGGGGCGAGTACTTTGTAAGCCTTCAAGCCTGCCAGCAATCAGGGTACATTTTATTTCCTTGTTGTTTATTTGAAATGGTTCAAGCTGATCCTAATTTGACATCCTGTTTCCCTTATTCCCCTGTCCCTTTCAGCAGAATTTTTTCAGTACTGGTTTAAAACCCAGAGCCATCGAGGTTATTTGTGTCTTTCGAAGGGGATGTAGCACTGGTGCGAGAGTAGCGATTTGAGGTTGGAGCCCTGTGTTTCTCCTCTGAACTGCAGCGTCAGCAGCAGCTCAAGCGTTGCACACCCCTCCCAGCAAGCCTCACTTGAACTCGGTGTGACAGGCTGGCAACCTGGGGTGACAAAAACCCAAACCCGTTTCTTGCTTTTCCTCAGAGGAACAGCAAAAGGGCCTCTGCTGGCTCAGGCGCTGTGTGTAGCCTGTGAGATCCCGGCTGCAGGAGGTAACGGGCTTTAGTTGCTCATCAGATGGGAGTAGGTTCATTTTTGTGCACTACACAGGAGCTGTGCTGGGGGGGGAATGCCACCCTGCTGATGCTGCTGAAGCCAGGCATTCCCTCTTAAAGCCTCGATAGGAAAAGGCAGCTGCAAAATCCAGCTGCAACTCAAGTACAGCCCTGCCAGCTAGGGGTGATTTCTTACGTGTTTTGGTCAACTGAGCCTGCTCTCTGATGAAATAGACACTTACTGGCACGCTGTGTTACCTAGACTTTGTGCACTCATCTCCCTGTCCCTTGTATCCAGTAGTTGCTGTGTCTTAACACACCCATTTGCCTCTTGACCATAGGGGAGCTCTCGGGCAGCTCACAGGTGAACCAGGAAAGGGGACGGCATCTGCTGGTTTCAGCAAGAAGGAGGTGAGCTTGGGTGAATGAGTTTGGACTGTGAGAATTTGGCTCGTCTTGCTCAGAGCACCCACAGCCCTGGTAGCCAAGAAGAAATGACAGCTTCTGTCTAATGGGGTCAGATAGTAAATGGAGCCGTTTCCGCACGGTGGTGGCTGGTATATAATTATATGCTGGGCCGTGGCGTGTCTGGTCCTAATAGCACCCGGGACTCTTGGGAGTGACTCAGCTGCTGCTTGGGGCTAATTATGGGCAGGTTGCACAAAAAAACCCCCGCAACTTGATCCTGCCTTCCTCTTCTCCAGTGGATGGGTGTTCAGCAACGACCTGGATTGCTCATACAAAGCTGGGTACATGCCTGCTCGTGAGGAAAAGGCTTTTCAAAGCAAGGCTGCAAAGAACACTCAGAGGTGCCTGGTTTGAAGAGGAAGTGGTATCTGTCAGAACGTTGGTCGTGCAAATCCGATTCCCTGTCTCTGGCATTACCCATTCTGGAGTACTTTATAAGAGAGATTCAAAAATAATCTAATTGCTTGGTTTGTCATGCTTGTGGATGGCAGGAGTATTTCTTCCGCATTTGTCATGGTTATTTTGTTGAATTGGGCATTATTTTTATTGTGGTGCTTTAGAAATGGATCATGGGTCATGGCTCTTTTCAGAAATGAGCCATGTATTCAGCACTGTGATACACTGTGGCAAAAGGGTCCCCACATTAAACATACTGTGTGAAGTGTTATTTATGTTCTCTGCTCCTGAGATACTTTGGAGCAGGCTCAAGAAGCAGGGAAGTTAATTCAGGGCAAACACCTAGAGGGCAATGGAGGTTACCAGCATCGCTTTGTATAGACCCCCATCTTTGCTAAGACCTTGTACTGATTTTAAAGCATATACCTTAAAGAAACATCAAAAGTAGCTCCCTGTCTGGTGTTATATGCACAGGATTAGGGAAGTTGCAAGAAGCTGTTGAAATGAATTTGCAGGGAGTTTCATGACTGCTTTCTGCCAGCTCTGTTGGATTGTGTTTGTGGGGAAGAGTTACCAAAAATTCTGCCTTGAGAAGTGACACCATCAAATGCACAAATCTCCAGGATACCAAGCTCACAGCAGAGAGCATTTCCACAAGAACATGCAGTCCCACAGTGGAAGTGGTGCCCCCCAAAGGCTGGGGCATCTCAATCACCTTGAGATTGGTGAGCCAGGAGTAGGCAAAGCCATGGTGGTCCTATCCAGCTAAACTAGAGATAGTCCTCCTTAAAGCAAAATGTGGGACTAAATGACCTGAAGACAAACCTTTCAAGCAACTTGGACATGATTTTATTAATTTTTTAATGCCTGTGATAAGAGCTAAGCACAAACTGATACTATCTCCTTTAAAGATTGTTCAGAGGCAATAGCACTTGGAAACAAAATGAAGAGCATAAGTGGTGAGATTTCATAAGTTTATTGTTCCTAACCATTTTTAGTTCTCAAAAGTGCGAAACCATAAAATTTAAATGAATTCAGTATTTTTTCAGTCATTCACTTGTGTTAGTAGGCATGGCTGCAAAAATGTGGCTGATGTTTGTACAACACAGTGCTCTTAAGTAACTGCCTAAGCTAATTCTGAGCAGAGCAGCTCGAGTACTTGTTGATGCACTATGTATGTATTGCATCATCCCTTCATTTTTATGAAAGGTACCTTGATGTTGCTTTGAAGAAAAACTGTGTTTGGATTTGAAAGTAGGCTGGGCCTCTGGAGCCAGTGCTCCCTGTATACAAACAAGATGCTTCTTCAGGGAGGAGCTAGGGCTAGAAACTGGTCCAACCTGCGTTGAATTCTGGTTGTTGAGACCACTTAAAGAGCAGTTCACAAACAGGTAAGAGTTAAAACCGAGTGAAATTAGCTGCTTTGTGGGCCAGGGTATCCAGGCCGACTGGCAATTGTGGCAAGAAGTGCTGTGCATGCCAACCTGAGGGGCCTGTTTGCAGGGTGGTTAGCTTTTACATACTGACATCTTGCTATAGAGAAATAAAATTGTTTTCAGGTTTGTCTTTGCACCTTGTCCTGCCACTCAAGATTAAATCTCTCAGACAAAACAAGCTGTTTGGTAGGCGGACCAAGAATGCCTTTACAGTGAAGAAAAATAAAACCACTCAGCCAACTGTGATTAACTATTGAATGCAAAACACTCCCTGGGTTTTGTTTATTTGTAGACTGTAGAAAAAGCTCACAAACGATGCCATGCTTTCAGTGTGAAAACACTTCAGCCTCTGCATCCCTCTGTTGCTGGGGGAAGGAAAGGATTTTGTCCAAGCTGGTTTGGGAGGTGGCTGGGTTTTTTTAATTTCTAAAAGTGTTGTTTATTTGGTTTTGCAAAGGCGATGTACCCAGTTTCCTCCTATTGTGCATATTCCTGCCTCCAGCTGTTTGCACCTGAGCTGGAGTCTTTGTCTCCCTCCCCTCTCACTCCACTGGGCAGGACGGGCTGGGGGAGCACCTGGCTCAGGCACAGTGCTGCCAGATGCAGTGGCATGCACAGAATCCTGCTGTCTTCCAAAAGCTGTCCAGATGAGCACAGGGAAAAGTTGTCATTAAAATTAAAAAAAAAAAAAGACAAAAAAGTGCCTGTGAGCAATTGCTTATTGCTTGCAGGCAGCTCTGAGCATCCCCAAGCTTTGAGGCAGCCTTTGGAAATGACAGCAAATAAAGAGCCTAAGCCCTTTGCAATGTGCTTCATGTGTGCATTTACCTGTTCATCTTAGCAAATGACACTGTCCAGGTGTACAGCCAGGTTTAGGTTTCAGGGAAGGGAGAGAAAGTGGGTGCTGGCAGCCAGAGAGGGAGGGAGCAGAGGCTGGTTGGCACTGTGCTGCTGTGGGCCTGGAACAGCACTGCTGGGTTTGTGCTGTAAGAGCTGAAGGTGGAGGTGAGTACGTGGAATTGTGCAGGATTGCTCTTCAAGGTCAAGGAAATGCAGAAAGTAAACAGTGTTAATTGGGAAAGAAAAACAGGATTATTAAGACTCCTTTGGCTCCAGTTTTCTAAATTGCAGGAGTCAAGGCGTTTGTATTTTGTCATTAACTTATTAGTGCACCTTTAAATGCAGTGCAGGACAGGTCTGTTGGGAATTTTAACATTTAAAGCTGCACTTTCATCCCTCCACGGCACACAGGCATAACTGCGCTCTCTCAAGGAAGGACCACAGAGTGCAGCTTCTTAACATTCGTTACCAATTGAGTGCGGATTAAAGCACAGGCTCTGCAGTGGTGCCTTCTGGCATCACAGTACCACGCATTTCATGATGAAGGCAGAATCAGGGCTCGTCGGTCCCAACTGCCCAGGCTGGGTCTTCATCACTTAAGTAGTAAAACTGCAAAAGGACGGTCTTAACAGCAGAACAGACAGAAACAGGCAATGAGATTTGGCCCAAACAGACTCTTATTTGGGAGCCACTTGCCTTCTATGAAATGTGAGCAGTATGCAGTTGTTTAAATGCAGGATTAGGTGCTCCTGTGGTACAGCTTTTTTTCTCGGGCTTGGGCTAGAAAGCCTTTTGGTCCAGTTACTGCAGGTGTGATCAGGACACACCTGTATGCACAGATATGTCAGGGTTTGGTTTTTTGTGTGGCTTTTTTTTTTTTTTTTTTACCTTCTAAGCCTATTTAGCTTATTTTGTTGACAGAAAATATAAACCCAGTTCTGGCCACTCCCTGAAGTCACAGAGAACAGACTGCCAAATTAACTCTTCCCATCATTTTACTATGTGACTCTTTAAAAACAAACCAGGATCCAAACCCCATTGCAGCAGTTTCTGTGCATGTGAGCAGCAGAACTGATAACATCTAATCAGCCTCTTTGCCAAGGCAAGACAGCAAGAAGTTCTTGCTTTATAACATTAAAAATGCTTTGTAGTTATATAGGACTTTTCATGTGAGGACATCAAAGTGCAGTACAGGTATTAATTAATTAATTAGGTTTCACAACACCCTTGTGAAGTATTTGTGTCCATTTTACAAACAAGGGGCTGAGGCAGAAAGTGATTTGTCCAGGGTGATCCGTGGCAGGACAGGAGCCAGGCCCAGCCGCGCTGCAGCCAGCAGCACTGCTCCCAACCTTTCCTGGGGCAGGGGGAAGCCGTGTCCAGTCTCATTGTGAGAGTGGGAAATGGCTCTTGTCCTCAACCTGAGTGTCTGCTGCCACGTCCCACTGGGAGCAGATGTGCCTGGAAGGGCAGTGCAGAGGCTCCTGCTGCCCTTGCTCTCTCTCCGCAGCCACCTGGCCTGTGCCTGAGCTGGCACATCCCATCCCGCAGCCCAGTGCCAGGATGGGCCCCGGAGGGCAGCGTAGGAATGGCACAAGGCTGAAGGTAGTGCCCCTCCCCAGAGACTCGGGGCTCTTCTCCCCGCTCCATCACCAGCACGGCCGTGCCCTGAGTCACCGGGTTCGAGATTTCGGTCCTTCAGACTATTGCTAAGAGCTGGAAGTCTCTAGACACTGGTTGGGAATAGGCAGGGTTTCCCCTGGAGCTCGCTGTCAACCATGCAGGCATCACCCACCTTGGCTGGCACCACCCAGGGCCAGGACACTTCTTCACCTGCCCCTTGGGAGGCTCCAGCTGATGCCAGGTGTGCTCAGCACCCGTGTCCCGGTCACCTGCAGCAATGGGCCCTGCGGGAGGCACCAGTCCCTGCCAGTCTTGTCAGAAACAAGGAAGCAAAGAAGAAGCTGCCACCACGACTCTCCTGTGGCTGAGATGAGCCACCATGCCAGCAGAGCTCCTGGGGATTCCCCTTCAGCTCCAAGCAAGGTGCCCAAACCCAGTAGGAAAAGGGGCAGTGCCCAATAGTTCTACCTCCTACAAAACCCCCTGGTGGGCAGCACAAGCATGCCTGGGAGAGGGTTTTGGGCGAGGGAAGCACGTGGGTCTGGGGCTGAGGGCGAGTGGCCGGACCGGAGGCCTCTTTCCCAACAGCAGGAAGGTGGGGGAGAACTTGCATGCTGCTGCTCAGCCGGCCTGCTCCAGCAGCAAGGTATTCTGGCCTCTCAGGAAGCTGCCCCAGAGCTCTTTGATCAACAGAGAGAATGATGGAAAAAATTTGATTTAATAGAGGTCAAATTAACATAGATTCCATTGGCTAAATGGGGAAAATCTTAAAATAGAAGATACTCCTTAAAAAAGAAAATTAAGATGACATGAGCCTTGTCCAACTGAGAAGCATGAAATGTTCTTCCTAGCACGTTGTGGTTATTTTGTAACAACCATGCATTACACTGATATGCCCATGTAATTGCATGCAGGGAGAACAGGAGCAGTGTGTAGTGTAGAATTGCCAGACACCATCAGCTACTATGAAGTAAAGCCTATTCATAGTGGTCCATGTTTTTCTGACACATCAGTAAATCCGTTCCTTGTGTCATTTTGCTGAGCAAGACCTCCTTGTTCCCCCCCTCCCAAGTTTTGAGCCCATAACCTTGAAGATATCTCACTTTTTCATTCCATCTCCTTGAATGCTTAATGCTTAACTGGCTACAAACAGTTTGTAAGTGAAAGATGCCAGAAGACAACATAGGATCAACTTTCAGCTCTCCTTAATCTCATCCAAATTTTTGATGTTTTGGCTGAACTGAAATGTGGAAATTCCTCTAAAAGCACAACTTAAAAAAACTGGGGCCAAGGTATGGTCTTCAGGCCCCGGTTCAAATACAGCATTTAAGCACTTGCTTAACTTACTAATTGAAGTCAATGGGATTTCAAGCACTTTGCTGAAATAGGAGATTCTGTGGACAAGTTTTGTGCCAGTACATTTGTAATACAGAAATAAAGTGGTGCCAGGTTTATTTTGGCTCTGGGTTTCTTTGTGGTGGTGATTGACAAATCCACAGAATTGGACTAACACCAGAGAGGTGATGACTATAAGAGAAGTGATGACAAGAAATAATAAATTTTGAACTGGCAAACACTTTCAGTTGGGCTGACTGAAAACCTCTACGTAAGGGAAGAAACAGGTCCGTTTATGCTGATAAATGCACTCTTTTCAGGAAGACCTCCAGTTAACCAGTAACTAATGTGCTGGGACAGCTAAAAATTTTGAAGCAAATCCTTTTGTAAGTGGTGTAACTACACCAAAGCTTTTGGAAACAGACAGGTTTACATCACATGACAGTCTAGTCATATAATCTTATAATCATTTTGAAAAAGAATCATTTCCTGGACAAAAAGTTTTATGCCTTTGCATCGCAGGCAATAGGACAGAGCTCAGCATGGTAAGGGATTTCGTGTCTGTTGCTGGAGGATGTCCAAACCCACCCCACTAACCAGTAAATCACTACCTAATTGAAAAGATTCACAGAAACAGATTACAACATCAAGGATGGAACCAGTACGGTAGGAATTAGACTGACAGTGTCCATACGTAGGGTGTGGTATCAAAAGATGATCTTACAGCCTGCCCCCACTTGCCCTTCTCCCTCCTCTTCCTCCTTCTGCTGCTCCTTGCTGCCTGATCGCTCCCTTCATCGTCCTGCCGGCTCTAGTGCATACCTGGTCACATGGAGTTAGTTCAACTCACTAACCCAGAAAGAAAAAAAATTAAAGAAGAAAAAAAAAAAAGCATTTTTCGGTTGGATTCTTTTTTTCCTGTTTTAGTGAGCTGACTCATTACAGCTCCTTCAGCCAGTGCCTGTGGGGAGAGCGTGGCAGGGGGAAACCTTAAACCTTGGTCCTACTGTGGATGCAGGCAGTTACTCTGGCTTTGGCCACCTCATGATACCTTGACTGTGGCATGGCAATTTCCACTTTACTGACACAGGACAACATGGACAAGTTATTACCGGTACATCAAAGACCTGGAAAAAATTAATCAACAGCACCTCCGAGCTATTAGGCATACACTATAGTTAGATAAAATCATAAATAATGAAATCCCATAAGGATGTTGCACAACAAGTATTGAAGCAAACCTCATAAAACTCTTTCTTGCTGCATTTGAGCCTTTTCCTTCCACAGAAGACATCGTTTTCTAAAAGTGTTTTTTTTTAACATAGCAAACTCCTGCTGGGCAGAGGCGGGAAGGGCCCCAGCCCATGTGATGTCAGGATAAATATGTGGGAAGCCAATGCAGCAGAAAATCCAGCCAGAGGAATGTCTGGTGCAGAGCGAGTGGTGCAGGAGCAGGCTGGCTGCCTCTCCCACTGTCCACAGCGCCTGCGAGGTGCTCGGGCTCCGGCCGTGGCCGGGGCTGGGTGGGAGGGCAGCGCGGGTGAGCTGCACAGGCTCAGCCCCAGGCGTGTCTCCAGCTCTCCCACCTCTGCATCCCAAAATGCATGTTCCCTTCCCAAGGGCACACTGAGCAAGGTGAAATGGATGGGCCTGTCTATCTGATGCAGAAGCAATTAGCCTGGGCTTTAATGAAGGATTTTAGCATCTGAGCGTAGGAAAATTTAACAAAAGACCTTTGCATTAGACTCTGCAAATTTGTTGTAAGCAACAAGTAACAAGAGCAGATTTAGAGATAAAGATAATGAAAAACACTGCATTCTCTTGCCCAAAAGCCTATAAATCAAGACCTTGGCTCTTCTCTGCAGAAATGTGCTCAGATGTAATTGGAAACAGGCAACACCGATCTGAAACACTCAATCGAGCTCAGTTTGCAATGGCTTGGGTGAGGAGGTTTCTAGAACTACAGAAGTCTCTCCCTGCCTAATGAAGTGGTCAGCAACTGTGCCTGTCCATTTTATCTGAAGCTGCCCAGGGATTTGGCAGCAATATGGGTGAGGAGGCTCCTGTGGGCCCAACACCATCTGCACATCCACTGAACAGGCAGGGGGGGCCTGGGGCAGGGGCCAGGGTTGGCAGAGCCACAGGGCGTGGGCCCTCTGAGTGGGGAGGAAGAGGAAGGGCTCCTCCGACTGCAAGCCTGGAGCAGAAGCTGCACAGTGCCACCGCTGTGCTCAGGGTGTTTCCTCCCCACGTGCAGCACACCCCCATCAGCTCCCCTTCCAGGAGACCACCCCTGGCTTTGCTGCACGGGGGGAGAAGTGCCCATCACCTCCAGCACAGCCATGAGGAGGATCCTCTGTGACGAAGAGGAGTCACCTACTCGGTTTCTTCGCTCTGGGCGGTGTTCATGGCACAGAGCCCCAGCTGCGGTGGCTCAGTTTGAACTCAGAGGCCAATTAGCTGTCCAAAAGACAATTGCACAGGAAAGTTGTGCTGGCGTAAAACAAATCATCAGTTTACCACCATCACGCACCTCGTACAGATATTCTTCAGTTTAACTGCCACTGCTGTGTAAAGTGCTTATTTCAAAGTGAAAAGGCTGTTTTTATCCAGAACGGTCCAGAAGACGTCATAGTGCTGTAATTATATCAGTAATAAACAGTGAAGCTGCCTTGGAGAGAGGAGCGAGCACAGCAAGGAGTTCTGCAGGGCGCCGGTGCCAAGCCAGATCAAGGCAATAGAATTTATAGCCGCTATTATCTGTATGAGGTATATTTATGACTCCCCTCCCCGTTGCTCTGATATCTTCAAATCTCACAATATTTGTATATTCATTCCCACAACATTCCTGTAGGTAAGGCAATTGCAAACAAGAAGCCCAGTATTGGAGCCTCTTCGTGCAACATGGAGCAGGGTTTGGAAGGTGGGGAAACATCAGAGACGTTCAGCAGCTACAGATACATCCATGAAAATTAACCAAATAATGTGATGTAAGTAGTTGGGCTATCTACAGGGTGAACAGCTAAATTCCTCTGGGTTGGGCTGTGCAAGGGTTCAGACTAGATGATGACAGTGAGCCTTTATCACCTTAAAAATATACCTGAACTTGCAATCAAAGCAACCCTGATCTGAGACTCCTTGATACCAGGTGGTTGGAGGCATAGGAAAATGAAAGTGTTCCAAGCACTGAGATTCATAACAAGAAAGGGAAATAATAAGCATGTTTTTATAAATGAAGGTTTGCTCATTTGAGGTTTTAAATAGTGTTTAAATTCTGTCCCTAATTCCTCAACACCTGATTTATTATGCATTACTTTCAGAAACTACTAATCTCACGTAAAACAGCAGAAGGTACTGCTACAGGATACAGGATAAAAGAAACAGCATTCCTTTTCTGTTACTCAGAAAGCTTACACACTGATAGGGGGAGTTTATACTTTCATGTCATTTTTGCCTAAATTTTTTGCTGTGACATAGATTGCGTTGTATTCCAAAATGAAAATGACTTTTTTTTTTCCCCTGTTCTTCAAATGTGATCGATCTTCTAGGGGAGGACACCCTTGAGCAGAGTCCAGCAGGCTCAGCCAGTGTGCAGTCTGAGGCTGTTCTCTGCAGGAGGGTTTGCAGTCTGGCAACTGCAGCTGAGAATTCCTCCTTCCGTGCCTGTTCCTGGGTCCTGACTGTTGCTCTTGGGCAAGTCTGGCCTCAGTTCTCCACGCTGTTCAATGACAATAATTATTCATACTCACTTTGGTGAGCTTAATTAATATTTGTAAAGCACTTTGAGATCCTTGGATGAAAGAGTCTGTTGACAGACAAAATGTTTTTATGGTGACTGTCAAATTAAGGTCCTCTGAGCTTCCTCAGCAATTGAAGAGTTAATTAGCTCATGCCAGGAACCTGCCAGCTCCAGCAGAGACAAGGTGCTGGGTAGGAAGATGCCCACCCCTGGCCTTTCCTCACTGGGGCAGCTTTGTTGAAGGAACTCCTTCCCCATTCATACTTCTTAGGAGATAATGTCCTTGTAATGCACACATGCACGTTGCGTCTTCCACCTGGTTGTGTTGTCACCATTTTCCTCTCCCTGGTGTGTATCCCACATCCCACCTGCTGGGGAGATTGGTGTCCAGTTCCCGCTGCCGGACTAGGCCGGGTCGCTTTTCCTCCACACTTGAGGGGCACAGCTCATCCCCAACAAGTACGTTTATCCACAGGTGAGAACCTTCCCAGAGAAGCCCGAGAGGCTGGTGCTGGAGTGGCAGGCAGGGGCACGAGCTGAGCTCTTCAGCGAAGGAGGTGCTGCCCAGCTGCCAGCAGGAAACCAGCTGCGTTTCCTGGGCAGGCCCCAGCATGGTGAGGCACACGGGAGGAAGGCACCCATGAGCAAACCCTGCATTCATCAGGCATGGCGTAGGGTCTCTATATAATGACAATGGAAACCTGTGCCTCCCTTGGGGACCCCATCCTTGAGCACCACACAGGAAATCAGAAATGATTTTAGCAAAGGGGAACTCAGTCATGGTTTTAGTCAGACACCACAGTTTTACTCTCAAACCTGAGATGAGCAAAAGGCCACGACATAGTTTCTCTTTGCAACCTTTGCCTTTCCCCACATCATCACAGCTTTGGGTGGGCAGCACTCGGGAGTGGTTCCTGCAGACCCCACTCTCTGTGGCTCACACAAGGCTGAAACAGTTCATGGAAAGCACATCAGCTGCTGTACGGGCAAAACCTCACACCCAGAGGAGTCACAGCATTGTGCTTTTACCAGTTCAGCTCAACAAGGGTCTGCAGAGGGGGAAAGTTGTTAAAGCCCAGGGATGACTTGTGAGAAAAGAGGAGCTGTCCTTGCCAGGACAACCATGGAGAGGACCAAATCTGGGGTGAGTGGCAGCAGCTGGGCTCCCTGGTTTGCAGTGCATCTCCGTGTCATCGTCAGCACCCTTCCCTGCAGCACTGGCAGGACAGCGCCGGCTGGACAACACTGCCCCATTCCCCACTGCCTCTGTGAGGGGGATGAGAGTGGCTGTGTTTGCACAGGTGATGGCAGTTGTTTACCTTCTGCGTCATTCTTTCTTTAGGCTGGTTGCTGGTTTCCTTTCTCATCTCTCTCAGTGTGCACTAGCTCAGCCTTGCGCCGCCTGTGTCCGGCACGACCGAGCCTGCCTGCCTCTTGGTTCACAGCTTTCCTGTCAAGCCCAGCTTTTGCTGGGCTGGTGTTTGCCATGGCAGAACATGGTGCCTTCTTTTCCTGCACAGACCATGGATGTCTTCAGCAATGTGTCCTCGGGGACATCTTCCAGCCGAGCACAGAAAGAGGCACTGAAAGGCACACCAGGTATTTCACTCCTGTTGCTCTCCAAAAGTATTGGAGAACATAAATTGCAAATCCGGTACTCAAAGTCCTCCTTTCTGACCAGCCTTCACCTGGGAAAAATCCCCAAACAAAATCAATCATTCCTTTCCCTGGGTGGGAAATGCTGCAGTTTGACTCATGGGATTTTAGACCGCACTTCGGATGCGTATGTTTACCAAAAGGCAGCATCTTGTGCCTCAGCTATTTGCCCTTTGAAGCAGCCTGGGGAAGGGAACGTGAAGATTTCTTAGAACATTAAAAGTAGTAGTGAAAGTCACAGGGCCTTTTTCCTTTATAGAATCGAAGCTGAATTTGAGCAATAACCCTTCTGATGTCTCCAGGGGGAGGAGATGTGACGTCTTGAGGTAAACCACACATCCCGTAACTACCACTGTGCCATTCGTGAGCGCTGCCTCGCTACAGAAGTGGCAGAATTGCTTTTCAGCAAAAGTTACCACGTTTTTGGAGGGGAACAGTTCCAGTCAGAGAAAGACCGAGTGGCGGGGAGAAAGAAAACCCGACCGCAATAAAGCAGCCATTGAACCTGAAAGGAAAAAGACGTCAGCATCTCCGGCAGGGGCTCTCCTTTTTTCCTGGTATATCCGTGAACCATAATTATGTGGAAAGAAGTCGTGGGTGGGATTGGCTTACTTACTGACAAGCTGAACTTTATAACCTAATGCCGTGACGCTCTGAGGGAAGAAGGTTTAGTTCACCCACCTCGTGGGACCCGCAAACTCAAGGAGATGGCCCAGAGGTGGGCACCCACCTGCACATGCTCAATGGCTTTCATCCAAGTTATGGGGTCCAGGCAGAGCTGGGAGTGAGGGTGCTGCCTCCCAGTTGGGTGAGCCAGGGGGCAGTGAAAATTTAGGAGCAGATGGTCAGGGAGAGCAGAGGAAAAGTCTAGGTGCTGTCTGAGTTGAGCTGCATCCCATCTACCTTACCAAGAGAGACCTTGGAGCTGTGCAAACCTCAGGCAAAGGACAATTTGGAGCTCCTGAGTTCCTCAGTGATTCAAAGGTGTGCAGGGACTTAGGGAGGAGAGCCTGAGGGAATGCTGGTGCTGAGAGCTGCAGGGGAAGATTGGAGGACTCTTGCTGTAGCATTTGTGCCCTGCAGAATTTGAGGCAAACAGTGCAGTTTGTTGAAATCCTAAATCCGTCTGAAGTGACCTGGTTGGGACACACAAGAAGGAAACTGGAGCCAGCAGAAGGGAGTTGGAGGATCTTGAGCACCTTGGGGTTGAGCCTGGAGGCAGATGCCCCAGACCTTCCCGGCTCAAATGTCAGCAAGGCGGCTGCTGAGAGCCGAGCTGAGGGATGGACCTTAGGAGAGCTTCTCAACCCCTTGCTAGGTCATCTCCACCCCCGCCAGTCTAAATAAACATTAGCATGACAGTGAGGTGGCTGAGGAATGACTGTAGGCAAGGTCTGAGGTGTGCACCTGGTCTCTCTCCAAGTCTGTGACTGAAATAGAAGTCTCAGTATCTCTGCAGCTGAGGACTGAGGTGTGCTGTCCAAGTTAAGTAAGAATATACAGCTCTGGAATGGCATGGGTTAGGTCTTTGCTGAGGAAGTATTTACCACCACTGGCTGCTCTAGAGGTTGCTTTCTGGTTCTTCAAGGGTAACATTTTGCTAATTATCTCTTCTGATCGACAAGTTTTGGTCCATTGCTGTCCCTTCCCATCACTGTTCTTCAAACAAGCTGGGAGGGGAAAAATGTGACCATTCATTACATCAATACAAATCCAATTCTTGTCTCTGGTGGAGCAGCATGGGGATCATCTCTCACCTGGCTCTAAAATCTAGGATAACTGTATTTCTAACACTACAGCACTGGATGGTGTTTCCTGACACTTTTCTCCTGTCTGCAATCACCAAGCACTGCAAGGACACAGGAGTGCCAGGAGGGACACACCACTGGCACTGCCAGGTGTTGCTGCTCCTTCTTGTCCCACAGCCACCCAGCCACCAGCAGTGGGACTGCCTGCACTGCTGGCAAACACATCCATGGGTCTGATACGCTAATGCCCGTGTTTACAGGCTCCCTGAGCCAGTGAGGGCAGGGATGTTTAGGTGGCTGAACCTCCTCCTGTTGTTTTAAGGATTCTGGCAAACAGTCAAGAACAAAAGCTAAGACAGCCAGTTCCCGTTTGCGGGCACGTCCCTACATTTCAGTGTGGCAAACCTTGTGATTTAGCAAGCGAGAGCCTTCTGCCCCAGGGCTGTTAAAAGCTGCGCTTTTTAGAAGAAAATAAAAAAGAAAACAAACCTGTGAAGACTTCCAAGAATATTAGAAAAACACCAGCATGGATGGGCTGCAAGGCTGGGACCAGGCTTCCACCAATGCCTTCACATAGGGGTATTTGCAGACTGAGAATCTTTTTTAAAAACTCCCATGAGCTTTTTGTTGTCAGTCTTTTGACAAGCTTGTCCTTAAGGAGAAAGGAAGAAAACGCCAGAGGCTTTTGCTGCCCTCCTGAATAATGTTTCTTTCTGATGCCATTTACTGCTTTTCTCCCCAAGAGTGGGTACCCCCATGTCTGAAGTGGAAAATGTTGGCTCACAGGACAGTGTTCATCAGTGGAAAAGGACACGTTTAATCAATCTAGTGTAATACTTTCCGCTGCTGCAGGCAGTGGCCGTGGCTGGTGGGAGCCTGAGCCTGATGTGCTGCGCCTCCTCCCCAGGACCGGCCCCTGGCATGGACCGAGCAGGTTCTCACTCGCCAGGTGCCCGTGGGCTCACAGGTGGGCACGCGTGCGTGCAGGTGTGCGTGCAGGTGTGCACGTGCGCGGGTGTGCACGCGCGTGCCCTCCGCAGAAGTCCCACAGGGCGCTTGTGCCAAGGCAGACCCACTGTCCAGCTGGTTCCTGGGTCCCAGGGCTGCACCGGGCTGGCAAGGGGCAGCCATGGGGAAGTCGAGGATGCCTCAGCAGTGGTCCCAAGCTGCCTCAGGAGGATGCAGCCATCAGCCGGTGGGCTCCAGGAGAGGACCAAACCTCCACGGTTGCTGCAGTTTCCAGCACATTTGGTCACAAGCCCAAAGGCAACGTGCGTTAAGTTGCCTCCTGTCATGAGTGGTGGCATCCTTGCATGGAAGGAGAGCAAGCTACCAGTTCTCTGGGGTGCTGGATGCAGCAGAGGTGTGGCTGGTGGTGGTCTTGGACCCCTGACCCTCACAATGTTATGGTTAGCTGTCCTTGGAGGGAGCCTGGTGGCCCTTGCACCCACCTGGGTGATCTCTGCCTGTCCTTTTCCTGCAGCTGCTGTCTTCCTGCTTCCTCCTCCCAGCCCCAGCCTCGGGCATCACAGCTTGTCACAGCCTGTGCCGGCGCTGCTGCTGGCGGCCGAAGGGCAGCAGTGACTGAGCAGAGGGGACCTGGCCACTTACATCTGGCTTCTTGGCTGTCATTTTATGTGCAGCCAACACCGGGGCCAGCTCTGGCAGTGAAGTGGAGAGTTTGGCCCTGAGTACCTGGTTGTGAGTGTCAAACCAGGCACCTTAAAATGAGAATCCATTTTAAAAAACCAAACGCAGGGAGCGTCCCTGAATCCGTGCAGGATGGTATTGGTAGGAGAGATCTGTGGCATGGCACCCACTGCAGGGCTGGTACCCAGAAAGCCAGGGAGCAATCTTCTTCTTTGTTTTACAAATAGGTATTGCCTTTGGGAGCAGGATCAGTTGTAACATATTTATTGCGAGAATGAAAGACAAAAAAGCAGAGTTCTCTGCCAAGAGCAAGTGAAATGGGCATGCTTTTTAAAGAACTACCGCAAGACTGATTACCTTTCCAAGTAATTAAACGTTGTGAAAGGTTATTAACGTGCCGATAATAGACAGCTTTGCAAACCGCCAGCACAGCATGATCTGACAGAGGCCAGCACAATAGCAGAGCGCAGGACTGCTCCGCCTCCGGGGCTCTGCAGCCCCCAGGGCTGAATGCGCCCACAGGGACCAGCCTGCACCCAGGTCCCAGCTCCTGAGGAACTCCTGAATTTCTGTCATGACCCCAGTGATCAAACCCCAGGATCACATCTTAGCCAGAGGGATGATAGGTGGGCACTTGTTCAGAGCAAGCACCTCCTGGTCCTGCTCTGAGACCTCAGGTGGAAAAACTCTGCTTTTTACTTGTATTTCTGTACACAGTAGCAAGCGGGAAAATGCAGAGGAAAGAAAAGCGCAGGGCATGGTGGAAAGATTCAGTAACATCCTGGGTGGGAGCAACCTTACAGTCCTCCAAAAACTAGCCCAGCATTAAAAATACTTGGTAGGTTTTCCTGGACTCGGCGTCGGTGTTGACATAGTATCACACACTGCTTTAAAATAACTTAGAGTTTTTTGAGAAAGACTGTATGTAACTCAGGCTTCTGGGTCATTCTGCTGCTTTCAAAAACCCCATTCTGTATTCCCGAGCAAGCGAGGAGTTGATTATGGGAGGTGTTTAGACTAGGACTTTAAGGTAACACTGCATAATAGCAGTCTCCACCTCATGTCCCAGAGAATCTGGAGAGTATTGCTGGTACTTCAGTGTTATCAGGCTCCAGGGAGCCTCTCTCTGCAGCGTGAGCAACGTTTCAGCTTCCTGATGTCACCAACAAGGTGTCCGAGGTAGCAAGAAGCTGAAATCCAACCACTGCATGCTCCATAGTGGCTTATAGCGTTGTAGCCAGCTTGGGATCTCCAGGCTCATGGAGACCTGTGTCCACTGGTCTGCAGGGGATGGGGACCTCAGCCAAATGGGAATGCCACCCCACTTCTTCTTGGCTGGAGGGAGGCTGCACACATTTGAGTTTGGTGGCATACACTGGCACAGTCCTGTGCCATCCTTCACAGACAGATTGCTGGAGCAGAGCCTCTCCTGGATGGCAAGAGAGGAAGAAGCCCCTCCCTGGTGCTCAGATGGTTCCTTGGTCCATTTTCAGTTCTACATGCCCAAATTCTCAGAAATCATCAGTGCTCCTAACGGATGCGTCTTTTAGAGGGATGCCAGAGGACAAAGTGGCTCAGGAAGATGGAAGGAGGCACTAGATTGCACGGACACCCACGGGATGGAGATGAGCCAGGCCACGCAGGAACACCAGCCAGCTCCAGTGCCACTGCCCAGACTGGAAAGCTTCTCCCTCCTTCCAAGGTTTTCAGCAGTGCACAGGTCGCTATGGTAGGAGACAGAAAGGACACTTTACAGGTTCAGTCAGCAAAGCATTTTACCTCTGCGTTTCAGCTGTCTGTTCTGCTCCCTCCCTGAAACCCCACCACTGCCTCGAGCCGTGTCTGCGGGTGCTGCGCTAATCAATATTACTTGGTGGGGAAAGTAAGTCTCACTTATTGGCCACACATTCCCCTGAGTGCTTGTGTCAAAGTCTGTCATGTCAGCTGAAGGCAGGCTTACCAGCAGAAAGGTCAAACTGCCTCAACTAGATCTGAGCTCAGCCATTAACTCCCGTGTGCTTATCTGCCTCCCACTATCAGGAGAACTATCTGTGTGCACTGCACACCTCCCTCCTCCTCCTCCTCCTCCTCCTCCTCCTCCTCCTCCTCCTCCTCCTCCTCCTCCTCCTCCTCCTCCTCCTCCTCCTCCTCCTCGGTGCTGTGCTGCCGGGGAGCACTTCGGTGGGGCTGAATCACTCAGGCAGGAACAATGAGCTGTCTGATAAGCTCAGCTGGGTGATCCACTTGGCCTGCACCACGTGTTTCAGGGAATAACCTCGGAAACTCTCAGTGCACAGATACTGGCCGGAGCCCATCCCACCATTCCAGGCTGCGGCTGCCCGGGGCTCGGTGCCCTTCATCAGCATGGCTGTGGCCCGACCCTGTTTGCACCTGAGCATTGGCACTTCAGGTGAGAATCCTCAGCAGCTGCTCAGCTGAGCTATGGGGGTACTGGCAGGGTTGGGGTTTTCTACTCCTAAGGCAGCTTTTAAGTCATTTCCACTGCTCTGACACAAGAAAATGTGATTGTTGAGGCCCTCTTCACAAAATGCAGCAAGAAAATATTCAAGTTTCTTACCAGACAGGGCAATGGGGAAAGATCAAGGTCCAAGCTCCACAGGGCAGGGCTCCCACCCCCTAAAAGACCTCCTGCTGGGACTGTGCTGGCAGCACTGCCTGGGATCTTTTGGGGAAGTCCCTGGGCTGCAGAGTGGCTGAGCCTCATTGGGCCCTTTGGCTTCTGGGACCAGAGGTGGTGTCTCTGCAGGAGGCAGGAGCAGGGTAAGGCAGGCTCTCATGCTGCTGAAACAGGTTTGGAGCTGGGCAAACAAACACAAGTATCAAGATAAGACTGTTCAGCTTGTGCCAAGAGGTGTCTAGAGCTAGACTTGTGGGATCTCTGTTCCCATCTCTCACATCCCGCGTACTCTGGGGCTCATCCCTAAGCAGGGAGCTCCTGAAGCTGTTTTCTGCTTCCCTACACCAGCAAAATGCCATAAACTGTGCATCATGATCACTCCTAATAAGCCCTTGTTCCCAATCCACGTCCTGCACCTGCTGCTCAGTGGGTCAGTAGGATCTTTGTTTTGGAACGTTTTAAGAGGGCTGAAGCCGTTTCTGCTTTGAAGTAGTGTTTGGCCTTGTCGGTGTCTGGGATCTCTGCAGAGCTGACCCTGTGGGAGCCAGCAGGACCTCTGGCTGCTGCTGCCACACCACGGCCACGCCGCCAGCCTGACTAAGCAGCGCCAGGGCCGGCCGGTGCCCATCCTGCTGCAGGACTGCCCTGCTGCTGCCCTGCCTGCATCCCGGGCCTCAGCGTCACCCAACCCTGCTTCAGAAAGGGGAAGAGCATCGCAGCATCTGGCTTTGTCCTGGGCTTTTATTTGCACCAGGAAAAGAGTTAGATGATGCCCAGCACATCCCCTGGCAGCAGTAAGAGCAGCAGCATTAGTGTCATTACTGAACTGGACAGTGTGGCAGCACCCATCCTGCTGGGAATGCGGGGCAGAGCCAGCTGTGTGCTTGAACACAGGGACAGTGTGGCTGCAGTCACCTGAGAACAATCGAGGAGAGGGACTCCCTGCCCTAAAGATATGCTGTGCTGCCGGAAGGAGGCCCCACGGCCCCCGTGCCATGGGGTTATCAGCAGGGGAGAGGGCTCCATGGTTCCAGAGGTTCCATGGGTAGGAAAAGTGCTGTGCTTGGCAAAAAGTATTTGACGAACCACATCCAGAAGCCCTTTGAAGGAGAAAACCTCCGTTCTCCCTTGGATATGCTGGAGTACTTAATAAATAACTGTAATTAAGCGTGAGGTGGTAGCTTAAGAGCTCGTTCCCAGAAGTTAACATCAAAACACTTGCTCTTAGCACTTAAAGAGACAATATGAAAGAAGACTTCACGCACAGATGAAAGTAGAATTGTCGGGAAGGGCTGGAGAGCCCTGGATATGTGTACACTGCTTCTCCAGAGAGCTCGAGGAAAAGGTCCCGAGAAGCAAAAGAGTCACTTGTGTAATAATGAACGGTGACCGAGAAAGCACCAGTTTGCAGGGAGGTGGGAGTGAGTTTTAGAAGAGAACATGAGGAATCGTATGGAGAGAAGAGGCGTGTGATCTTCCTTAGGCTGTCCTGCAGCTCCCCACACCCCACCAGTGCGTAGCAGTGCAGTCCCACCTCTCCTGCAGCCACCTCTCGGCCCAGGAGCTTCCCTGCCCCACCTCCGGAACAGCCACATCACGCCCGAGCTCTCTGACACTGGTGGCAATGCGCATTTAAGGTGATTACTGCAGGCTCCTTCACAGAAGATGTCTTAAGGATTGGAAGAAGAGCAAGAAGAAAGAGAATCGTGGCTGCATATTTTTTTAATTGAAAATCAATGATCTTGCCCTCAGGCAGGTGGCACGGTGGGGCTGGTGCAGCCCGGCACTGCTGGGGATGCTGGAGAAGGAGGTGCTCACGGCCGGCTCTGCCGCGTGCTTGCCGAGGGCCAAGTCTAAGCTGCTGCGAAGTGCCCTTATCCTCTGCTCCCGTAAAAACACCGTGAAAAGCATTCCCAGGTCTGGGTTTCAGTCTCCTAATTGCTGCCGAAATCGAGAAGCATGAGGAGCCAAGGTCTCATTTGCCTTACAATGATCCTCTCCTGCCCTGGAACCTGGGCTGGTCTTAATTTGTCTTTGGTTCAGGCAAGAATGGACTAGGCAGACGTACATGTTATCTCTTGTTTTTTGGAAGCAGGGAGCCTATTGCACAACGCAGCTTGGTCTGGATGTGGATTAAAAATGCATGTGTCTGGGGCACTGCGAGCCAGGCTAGTCTGAGTTCCTTCGGACCAAAACAATAAAAAGTATTACAAAAGGGCTGATATGGGAATGAGGAGACTCAATCCGACTGAATATCTTTTCCCAGTGGGACGTACCGACCTCTTCTGTACGTGTGAGCCCGTCCCAGCCAGAAGGGTTTTGTGCTCTCAGGGCAGAAGGAACTCCGGGGAAGTCAAAGTACACGGCAGAGCTTCAGCATCGCATCTGATGGGTGTGGGTCAGGAGCTTTCGGAGGACAAGGTGGTGCCGGTCCAGCTGTGGCAGGGAGGTTCATCACCCTACAGGAGCTGAGGGCTTGGCCTCAGGTGTGCGTTCAGCTTCCTGCATTTCTTACAGGGCTTTTAACCTGAGGATTTACAAGTGTCAACTAATTGCATCTCCAGTAATGCAGCCAAATATTAAAACAGCCCTTGAATGTCATTTCAAACAAGTTGTTCCCAGACTAGGTCTCATGCAAATTCGGCAGGACAGGATAGATGTGCCAAAATTACGTTGGAATAATGTTTGAAAACAACACTCGAAATGAGCTTGAACTGAAACATGAGGAGAGGAGGTAGTTTAGGTTTAATGAACTGCTGAGGAAAAAATATAGAAACAATTCTAGGAGGAGGGATGAAAACCACCTCTCTTTTCCTCTTGCAAAATGCCTCACCATTAACGCTCCAGCACCCCCATCTTTCTTCCCTGTTTCTGGCCGTCACTCTTTCCCTACACCAAATACTTTTTTTGCATTTCTTGCTGCTCAGCAGACTGGATTCTACAAGCCCACCAGCCTGATGTGAAACAGGACCAGAGCCAGGGCTGGTGACCTCAGGTGATGGCAGTGGTTCCTAACATCTGGTAAGCCTCGGAGCCAGCAGCATCCTCCACCTGAGGGGGAGGCAGAGCCAAGGGCGGTGACCGGCCAAAACCCAGCCACTGCTTTTGTTATTTATTTTGACGCCTATTTTACGCTTTCTCTCTTCATCTCTTGGCAACTGCAGCCTGATTCCTCTCACATCTTGAACTAATTCTCTTTCCAGCAGAAAGCAGCATGTGCAGATCACCTGCCACCCAAGGGGAAAACCACGTCACAGCCTCACTGTGCCTGCTAGAGCACCTCTCCCCCTCCCCACCCCTCACTCCTAATGCAGTGCGACTTGGAAACATGGGAGTATTTTTACAGCCCTTTCCCCACCTCCCCCAAAGTCAGGTGCTGCCTGAAATAGGCCAGCTAATTTGGAGGGAGAATTTCAATTGCCTGAAGAATGAAGGTGCTGAAAACTAAACCGCATCGGCAGGAGTTTAGTCCCTAATTCCTGGCTCAGTGCTAAAAAAAAACCCGAGCTCTGAAGACTTAGCCCTCCTGGGCTGCTTCATTTCAGAGTTCCCTGAAGGCTCCAGGGTTGAGAGGGGTGCTGCTTCTCCCTTCCAAGGAGCACAGTGTGAGTGGAGGAAAGCCCACTGCTTTCAGATGGGCTCCTGTGGGAAAATACTTTGTCCGTGAGACAGTTTAAGTGGGATTTTATAGCTTGAACTTAGATGACTTCTCCCTCCCTACCAGCAAAAAGGACTTGCCCAGAGCTGGGCAAATCCTCCAGGGAGGGTGGAAACGAGACATTTCTTGTCTAAGAGCAGCATTTAAACAATCTGTAAAGTAGCATCACTGCTGTATTTGCTGCAGATCACCTCAGAGCCCACATTCTCTGTGTGGATGGCTCTGCTCTATCTGCTTCTGCCACCTTCCAGCCTGTGCTAGTCAGTGACCTGGCAATGCCAGAACCACCCGAGGCGGGCTGTTACAGTCCTTGTCCCACGAGTTTCTACTGCAGGGAAGCCCAGGGTTGTCACTTGATGTTCCTGTGACACACTCTGGTTTGGAGACCTAGAGCGGCTCTGCAGATTCTAGGAGGATGGAGCAGTCCACTTAAAAAATAAAAATAAATGTAAAAATTAATTTAAATAAAAGAAAATAAGGGGGGGAGGGGGAAAAGAAAATAAAAGTAAGAATAGATATCAAATGTGAATAAGAATAAAAATAATAAAATAAAACGAAAAATAGGAAAAAATATTTCAACATTTGAAAGAAAATAAAAAATAATAAATAACCCACAATATTAGTAAATAAAAGAAAAATGTAGTTAATGAAAAGAAATTAAAATTATAAAAGTAATAACCACGAAAATACAAAATGAACAAAATAATAGAAACATAAAATAATAAAAAGAAAAGAAATTACAATAAATTAAAACTAGTTCAACGGTGCTATAGAAACTAGGCGACTCCAAAGCTTGCTTTATTGATGTGGTGAAAGAGGGACCAAGCACTGGGGCAACCCCGGTCCCGGCCACCCTCCTGCAGGGAGGAGAGCCGAATCAAACGCCCCCCGAGACACCGTGGAGAGGCAGGCCGGCCTGTGGGACCAGACCTGCGCTCTGTTTCCCCGCAGCCACCCCCCGCTCCCCTGTGCCAGCGGTGCGCCTGTCCCTTTAAGGCGCCAGGGAATCCCTCTCGCAGCGCGTCATCCGCGGCAAGGAAACCCGGCTCGCGTCGTGCGACGCAAATGACCATTTTTGGCGACGTGCGACAGCGGACGGGACCAAGCGGGGCGGGGGGAGGCGGGGCCTGCCGGGAACAGGGCGCCGCGCTGCCCCCNGCTCCGCGCTGGTAAGGTGGGGCCGGTGCGGCCGCGGGTTTGACGTGTGCGAGTGCACATGGTGCGGCGGCGGGCGGATAATAAGCGAGCGCGGCCGGGGCGATGCCATTGCTCTGAGTCACCGCGGGCGCGCGGAGCTCCCGCTCGCAGCGCCGCCGAGCCGCGGGGCGCAAGACCCGGCTGAGTCACCCCCGTGCCGGGAAAAGGGGCGGCCGGTGTGTGGTGGTGGTGGAGGAGGAGGTTGGGGGGGCGGAGGAGAACCGCTCCGCCTGCAGCCCCCGGGGCCGGAGCCGCTCCTCCGGCGGGGCGAGTTTCGCCGGGCAGCGCGGAGAGAGGACATCGGCGAACGCCCGCTTGCGCGCACGGGTCTGCTCCCGCCGCGCCGCCGAGTCCTGCCGTCCCGTCCCGCAGGCGGTCCGCTGCCAACTGAGCCACTTCTATCATCGTTCTTATTTTTATTTTTGTTATCTCTTTTTATTTTTATTTTTACTTTTTTTTCTTTTTTTTAATCTTCCCCCCCCCCCC